>CAWUFW010012606.1:0-530259 GCA_963921515.1 Calotriton arnoldi
CATCAGCCAGGCTTGCTTGAATCCAGTGGCAAAGTGAGCAAGGGACCCACGTCTGGGCATACCCCGCCAACTTAGGGCGAACAAAGTGATACAAAAGGGGATGATGGACGGAACGCTTGAGCCAATCAAACACTCACCCCCAGTCAACTGATCTGGGTTTAATCCATCATCATTCTTTAGCTCACTCCACCACCCCAGTTCAGACATGGCCATATGCAAATCAGTCTGACCCTGTGCCTCATGGGAACAGTCCAGCCCGAACTGCCAAGCCATGTCTTCCCTGGACCGGAAACAAGCATCCTAGGACCGGTTTCTGGCATTCCAGCCGTCATCAGCCAGGCTTGCTTGAATCCAGTGGCAAAGTGAGCAAGGGACCCACGTCTGGGCATACCCCCGCCAACTTAGGGCGAACAAAGTGATACAAAAGGGGATGATGGACGGAACGCTTGAGCCAATCAAACACTCACCCCCAGTCAACTGATCTGGGTTTAATCCATCATCATTCTTTAGCTCACTCCACCACCCCAGTTCAGACATGGCCATATGCAAATCAGTCTGACCCTGTGCCTCATGGGAACAGTCCAGCCCGAACTGCCAAGCCATGTCTTCCCTGGACCGGAAACAAGCATCCTAGGACCGGTTTCTGGCATTCCAGCCGTCATCAGCCAGGCTTGCTTGAATCCAGTGGCAAAGTGAGCAAGGGACCCACGTCTGGGCATACCCCCGCCAACTTAGGGCGAACAAAGTGATACAAAAGGGGATGATGGACGGAACGTTTGAGCCAATCAAACACTCACCCCCAGTCAACTGATCTGGGTTTAATCCATCATCATTCTTTAGCTCACTCCACCACCCCAGTTCAGACATGGCCATATGCAAATCAGTCTGACCCTGTGCCTCATGGGAACAGTCCAGCCCGAACTGCCAAGCCATGTCTTCCCTGGACCGGAAACAAGCATCCTAGGACCGGTTTCTGGCATTCCAGCCGTCATCAGCCAGGCTTGCTTGAATCCAGTGGCAAAGTGAGCAAGGGACCCACGTCTGGGCATACCCCCGCCAACTTAGGGCGAACAAAGTGATACAAAAGGGGATGATGGACGGAACGCTTGAGCCAATCAAACACTCACCCCCAGTCAACTGATCTGGGTTTAATCCATCATCATTCTTTAGCTCACTCCACCACCCCAGTTCAGACATGGCCATATGCAAATCAGTCTGACCCTGTGCCTCATGGGAACAGTCCAGCCCGAACTGCCAAGCCATGTCTTCCCTGGACCGGAAACAAGCATCCTAGGACCGGTTTCTGGCATTCCAGCCGTCATCAGCCAGGCTTGCTTGAATCCAGTGGCAAAGTGAGCAAGGGACCCACGTCTGGGCATACCCCCGCCAACTTAGGGCGAACAAAGTGATACAAAAGGGGATGATGGACGGAACGTTTGAGCCAATCAAACACTCACCCCCAGTCAACTGATCTGGGTTTAATCCATCATCATTCTTTAGCTCACTCCACCACCCCAGTTCAGACATGGCCATATGCAAATCAGTCTGACCCTGTGCCTCATGGGAACAGTCCAGCCCGAACTGCCAAGCCATGTCTTCCCTGGACCGGAAACAAGCATCCTAGGACCGGTTTCTGGCATTCCAGCCGTCATCAGCCAGGCTTGCTTGAATCCAGTGGCAAAGTGAGCAAGGGACCCACGTCTGGGCATACCCCCGCCAACTTAGGGCGAACAAAGTGATACAAAAGGGGATGATGGACGGAACGTTTGAGCCAATCAAACACTCACCCCCAGTCAACTGATCTGGGTTTAATCCATCATCATTCTTTAGCTCACTCCACCACCCCAGTTCAGACATGGCCATATGCAAATCAGTCTGACCCTGTGCCTCATGGGAACAGTCCAGCCCGAACTGCCAAGCCATGTCTTCCCTGGACCGGAAACAAGCATCCTAGGACCGGTTTCTGGCATTCCAGCCGTCATCAGCCAGGCTTGCTTGAATCCAGTGGCAAAGTGAGCAAGGGACCCACGTCTGGGCATACCCCCGCCAACGTAGGGCGAACAAAGTGATACAAAAGGGGATGATGGACGGAACGTTTGAGCCAATCAAACACTCACCCCCAGTCAACTGATCTGGGTTTAATCCATCATCATTCTTTAGCTCACTCCACCACCCCAGTTCAGACATGGCCATATGCAAATCAGTCTGACCCTGTGCCTCATGGGAACAGTCCAGCCCGAACTGCCAAGCCATGTCTTCCCTGGACCGGAAACAAGCATCCTAGCACCGGTTTCTGGCATTCCAGCCGTCATCAGCCAGGCTTGCTTGAATCCAGTGGCAAAGTGAGCAAGGGACCCACGTCTGGGCATACCCCCGCCAACTTAGGGCGAACAAAGTGATACAAAAGGGGATGATGGACGGAACGTTTGAGCCAATCAAACACTCACCCCCAGTCAACTGATCTGGGTTTAATCCATCATCATTCTTTAGCTCACACCACCACCCCAGTTCAGACATGGCCATATGCAAATCAGTCTGACCCTGTGCCTCATGGGAACAGTCCAGCCCGAACTGCCAAGCCATGTCTTCCCTGGACCGGAAACAAGCATCCTAGGACCGGTTTCTGGCATTCCAGCCGTCATCAGCCAGGCTTGCTTGAATCCAGTGGCAAAGTGAGCAAGGGACCCACGTCTGGGCATACCCCCGCCAACTTAGGGCGAACAAAGTGATACAAAGGGGATGATGGACGGAACGCTTGAGCCAATCAAACACTCACCCCCAGTCAACTGATCTGGGTTTAATCCATCATCATTCTTTAGCTCACTCCACCACCCCAGTTCAGACATGGCCATATGCAAATCAGTCTGACCCTGTGCCTCATGGGAACAGTCCAGCCCGAACTGCCAAGCCATGTCTTCCCTGGACCGGAAACAAGCATCCTAGGACCGGTTTCTGGCATTCCAGCCGTCATCAGCCAGGCTTGCTTGAATCCAGTGGCAAAGTGAGCAAGGGACCCACGTCTGGGCATACCCCCGCCAACTTAGGGCGAACAAAGTGATACAAAAGGGGATGATGGACGGAACGTTTGAGCCAATCAAACACTCACCCCCAGTCAACTGATCTGGGTTTAATCCATCATCATTCTTTAGCTCACTCCACCACCCCAGTTCAGACATGGCCATATGCAAATCAGTCTGACCCTGTGCCTCATGGGAACAGTCCAGCCCGAACTGCCAAGCCATGTCTTCCCTGGACCGGAAACAAGCATCCTAGGACCGGTTTCTGGCATTCCAGCCGTCATCAGCCAGGCTTGCTTGAATCCAGTGGCAAAGTGAGCAAGGGACCCACGTCTGGGCATACCCCCGCCAACTTAGGGCGAACAAAGTGATACAAAAGGGGATGATGGACGGAACGCTTGAGCCAATCAAACACTCACCCCCAGTCAACTGATCTGGGTTTAATCCATCATCATTCTTTAGCTCACTCCACCACCCCAGTTCAGACATGGCCATATGCAAATCAGTCTGACCCTGTGCCTCATGGGAACAGTCCAGCCCGAACTGCCAAGCCATGTCTTCCCTGGACCGGAAACAAGCATCCTAGGACCGGTTTCTGGCATTCCAGCCGTCATCAGCCAGGCTTGCTTGAATCCAGTGGCAAAGTGAGCAAGGGACCCACGTCTGGGCATACCCCCGCCAACTTAGGGCGAACAAAGTGATACAAAAGGGGATGATGGACCGGAACGTTTGAGCCAATCAAACACTCACCCCCAGTCAACTGATCTGGGTTTAATCCATCATCATTCTTTAGCTCACTCCACCACCCCAGTTCAGACATGGCCATATGCAAATCAGTCTGACCCTGTGCCTCATGGGAACAGTCCAGCCCGAACTGCCAAGCCATGTCTTCCCTGGACCGGAAACAAGCATCCTAGGACCGGTTTCTGGCATTCCAGCCGTCATCAGCCAGGCTTGCTTGAATCCAGTGGCAAAGTGAGCAAGGGACCCACGTCTGGGCATACCCCCGCCAACTTAGGGCGAACAAAGTGATACAAAAGGGGATGATGGACGGAACGCTTGAGCCAATCAAACACTCACCCCCAGTCAACTGATCTGGGTTTAATCCATCATCATTCTTTAGCTCACTCCACCACCCCAGTTCAGACATGGCCATATGCAAATCAGTCTGACCCTGTGCCTCATGGGAACAGTCCAGCCCGAACTGCCAAGCCATGTCTTCCCTGGACCGGAAACAAGCATCCTAGGACCGGTTTCTGGCATTCCAGCCGTCATCAGCCAGGCTTGCTTGAATCCAGTGGCAAAGTGAGCAAGGGACCCACGTCTGGGCATACCCCCGCCAACTTAGGGCGAACAAAGTGATACAAAAGGGGATGATGGACGGAACGCTTGAGCCAATCAAACACTCACCCCCAGTCAACTGATCTGGGTTTAATCCATCATCATTCTTTAGCTCACTCCACCACCCCAGTTCAGACATGGCCATATGCAAATCAGTCTGACCCTGTGCCTCATGGGAACAGTCCAGCCCGAACTGCCAAGCCATGTCTTCCCTGGACCGGAAACAAGCATCCTAGGACCGGTTTCTGGCATTCCAGCCGTCATCAGCCAGGCTTGCTTGAATCCAGTGGCAAAGTGAGCAAGGGACCCACGTCTGGGCATACCCCCGCCAACTTAGGGCGAACAAAGTGATACAAAAGGGGATGATGGACGGAACGCTTGAGCCAATCAAACACTCACCCCCAGTCAACTGATCTGGGTTTAATCCATCATCATTCTTTAGCTCACTCCACCACCCCAGTTCAGACATGGCCATATGCAAATCAGTCTGACCCTGTGCCTCATGGGAACAGTCCAGCCCGAACTGCCAAGCCATGTCTTCCCTGGACCGGAAACAAGCATCCTAGGACCGGTTTCTGGCATTCCAGCCGTCATCAGCCAGGCTTGCTTGAATCCAGTGGCAAAGTGAGCAAGGGACCCACGTCTGGGCATACCCCCGCCAACTTAGGGCGAACAAAGTGATACAAAGGGGATGATGGACGGAACGCTTGAGCCAATCAAACACTCACCCCAGTCAACTGATCTGGGTTTAATCCATCATCATTCTTTAGCTCACTCCACCACCCCAGTTCAGACATGGCCATATGCAAATCAGTCTGACCCTGTGCCTCATGGGAACAGTCCAGCCCGAACTGCCAAGCCATGTCTTCCCTGGACCGGAAACAAGCATCCTAGGACCGGTTTCTGGCATTCCAGCCGTCATCAGCCAGGCTTGCTTGAATCCAGTGGCAAAGTGAGCAAGGGACCCACGTCTGGGCATACCCCCGCCAACTTAGGGCGAACAAAGTGATACAAAGGGGATGATGGACGGAACGCTTGAGCCAATCAAACACTCACCCCCAGTCAACTGATCTGGGTTTAATCCATCATCATTCTTTAGCTCACTCCACCACCCCAGTTCAGACATGGCCATATGCAAATCAGTCTGACCCTGTGCCTCATGGGAACAGTCCAGCCCGAACTGCCAAGCCATGTCTTCCCTGGACCGGAAACAAGCATCCTAGCACCGGTTTCTGGCATTCCAGCCGTCATCAGCCAGGCTTGCTTGAATCCAGTGGCAAAGTGAGCAAGGGACCCACGTCTGGGCATACCCCCGCCAACTTAGGGCGAACAAAGTGATACAAAGGGGATGATGGACGGAACGCTTGAGCCAATCAAACACTCACCCCCAGTCAACTGATCTGGGTTTAATCCATCATCATTCTTTAGCTCACTCCACCACCCCAGTTCAGACATGGCCATATGCAAATCAGTCTGACCCTGTGCCTCATGGGAACAGTCCAGCCCGAACTGCCAAGCCATGTCTTCCCTGGACCGGAAACAAGCATCCTAGGACCGGTTTCTGGCATTCCAGCCGTCATCAGCCAGGCTTGCTTGAATCCAGTGGCAAAGTGAGCAAGGGACCCACGTCTGGGCATACCCCCGCCAACTTAGGGCGAACAAAGTGATACAAAGGGGATGATGGACGGAACGCTTGAGCCAATCAAACACTCACCCCAGTCAACTGATCTGGGTTTAATCCATCATCATTCTTTAGCTCACTCCACCACCCCAGTTCAGACATGGCCATATGCAAATCAGTCTGACCCTGTGCCTCATGGGAACAGTCCAGCCCGAACTGCCAAGCCATGTCTTCCCTGGACCGGAAACAAGCATCCTAGGACCGGTTTCTGGCATTCCAGCCGTCATCAGCCAGGCTTGCTTGAATCCAGTGGCAAAGTGAGCAAGGGACCCACGTCTGGGCATACCCTCGCCAACTTAGGGCGAACAAAGTGATACAAAAGGGGATGATGGACGGAACGCTTGAGCCAATCAAACACTCACCCCCAGTCAACTGATCTGGGTTTAATCCATCATCATTCTTTAGCTCACTCCACCACCCCAGTTCAGACATGGCCATATGCAAATCAGTCTGACCCTGTGCCTCATGGGAACAGTCCAGCCCGAACTGCCAAGCCATGTCTTCCCTGGACCGGAAACAAGCATCCTAGGACCGGTTTCTGGCATTCCAGCCGTCATCAGCCAGGCTTGCTTGAATCCAGTGGCAAAGTGAGCAAGGGACCCACGTCTGGGCATACCCCGCCAACTTAGGGCGAACAAAGTGATACAAAAGGGGATGATGGACGGAACGCTTGAGCCAATCAAACACTCACCCCAGTCAACTGATCTGGGTTTAATCCATCATCATTCTTTAGCTCACTCCACCACCCCAGTTCAGACATGGCCATATGCAAATCAGTCTGACCCTGTGCCTCATGGGAACAGTCCAGCCCGAACTGCCAAGCCATGTCTTCCCTGGACCGGAAACAAGCATCCTAGGACCGGTTTCTGGCATTCCAGCCGTCATCAGCCAGGCTTGCTTGAATCCAGTGGCAAAGTGAGCAAGGGACCCACGTCTGGGCATACCCCCGCCAACTTAGGGCGAACAAAGTGATACAAAAGGGGATGATGGACGGAACGTTTGAGCCAATCAAACACTCACCCCCAGTCAACTGATCTGGGTCCTAGGATGCTTGTTTCCGGTCCAGGGAAGACATGGCTTGGCAGTTCGGGCTGGACTGTTCCCATGAGGCACAGGGTCAGACTGATTTGCATATGGCCATGTCTGAACTGGGGTGGTGGAGTGAGCTAAAGAATGATGATGGATTAAACCCAGATCAGTTGACTGGGGGTGAGTGTTTGATTGGCTCAAACGTTCCGTCCATCATCCCCTTTTGTATCGCTTTGTTCGCCCTAAGTTGGCGGGGTATGCCCAGACGTGGGTCCCTTGCTCACTTTGCCACTGGGTTCAAGCAAGCCTGGCTGATGATGGCTGGAATGCCAGAAACCGGTCCTAGGATGCTTGTTTCCGGTCCAGGGAAGACATGGCTTGGCAGTTCGGGCTGGACTGTTCCCATGAGGCACAGGGTCAGACTGATTTGCATATGGCCATGTCTGAACTGGGGTGGTGGAGTGAGCTAAAGAATGATGATGGATTAAACCCAGATCAGTTGACTGGGGGTGAGTGTTTGATTGGCTCAAACGTTCCGTCCATCATCCCCTTTGTATCGCTTTGTTCGCCCTAAGTTGGCGGGGGTATGCCCAGACGTGGGTCCCTTGCTCACTTTGCCACTGGGTTCAAGCAAGCCTGGCTGATGATGGCTGGAATGCCAGAAACCGGTCCTAGGATGCTTGTTTCCGGTCCAGGGAAGACATGGCTTGGCAGTTCGGGCTGGACTGTTCCCATGAGGCACAGGGTCAGACTGATTTGCATATGGCCATGTCTGAACTGGGGTGGTGGAGTGAGCTAAAGAATGATGATGGATTAAACCCAGATCAGTTGACTGGGAGTGAGTGTTTGATTGGCTCAAACGCTCCGTCCATCATCCCCTTTGTATCGCTTTGTTCGCCCTAAGTTGGCGGGGGTATGCCCAGACGTGGGTCCCTTGCTCACTTTGCCACTGGGTTCAAGCAAGCCTGGCTGATGATGGCTGGAATGCCAGAAACCGGTCCTAGGATGCTTGTTTCCGGTCCAGGGAAGACATGGCTTGGCAGTTCGGGCTGGACTGTTCCCATGAGGCACAGGGTCAGACTGATTTGCATATGGCCATGTCTGAACTGGGGTGGTGGAGTGAGCTAAAGAATGATGATGGATTAAACCCAGATCAGTTGACTGGGGGTGAGTGTTTGATTGGCTCAAACGCTCCGTCCATCATCCCCTTTGTATCGCTTTGTTCGCCCTAAGTTGGCGGGGTATGCCCAGACGTAGGTCCCTTGCTCACTTTGCCACTGGGTTCAAGCAAGCCTGGCTGATGATGGCTGGAATGCCAGAAACCGGTCCTAGGATGCTTGTTTCCGGTCCAGGGAAGACATGGCTTGGCAGTTCGGGCTGGACTGTTCCCATGAGGCACAGGGTCAGACTGATTTGCATATGGCCATGTCTGAACTGGGGTGGTGGAGTGAGCTAAAGAATGATGATGGATTAAACCCAGATCAGTTGACTGGGGTGAGTGTTTGATTGGCTCAAACGTTCCGTCCATCATCCCTTTGTATCGCTTTGTTCGCCCTAAGTTGGCGGGGGTATGCGCAGACGTGGGTCCCTTGCTCACTTTGCCACTGGGTTCAAGCAAGCCTGGCTGATGATGGCTGGAATGCCAGAAACCGGTCCTAGGATGCTTGTTTCCGGTCCAGGGAAGACATGGCTTGGCAGTTCGGGCTGGACTGTTCCCATGAGGCACAGGGTCAGACTGATTTGCATATGGCCATGTCTGAACTGGGGTGGTGGAGTGAGCTAAAGAATGATGATGGATTAAACCCAGATCAGTTGACTGGGGTGAGTGTTTGATTGGCTCAAACGCTCCGTCCATCATCCCCTTTTGTATCGCTTGTTCGCCCTAAGTTGGCGGGGTATGCCCAGACGTGGGTCCCTTGCTCACTTTGCCACTGGGTTCAAGCAAGCCTGGCTGATGATGGCTGGAATGCCAGAAACCGGTCCTAGGATGCTTGTTTCCCGGTCCAGGAAGACATGGCTTGGCAGTTCGGGCTGGACTGTTCCCATGAGGCACAGGGTCAGACTGATTTGCATATGGCCATGTCTGAACTGGGGTGGTGGAGTGAGCTAAAGAATGATGATGGATTAAACCCAGATCAGTTGACTGGGGTGAGTGTTTGATTGGCTCAAACGTTCCGTCCATCATCCCCTTTTGTATCGCTTTGTTCGCCCTAAGTTGGCGGGGGTATGCCCAGACGTGGGTCCCTTGCTCACTTTGCCACTGGGTTCAAGCAAGCCTGGCTGATGATGGCTGGAATGCCAGAAACCGGTCCTAGGATGCTTGTTTCCGGTCCAGGGAAGACATGGCTTGGCAGTTCGGGCTGGACTGTTCCCATGAGGCACAGGGTCAGACTGATTTGCATATGGCCATGTCTGAACTGGGGTGGTGGAGTGAGCTAAAGAATGATGATGGATTAAACCCAGATCAGTTGACTGGGGGTGAGTGTTTGATTGGCTCAAACGCTCCGTCCATCATCCCCTTTTGTATCGCTTTGTTCGCCCCTAAGTTGGCGGGGGTATGCCCAGACGTGGGTCCCTTGCTCACTTTGCCACTGGGTTCAAGCAAGCCTGGCTGATGATGGCTGGAATGCCAGAAACCGGTCCTAGGATGCTTGTTTCCGGTCCAGGGAAGACATGGCTTGGCAGTTCGGGCTGGACTGTTCCCATGAGGCACAGGGTCAGACTGATTTGCATATGGCCATGTCTGAACTGGGGTGGTGGAGTGAGCTAAAGAATGATGATGGATTAAACCCAGATCAGTTGACTGGGGGTGAGTGTTTGATTGGCTCAAACGTTCCGTCCATCATCCCCTTTTGTATCGCTTTGTTCGCCCTAAGTTGGCGGGGGTATGCCCAGACGTGGGTCCCTTGCTCACTTTGCCACTGGGTTCAAGCAAGCCTGGCTGATGATGGCTGGAATGCCAGAAACCGGTCCTAGGATGCTTGTTTCCGGTCCAGGGAAGACATGGCTTGGCAGTTCGGGCTGGACTGTTCCCATGAGGCACAGGGTCAGACTGATTTGCATATGGCCATGTCTGAACTGGGGTGGTGGAGTGAGCTAAAGAATGATGATGGATTAAACCCAGATCAGTTGACTGGGGGTGAGTGTTTGATTGGCTCAAACGTTCCGTCCATCATCCCCTTTTGTATCGCTAGGTAAAGTACAAGGCTGGTGAGGTGTCTGAGTAGGGAAGTGAGGCCCTAGGAATGTTGGCCTCAGCTTCCTCAGATCACTGGTCACCATGTATGCCTGTCTTTCAATGACTGAGTTGCACTTTGCTCTAAGGGTCAACCTTTGGCTGCCTACAGCTGGGGGTTGGGTCCCTTTGGATGGACTACTGGAGGGACAGGGCAGGTTTGGAACCTTCAGGTCCCAGGTTTGCCCTTGCCTACCAGGGTCCTTCTGGGGAGGTCCCTACATAAAGGCATGGGGGATCCCTCAGTGTGTAGAGGAGTTTTCACCTGGCTAGGGCTACTAGACTGGGTGCCCCTAATCTGCTGATGGGGGCTTCCTCTGGACAGGGGGCCCTGGGGGTCCACTGACCTCCCTGACCTCTGCAGCCCTGGGCTGGCTGAGGCAGGGTAGAGAGGGGCAGGTTACCTGCTCCAGACTGGGTACCACCTTGGAAGGGTCCTCTGCCATCAGGGGTGTGGCCAGGCCAGGCCTGACTACCTCTGGGGCAGTTCCTTCACTAGGGGTAGGGTCAGTTCCCTGAGGAGGCTGACCCTTACCTACTGTCTGGAGGGAAGAAGACTTTTCTTCAACCCTTGTGCTCTCTTTTGGGGGAGAGTGGGCCATTCTTTCAGGCTCCATCTCTCCAAATTCTTGGGCTGGGGCTGTGGCCATTACAGCCCCACTAACCTTTACAGGGACGCCCAACATCCTAAGGTGGGTTTGGTGTTCAACTTCAGCCCAGGCTGAAATCTCCAGATCATTGCCCATCAGGCAATCTACAGGTAAGGTGGGGGACACTGCCACTCTCTTTGGGCCTGTGACCCCCTCCCAGTTGAGATTGACTATGGCCATGGGGTGATCTGTTCTGACACCATCAATGTTGGTCACGTGGTATTTAAACTCAGGTAAAAGCTGGTGAGGGGGGACTAGTTTCCCTGCCATCATGGTGACACTAGCCCCTGTGTCCCTAAATGCCACAGCTTTCTGACCATTAATCATTGGCTCCAGTCTGTACCTGCCCATTGCTGTGGGACCCATGGTAAAGGTGGCAAATCCTACACCACCATCAGAGTCAGAGGAGTCTGTTGAGGGGTCCCTGTCTGAACCAGGGCCCACCTCTGTTCCTGTTGCAAAAGCACCTAACTTTTTGGGTGCACTACTCCCAACTGGAGGATTACTACTGGTAGTACCAGGAGGGGGGTAGTAGTTGCTGGGGGAACATTTTCTTTATTGCCAATCCTGGGGCAACTGGGATCAGATTTCCAGTGCCCAGGCTTTTTACAGACATGGCAATATGGTTTCTTTTCAGGAGAGGAAGGAGTTTGGGACCCACCCCCAGAAGAGGAATTTTGGGGCCCTGTAGTGGACTTATCCTTAGATTTATCCCCACCTTTCTCTTGGGACTTAGTAGAATCTTTCTTCTGGTCACCACCCTGATTTCTAGTTTTTACTCTGGTTCTGACCCATTTGTCTGCCTTCTTTCCCAATTCTTGGGGAGAGGTCAGATCAGAGTCCACCAGATACTGGTGCAAAAGCTGGTTTTGACAATTATTAAGGATCTGCTCCCTCATAATCAAATTGTACAATCCTAAAAAGTCATGCACTTTGTTGCCATGTATCCAACCTTCCAGAGCCTTTGTAGCACAATCTACAAAATCAACCCAGTCTTGAGTCTGAGCTTTTGGGTGTCTCTGAACTTCAACCTATACTGTTCAGTGGTTAGGCCAAACCCATCTATCAGAGCACTCTTCAAGACTGTGTAATTGTCAGCATCCTCTTCACTTACAGTGAGGAGCTTGTCTCTACCTTTGTCTGCAAAGGAGAGCCACAAGATTGCTGCCCACTGCCTCTGGGGGACCTTCTGAACTTTACAGGCCCTCTCCAGTGCAGTTATCCATTTGTGGATGTCATCCCCACTCTGGTAGGGAGGGACAATCTTGTTTAGGTTTCTATGGTCATAAGACCTTTCCCTATCTCTAGGGATATTGCTGCCACCATGGGACTCTAGTCCCAACTTTCTTCTCTCTCTAAAGAGATCTAGGGACTCCTGTCTATAGCCAGTTGCTTCTTTCTGATTTCAAGCTGAGCTTCCTCATATTGAACCAGCCTCTTTCTTCTCTCATGAGAGGATTCCCTCCTATGAGATGAGACAGAGCTCCCTATTGAGGTGCCAGAGTGGTTAGACTCCTGAGAAGGAGATCTAGACTTTCTGGGCACACTCATAATCCTTCCTGGGGGACAAAGAGGGCATCATCTTGATCATCCTCTTCATCTTCCTCAGGAGGGATTGGATTATCCAGGTCAGGGTCATTGTCACCCTCCTGGCCAGTTTCAGAGGGGGGGCTGGGGGTATTTCTACCCCTGGTCCCATCCTCATCTTCTGCCCCACCCTCAGCTCCTACCCCTTCAGTCCCCAAGGGCTTACTAAGGTCATAAGCCACCAACAACTCCTTGAGGTGTTGGGTGGTGGGGCTTTGGCCTGTCCTTATTTTTCTCAAGTTGCATAAAGCTCTCAATTCCAAGAATGGGAGTGTATCATACTTGGAGGGTGGAAGCTCAATGGCTTCCTGCAAGGATTCTTTAGATCCTACCCTTAAAGACATTACTAGTGTGGTGTGGTGTATGCACTACCTACTCTAGTGTGGCCTACTAAACTCTCTTGAGTTGTAGAAAGGGTTGTGCTATCCCTTAACACACAACTCTAAGTTCAGTAGAACTTACTGTATTCTAAGCTTAAATTATATGTACCTTAGGTACCTTTAGTGGTTTTCAGTTGATCAATTCAATTGAGATTATCTGGTAAAACAATAGCAAGCTGGAATCCCACACGCTGCACACCAATGTGAGAAGTTGGCCTGGCATATGCTGTCCACTAATTATAGTGGGCACCTTGCACCAGTCCAAACAACCCCTTATTGGAGATAGGTTAAAGACAACCTTATTGAAAGCTATCCTAGTGGTAGCTATGGAGAGCAGCCTTCAGGCTAAGTCTTGAAGGAATGTAAAGCAGCTTGTTTTACCAGTCTATAATCTCTTGAGTGATCAAATGAAAGAGCACCACACCAGGTATATATTCAAAATATATGTATTTATTGCTAAACACACCCCTCTAGTCTCTTTATGAGGCTAGAGTTCGAAGTACATAAGTTAGAAGTTATTTAAACACAGTAATAGCACAAATACACGTTTGGGCCCTAGGGGCGTACCAAACCATATACCAATAAAGTGGTATGCGAACCACGACTGAACTAGACACTAGGCCTAGAGCCTCTAGAAGTGCTTGGACCACAAGGAACCACCCAAGGTAGTGACACAGGGGACCCACGGGAGACGCGTGCAGTGTAAATACACAACCGCGATACGCCGTTGACTTCTATGGAGAAAGTCGGGATCGGGAAATTAGAGAAAAGGGACACTTAAAAGAGGACTTGGACAAAACCCTTTGAGATCTAGGACTTTGAAGAGTCTCTACCCACGGGAGCACCGGAGTACTCGTGTTACCTCACCCAGGGAAGCCGGGTGCATAGGTGCCTTTCGGGGTCGGGTTTCGTCGTCGATTTGAATGGCGATCTGCTGCAAAGTGCTGCTGGCGACCAAGAGAAAAGTGTCCGGGTGGATCCAAGAGTGGATCGGAGTTCTGAAGAACCTGAAAGCAGAGGGGACAGAGTCTGGGTCACTAGCCAGTGACCAGGAAGGCGATGGACAGATGCCCACCGATGTCGAGTGCTTCAGGTGCGTTGACGGTCGTCTTGACTCTTCAGCCACGAGGTCCAGGAGGCGTTGTCGGCGACCAGGAGCAGGATTCGGGCTGGTACACGATGTCTGTCGAGTGCTGAGGTGTCGGCGACCGGATTGGACCCAACAAGCCTTGGCAACGGCAAGTCTCGGTGAAGATGTAGATCGTCGATGGTGCAGACCAGCAAGGTCTGTAGAACTCACCCAGCGAGGGTAAGTGATGGCAGGCCTGGAGCAACCAGGATGCCAAGTTAGAAAAGGATTGGCCTTCGTTAAGGGCTACTAGCCAAAGGAGCCTCATGACGCCGCACGTGGATCTGGCTTACAGGACACTTGTGGAGTGGGGGCCAGTGATCTTCGGTGCAGGTGGTGCTGGAGGCTAGGGCTACTCGGAGCCCAAAGCACGACTTCTTGGGAGACCCAGAAGAGGATGCACTTGCAAATGTGCTCGGTGTCCAGGGGTCACGGTCTCAAGTCACCCACGATAGCCACGGGCCTCAGCTTTGCTGGGGACTCAGGGTAGCCTCGGGGAAGTCTGAGAATCCACCTCTGGTGATGCGATGACTTCGGCGTCCGACAGGAGCTTCAGAAATGCGAACCGGACAGATGCTTCTTTGGTGCCTGCCAAGCAGGGGAGTCACTCCTTGACCCCAAGGGAGATTCTTCTGTCCTCTAATCGTGAGTAGAGCGTCGAAGGTCCAGGATTCAGTTTCAGAGTTTCGTCCAGGGATAATCTAAAGTCCTAAGGACTGGGTTCCTATACTTATACTAAGGATAGGGGTTGGACTACTCTGTGGCCCCACCTATGGGTGGGTCAGGGCAGAGGGGTGGCTACACCCCTTTCCCTTTGTCCAGTTCACGCCAAAGCAGGGGCTGCAAGCCCCTGATCCGGTTTGAACTGGGGTATGCACAGGGACACCAAGTGTGCCCCCAGTGCAGGACTTCAAAGCACCAGAAAGTGCTCCCGCCCAGCCCCAATACACATTATCCTGTCTGGGGAGGTGGTCACACCTCCCTGGGACAGGAAACCTATTGTCCAGGCCTCCCTGCCGGAGTTTCGTCCAGCAGCAGGAGGCCAGACTTGTGTCTGTGGCAGTAGCATCCATTTTGTGATGCCAGGCTTTAGAAAGAAGTTACCGGCCAGGCCAGGGTTAACATGTCTCTCCCTCTAGAAGGGTGGAATGCTACCCCCGCCGCCAGAATTGGCGGGGGGTAGTATTCCAAGATGTTTGACACCAAACACGACATGTTTAGGTGCAGCCATTCCAAAGTTAGCATTTAACGCGAGGTTATAATGCGCTTAAGAGTATATGGTCAGGCTGCACTACAAACAGCATCAGAGAAGGGTCTCCGAACGCTGCAGAGGGGCCCTGCTCATGCAGGGGCACCCTCTCACATAGGAACCATGCACTCTGCCTTTAGGATTGATAAGGCCTGCCTTAGGAGTGACTTATAGGTTTATATGTGTGTAGGTATTTAGTGATATAGGTAACCTATATCACAGTAAGGGGTGCATGCACCACCTTACCCAGGCTGCAGTAGCAGACCTGTGGTGTCAGTTTGGATGGCCTTCCAGGGGTGGCATAATACATGCTGCAGCCCCTGGTAGGCCTCTGAGGTACCTATGCCCTTGGTACATAGTATACCATATACTAGGGACTTATAAGGGCACTCCAGATTCCAATCAGAGATGTGCCTAAGGCACATGGAAACCTTTTACAGAGAAAGCAGATAGACTGGGGCCCTGAATAGCAGGATCCCAGTCCAACTAAGTCATAAACCAGCAAAACACCATAAAAAAAGTGGGGGCAACCATATAGTCAGATTCCACCTTCCTACAGCAATGTTTTCTCACTATGGCCTGGACCTCGTTACAGCTTGAGTTATAGGTCGTTATGAGTCTGATCTCGGGTTTAGCAGATGTGCATCGCTTTGGTTTAAGTAAAGCCATTCCGTCCACACCCCTGACCTTGTGTCTGGCATCATCTAGGACTTTGCGTGTATACCCCCTTTAGAGGAATCTCTTAATCATTTCCCCTTCCTCTAAATCATAGGCTTCCAGGGTGCTGCAGTTTCTCCTAGCTCTGAGGAGTTCCCCGTAGGGGATGCTACATTTGAGTTTGGGCGGGTGGTGACTCCTAGCATGTAAGATGCTGTTTCCAGCAGTTTCCTTCCTATGTAAATTTGTCTGAAAAATTCCATCCTGAACTATGACCTCCACATCCAAGAAATCAATCCTCTCCACACTGGTTTTGCTGGTAAATTTTAGGTTAAGGTTATTGATGGAGATGGTTTCAAGGAACTCATCCAGGGTGGCTTGGGGGCCGTCCCAGATGAGGAAGATGCCATCTACGTACCTGGTACAATGGACCAGATACTTCGTGTATTTGTCAAAGGTCTCAGACCACACATACTCTGACTCCCACCACCCCATAAACATACAGGCGTAGCTTGGCGCGAAGCAACTTCCCATCGTAGTCCCTGTCATTTGCCTGTACCACTGTTTGCCAAATAGGAAAAAATTATTTTCCAAGCAAAACTGGAGAATCTCAAGGAGTAGACTGGAATGGTCAAAAGTGGCAATGGGTCTGTCCTTAAAGAAATGTTTGCAGGCCTGGATCCCTTGTTCATGTTGGATGCATGTGTAGAGTGAGACCACATCTACAGTACAAAGGATGTAATTTGTGTGCCATGGTATATCAGCAATCTTGGATATAAAATCCATGCTGTCCCGACAGTAGGAGGGTAGATTGCAGACATAGGGAAATAGGATATGATCCAAGTATATCGAGGCGTTCTCCGATAAACTATCATTGGCTGAGATTATAGGCCTGCAGGTGGATTGGTGCTGTGTTTGTGGACCTTGGGTAGCATATAAAAACAAGGGCTAACTGGTTTCTTGACAGTTAAAAACAAAAGTTCTT
Source organism: Calotriton arnoldi (assembly GCA_963921515.1). NCBI lineage: Eukaryota > Metazoa > Chordata > Amphibia > Caudata > Salamandridae > Calotriton > Calotriton arnoldi. Next base: position 16,941 of record CAWUFW010012606.1, read on the forward strand.
CTTGATTTAGAAGCCCCGAAGTGTGCCATTTAGAGAGCTTATCATGGAAACAATCAATGGTAGCAAAATATTGACCAACATTAGCTTTAACATAACTGCCAGAAAAATCAAGCTGTCTCTTTGCCTCGGCCATATACTTTTTAGCGTCCCACAGAACAACATTTCCCCCTTTATCGGAGGGCTTGATTACAACGGAGGTTGCTTGCTTCAAAGAGATAAGTGCTGCTTGTTGGCCCTTAGTTAAGTTTGTTGCTGCTCGGTTAGGCTGCCTCATACCCAATTTGCAAATGTCACGTACCACAGCTTCATGAAAGGAGTCAATGTTATCAAGTGGAGTATTAGGGTTAAATCTTGATTTAGGTTTAAAACCACTGCAACACCTCTTGCCCGTCTCCAGATCTAAGAGACTCAAGAGTTCTCTCTCAGTGGCCAAGTCCCTATCGCCCAATTCCAACTCCCTGAGGAAAGCTAGGTTGGAGATATCTCCAATGGAGAGGAGACCTGAGGCGGTGTTAGGATTAGAAGTATCCGGCCCCACTTCTTTGGCATCTCCTACGGCTCTAGTCCCTTTCAGGGTATAAATTTTGAGCAGCTTAAGTTTTCTGGCAAAAAGAAACATTTCAATGCGTGTTCGAGAGTAGTCAAAATCATTTGTGGCGCGACTGCCTGCCGGATTACGATTGTAATCCATTGTGGGCGATGCAGCGGCGGTCTGACAGCGGTGGTCTGTTAGGCTCATGGGAGAGCCTAACATGCAGACCGCCGCCATAAGTCCTCTGACTGCAGGTTCCTGCATGGCGTGGCATGCATGCAACACCGAGAAGAAAATGGGTGGGCAAATTCAGGGGCACAACAGGTGCTCCCTTGCATGCACCCCCAACAGTGGCAGTTTTAGGGGCTCCTTAGTTGCCTCTCCGCTATCCTTTTAATGGCAGGCTCACCGCCAAAAAAGGGGCGGTGGAAAACCAACTCATAATATGCTGTGCAGTGCCTCAGCGACACCACCAGCATATTGCAGCTCCCTGACCGCTCTGTGACTGCAGCGGGATCCTAAATGCCCGGCGTACACAGCAGTCCCGTGGCGGTCTGACTGCCCCACTCTTAATACTGCGGGCGGGCCCGCAGTGTGGCGGTGGTTGGACTGCCACTGCGAATCCGGTTGTCCTATGGACCGCCGTAGTTTTAATAAGCCGCTTAGCAATTTCAAACTTTGTTTCCAAAATACAAAGTAAACTACTCTGATCCTTTATATGCTACTCCTCAGATCTTTACATAGTGGTTCATACTACACTTATAAAGTGCTATTGAGAAGATTTTCTATTGCCCAAATTAATGGTACTTGTAGGAGAGTAGGATCTGCTTCACATGGGTACCCCCACTTTTTGCTGATGCTTCACTGTTTTTCGACATTAGTCTGGCTGGGGCCCTGCTAATCAGAACCCCAGCCTAGCTGCTTCCTCTCTAAAATGGTTTCCATGTGCCTTAGGCACATCACTGATTGGAATCTGGAGTGCCCTTATAAGTCCCTAGTATATGGTATACTATGTACCAAGGGCATAGGTACCTCAGAGGCCTGCCAGGGGCTGCAGCATGTATTATGCCACCCCTGGAAGGCCATCCAAACTGACACCACAGGTCTGCTACTGCAGCCTGGGTAAGGTGGTGCATGCACTTCTTACTGTGATATAGGTTACCTATATCACTAAATACATACACACATATAAACCTATAAGTCACTCCTAAGGCAGGCCTTTATCAATCCTAAAGGCAGAGTGCATGGTTCCTATGTGAGAGGGTGCCCCTGCATGAGCAGGGCCCCTCTGCAGCGTTCGGAGACCATCTCTGATGCTGTTTGTAGTGCAGCCTGACCATATACTCTAAGCGCATTATATCCTCGCGGTAAAATGCTAACTTTGGAATGGCTGCACCTAAACATGTCGTGTTTGGTGTCAAACATCTTGGAATACTACCCCCCGCCAATCCTGGTGGCGGGGGTAGCATTCCACCCTTCTAGAGGGAAAGACATGTTAACTCTGACTAGTCCGGTAACTTCTTTCCAGAGCCCTGGCATCACAAAATGGATGCTGCTGCCACAGACACGAGTCTGGCCTCCTGCTGCTGGACGAAACTCCGGCAGGGGAGGCCTGGACAATAGGTTTCCTGTCCCAGGGAGGTGTGACCACCTCCCCAGACAGGATAATGTGTATTGGGGCTGGGCGGGAGCACTTTCGGGTGCTTTGAAGTCCTGCACTGGGGGCACATTTGGTGTCCCTGTGCATACCCCAGTTCAAACCGGATCAGGGGCTTGCAGCCCCTGCTTTGGCGCGAACTGGACAAAGGGAAAGGGGTGTAGCCACCCTCTGCCCTGACCCACCCATAGGTGGGGCCACAGAGTAGTCCAACCCCTATCTTTAGTATAAAGGTAGGAACCCAGTCCTTAGGACTTTAGATTATCCCTGGACGAAACTCTGAAACTGAATCCTGGACCTTCGACGCTCTACTCACGATTAGAGGACAGAAGAATCTCCCTTGGGGTCAAGGAGTGACTCCCTGCTTGGCAGGCACCAAAGAAGCATCTGTCCGGTTCGCATTTCTGAAGCTCCCGTCGGACGCCGAAGTCATCGCATCACCAGAGGTGGATTCTCAGACTTCCCCGAGGCTACCCTGAGTCCCCAGCAAAGCTGAGGCCCGTGGCTATCGTGGGTGACTTGAGACCGTGACCCCTGGACACCGAGCACATTTGCAAGTGCATCCTCTTCTGGGTCTCCCAAGAAGTCGTGCTTTGGGCTCCGAGTAGCCCTAGCCTCCAGCACCACCTGCACCGAAGATCACTGGCCCCCACTCCACGAGTGTCCTGTAAGCCAGATCCACGTGCGGCGTCACGAGGCTCCTTCGCGGTCGCTAGCCCGTTGGCTAGTAGCCCTCAACGAAGGCCAATCCTTTTCTTACTTGGCATCCTGGTTGCTCCAGGCCTGCCCTCACTTACCCTCGCTGGGTGAGTTCCACAGACCTTGCTGGTCTGCACCATCGACGATCTACATCTTCACCGAGACTTGCCGTTGCCAAGGCTTGTTGGGTCCAATCGGTCGCCGACACCTCAGCACTCGACAGACATCGTGTACCAGCCCGAATCCTGCTCCTGGTCGCCGACAACGCCTCCTGGACCTCGTGGCTGAAGAGTCAAGACGACCGTCAACGCACCTGAAGCACTCGACATCGGTGGGCATCTGTCCATCGCCTTCCTGGTCACTGGCTAGTGACCCAGACTCTGTCCCCTCTGCTTTCAGGTTCTTCAGAACTCCGATCCACTCTTGGATCCACCCGGACACTTTTCTCTTGGCCGCCAGCAGCACTTTGCAGCAGATCGCCATTCGAATCGACGACGAAACCCGACCCCGAAAGGCACCTATGCACCCGGCTTCCCTGGGTGAGGTAACACGAGTACTCCGGTGCTCCCGTGGGTAGAGACTCTTCAAAGTCCTAGATCTCAAAGGGTTTTGTCCTAGTCCTCTTTAAGTGTCCCTTTTCTCTAATTTCCCGATCCCGACTTTCTCCATAGAAGTCAACGGCGTATCGCGGTTGTGTATTTACACTGCACGCGTCTCCCGTGGGTCCCCTGTGTCACTACCTTGGGTGGTTCCTTGTGGTCCAAGCACTTCTAGAGGCTCTAGGCCTAGTGTCTAGTTCAGTCGTGGTTCGCATACCACTTTATTGGTATATGGTTTGGTACGCCCCTAGGGCCCAAACGTGTATTTGTGCTATTACTGTGATTTAATAACTTCTAACTTATGTATTTCGAACTCTAGCCTCATAAAGAGACTAGAGGGGTGTGTTTAGCAATAAATACATATATTTTGAATATATACCTGGTGTGGTGCTCTTTCATTTGATCACTCAAGAGATTATAGACTGGTAAAACAAGCTGCTTTACATTCCTTCAAGACTTAGCCTGAAGGCTGCTCTCCATAGCTACCACTAGGATAGCTTTCAATAAGGTTGTCTTTAACCTATCTCCAATAAGGGGTTGTTTGGACTGGTGCAAGGTGCCCACTATAATTAGTGGACAGCATATGCCAGGCCAACTTCTCACATTGGTGTGCAGCGTGTGGGATTCCAGCTTGCTATTGTTTTACCAGATAATCTCAATTGAATTGATCAACTGAAAACCACTAAAGGTACCTAAGGTACATATAATTTAAGCTTAGAATACAGTAAGTTCTACTGAACTTAGAGTTGTGTGTTAAGGGATAGCACAACCCTTTCTACAACTCAAGAGAGTTTAGTAGGCCACACTAGAGTAGGTAGTGCATACACCACACCACACTAGTAATGTCTTTAAGGGTAGGATCTAAAGAATCCTTGCAGGAAGCCATTGAGCTTCCACCCTCCAAGTATGATACACTCCCATTCTTGGAATTGAGAGCTTTATGTAACTTGAGAAAATAAGGACAGGCCAAAGTCTCCACCACCCAACACCTCAAGGAGTTGTTGGTGGCTTATGACCTTAGTAAGCCCTTGGGGACTGAAGGGGTAGGAGCTGAGGGTGGGCAGAGGAAGAGGAGGAGGCCAGGGGTACCAATACCCCCAGCCCCCTCTGAGACTGGCCAGGAGGGTGACAATGACCCTGACCTGGATAACCCAATCCCTCCTGTGGAAGATGATGAGGATGATCAGAATGATGCCCTCTTTGTCCCCCAGGAAGGATTAAGAGTGTGCCCAGGAAGTCTAGATCTCCTTCTCAGGAGTCTAACCACTCTGGCACCTCCATAGGGAGCTCTATCTCCTCTCACAGGAGGGAATCCTCTCATGAGAGAAGAGACAGACTGGTCCAGTATGAGGAAACTCAGCTGGAAATCAGAAAAAGCAATTGGCTTTAGATAGGGAATCCCTAGATCTCCTTAGAGAGAGAAGAAAGTTGGGACTAGAGTCCCATGGTGGCAGCCATGTCCCTAGAGACAGGGAAAGGTCCTATGACCATAGGAACCTGAGCAAGATTGTCCCTCCCTACCAGAGTGGGGATGATATCCACAAATGGATAACTGCATTAGAGAGGGCCTGTAAGGTACAGAAGGTCCCTCAGGAGCAGTGGGCAGCAATCTTGTGGCTCTCCTTTGCTGACAAAGGTAGAGATAAGCTCCTCACTGTTAGAGAGGAGGATGCTGATAATTACAAGGTCTTGAAGAGTGCTCTTATTGATGGGTTTGGCCTAACCACTGAACAGTACAGGTTGAAGTTCAGAGACACCCAAAAAGCACAGACTCAAGACTGGGTAGACTATGTGGATTGTTCTGCCAAGGCTCTGGAAGGCTGGTTGATGGGCAGTAAGGTGTGTGACTTCTCAGGATTGTACAATCTGATAATGAGGGAGCAGATTCTTAATAACTGTCAAAATCAGCTGTTGCATCAATACCTGGTAGACTCTGATCTGACCTCTCCCCAAGAATTGGGAAAGAAGGCAGACAAATGGGTCAGAACCAGGGTGAAGCAGAAGGTACAGAACCAAGGTGGGGAAACCAAGAAGCAAGATGCTAAGAACTCTGACAAGGGTGGGGAGAAGGGTAAAGATCAAAAGTCTTCATCAGGCCCCCAAAAATCTTCTTCTGGTGGGGATTCACAGTCTACCAAAGGGAAAGGCCAAAGAAAACCATGGTGCAAGGTCTGTAAGCAAAAGACCCACTGGACCAGTGATTGCACCAAGTCCAAAGACTCCAGTCCAGCACCCACCAATGCCCCTAAGGCACCTGTTCCCCCTAGTACAGTTGGTGGAAGTGCTCCAGCCAAGGGTTTAGTAGGGTTCACCCTGGGAACTGAGTTGGGCTCTGACCTAGTCAGAGAACTGACTCAGGCTGTGTTAGTCTGTGATGGAGGCATGGATGTGACCTCCACTGTGAGTCCCAGTAATCTGGGCAAGTACAGACAACAGCCTTTAATCAATGGACGTGAGGCTTTGGCATTTAGGGACACAGGGGCAAGTGTCACAATGGTGACACAAGACCTTGTGCTTCCTGGGCAAGTTATGCTTGGTGAGATGTACCAAGTGACCAATGCTAGCAATGTCAGAACAGACCATACTCTGGCAGTTGTTAACTTCTCCTGGGGAGGGGTAACTGGCCTTAAGAAGGTTGTGGTAAGTGCAAACCTACCAGTCGAATGCTTGCTTGGCAATGATTTAGAGACTTCTGCTTGGGCAGAAGTGGAGCTCAGGACCCATGCAGAAATGCTGGGGATCCCTGCAGATGTGTTTGCTGTGACCAGGTCACAAGCCAAAATGTCTAGCACTGAACAGGCCTTGGATTCTGGAAGAATGGACCAAGTGCCTTCCAAGAGGAGGAGTAGTAGGGTTAAGGCAGTGCCTTCCCCTTGGCTCAGGAGGAAGATCAGTCCCTTGAGGGGGATGATCTCAGCCCTGAAGAAGGAACTGTCCCAGAGGAACTTGAACCTGACCAGGTTGAGTTCTTGGGGACAGGGGGACCTTCTAGGGCAGATCTGAGCCAGGAGCAGCAGAGCTGCCCCTCCCTTGAACCCCTCAGACAGCAAGCTGCTGCTGAGGCTGCTGGGAAAGCTAGTGGTCCCCATACAGTGTATTGGGATGATGGACTCCTGTACTCAGAGAGTAGAGACCCCAAGCCTGGTGCTACCAGGAGGTTGGTTATACCTCTGAAGTTCAGGGGCTTCCTATTGACCCTAGCCCATGATATTCCCTTAGCAGGTCACCTGGGCCAGAACAAGACTTGGGACAGAATTGTCCCTCACTTTCACTGGCCCCACATGTCTGAAGACAGTAAGGAGTTTTGTCGCTCCTGTGTAACCTGCCAAGCCAGTGGCAAGGCAGGTGGCACTACAAAGGCCCCCCTGATACCACTACCTGTGGTGGGGGTGCCCTTTGAAAGGGTAGGGATTGACATTGTTGGTCCCATGGATCCCCAAACAGCCTCTGGGCACAGGTTTATCCTGGTGGTAGTGGATCATGCCACCAGGTACCCAGAAGCTATTCCCTCAGGACCACTACAGCACCTGTGGTGGCAAGGGCCCTCCTGGGAATCTTCTCAAGAGTGGGCTTTCCTAAGGAGGTAGTATCAGACAGGGGTGCTAACTTCATGTCTGGGTACTTAAAAGCAATGTGGAAGGAGTGTGGAGTGACTTATAAGTTCACCACACCCTATCACCCACAATGCAATGGTTTAGTTGAGAGATTCAACAAAACCTTGAAGGGCATGATTAAAGGGCTCCCAGAAAAGCTTAGGCGTAGATGGGACATACTCTTGCCCTGCCTTTTATTCGCATATAGGGAGGTGCCTCAGAAGGGGGTTGGTTACAGCCCTTTTGAACTTCTGTTTGGCCACCCTGTGAGGGGTCCACTGTGCTTGGTGAAGGAAGGATGGGAGTTACCTCTCAAGCCCCCAAAGCAAGATATAGTGGACTATGTACTTGGTCTCCGCTCCAGGATGGCTGAGTACATGAAAAAGGCAACCAAAAACCTTGAGGCTAGCCAGGAACTTCAAAAGGCCTGGCATGACCAAAAGGCTGTTCTGACTGTTTACCAGCCAGGACAGAAGGTGTGGGTGTTGGAGCCAGTGGCCCCAGCAGCTCTCCAAGATAAATGGAGTGGACCCCACACTATTGTTGAGCAGAAGGGTGAGGTCACTTACTTAGTGGACCTAGGAACACCCAGGAGTCCCCACAGGGTTCTCCATGTCAACAGGTTAAAACCATATGTGGACAGGGCAGACATGGGCTTGCTCATGGCTACTGATGAAGGGCAGGAGGAAGAGAGTGACCCACTCCCTGACCTGCTCTCACAGAACCCTGACGATGGGTCAGTTGATGGTGCAGCCTTGGCAGGCAGCCTCACTACCCAGCAACAAACTGATTGCAGGCAAGTCCTCAATCAGTTTAGACATATGTTTTCACTGACACCCAGTCAGACCACCTGGTGCACTCATGAAGTGGACACTGGGGACAGTCTGCCTATTAAAAACAAGATTTATAGGCAACCTGACCATGTCAGGGACTGTATCAGGACTGAAGTCCAGAAGATGTTGGAATTGGGAGTTATTGAACCCTCAGATAGCCCTTGGGCTAGTCCAGTAGTCCTTGTACCGAAACCTCACACCAGTGGTGGAAAAAGAGAGATGAGGTTTTGTGTGGACTACAGGGGTCTCAATGCAGTCACTAGGACTGATGCCCATCCAATACCCAGGGCAGATGAGCTCATAGATACTTTGGCCTCTGCCAAATATCTCAGCACATTTGACCTAACAGCTGGCTACTGGCAGATCAGACTAGCTGATACTGCAAAGCTCCAAAACAGCATTCTCGACCCCTAGTGGACATTATCAATTTGTGGTAATGCCCTTTGGTCTGAAGAATGCACCTGCCACTTTCCAGAGGTTGGTGAATACAGTTCTCACAGGACTGAAGCCTATAGTGCAGCATATCTAGATGATATTGCTGTCTTTAGCTCCACCTGGGAGGATCACCTGGTCCACCTCAGGAATGTTTTACAGGCCCTGCAAAAGGCAGGCCTGACTATCAAGGCCACTAAGTGCCAGATAGGGCAGAGTCAGGTTGTGTACCTGGGCCACCTTGTGGGTGGAGGCCAGGTTCAACCTTTGCAGAGCAAGATCCAGACCATCATGGACTGGACTGCTCCCACTACCCAGACTCAGGTGAGAGCCTTCTTAGGCCTGACTGGGTACTATAGGAGATTTGTCAAGGGGTATGGATCAATAGTGACACCCCTGAATGACTTAACTTCTAAGAAAATGCCCAAAAAGGTTCAGTGGACAGTTAGCTGTCAAAAGGCATTTGATGACCTCAAGCAGGCCATGTGCACTGCTCCAATTCTGCAGAGTCCTGATTACTCCAAAAAGTTCATTGTTCAAACTGATGCATCTGAATTGGGGGTAGGGGCTGTACTGTCACAATTGAATGAAGAAGGTCAGGATCAGCCAGTAGCTTTCATTAGCAGAAGGCTGACCCCTAGAGAGAAACGTTGGTCAGCCATAGAGAGGGAGGCCTTTGCTGTGGTCTGGGCTCTGAAGAAGTTGAGGCCATACTTGTTTGGTACACACTTCCTGGTTCAGACAGACCATAAGCCCCTCTTATGGCTAAAACAAATGAAGGGTGAAAACCCCAAACTGCTTAGGTGGTCCATTTCCCTACAGGGGATGGACTTTACAGTGGAACATAGGCCTGGGAGTAACCATGCGAATGCAGATGGACTCTCTAGGTATTTCCACTTAGAACATGAAGACTTAACTGGGCAAGGTTAGTTTAATGTCCCTACGTTTGGGGGGTTGTGTAGGAGAGTAGGATCTGCTTCACATGGGTACCCCCACTTTTTGCTGATGCTTCACTGTTTTTCGACATTAGTCTGGCTGGGGCCCTGCTAATCAGAACCCCAGCCTAGCTGCTTCCTCTCTAAAATGGTTTCCATGTGCCTTAGGCACATCACTGATTGGGATCTGGAGTGCCCTTATAAGTCCCTAGTATATGGTATACTATGTACCAAGGGCATAGGTACCTCAGAGGCCTGCCAGGGGCTGCAGCATGTATTATGCCACCCCTGGAAGGCCATCCAAACTGACACCACAGGTCTGCTACTGCAGCCTGGGTAAGGTGGTGCATGCACTCCTTACTGTGATATAGGTTACCTATATCACTAAATACATACACACATATAAACCTATAAGTCACTCCTAAGGCAGGCCTTATCAATCCTAAAGGCAGAGTGCATGGTTCCTATGTGAGAGGGTGCCCCTGCATGAGCAGGGCCCCTCTGCAGCGTTCGGAGACCATCTCTGATGCTGTTTGTAGTGCAGCCTGACCATATACTCTTAAGCGCATTATATCCTCGCGGTAAAATGCTAACTTTGGAATGGCTGCACCTAAACATGTCGTGTTTGGTGTCAAACATCTTGGAATACTACCCCCCGCCAATCCTGGCGGCGGGGGTAGCATTCCACCCTTCTAGAGGGAAAGACATGTTAACTCTGACTAGTCCGGTAACTTCTTTCCAGAGCCCTGGCATCACAAAATGGATGCTGCTGCCACAGACACGAGTCTGGCCTCCTGCTGCTGGACGAAACTCCGGCAGGGGAGGCCTGGACACTAGGTTTCCTGTCCCAGGGAGGTGTGACCACCTCCCCAGACAGGATAATGTGTATTGGGGCTGGGCGGGAGCACTTTCGGGTGCTTTGAAGTCCTGCACTGGGGGCACATTTGGTGTCCCTGTGCATACCCCAGTTCAAACCGGATCAGGGGCTTGCAGCCCCTGCTTTGGCGCGAACTGGACAAAGGGAAAGGGGTGTAGCCACCCTCTGCCCTGACCCACCCATAGGTGGGGCCACAGAGTAGTCCAACCCCTATCTTTAGTATAAAGGTAGGAACCCAGTCCTTAGGACTTTAGATTATCCCTGGACGAAACTCTGAAACTGAATCCTGGACCTTCGACGCTCTACTCACGATTAGAGGACAGAAGAATCTCCCTTGGGGTCAAGGAGTGACTCCTGCTTGGCAGGCACCAAAGAAGCATCTGTCCGGTTCGCATTTCTGAAGCTCCCGTCGGACGCCGAAGTCATCGCATCACCAGAGGTGGATTCTCAGACTTCCCCGAGGCTACCCTGAGTCCCCAGCAAAGCTGAGGCCCGTGGCTATCGTGGGTGACTTGAGACCGTGACCCCTGGACACCGAGCACATTTGCAAGTGCATCCTCTTCTGGGTCTCCCAAGAAGTCGTGCTTTGGGCTCCGAGTAGCCCTAGCCTCCAGCACCACCTGCACCGAAGATCACTGGCCCCCACTCCACGAGTGTCCTGTAAGCCAGATCCACGTGCGGCGTCACGAGGCTCCTTCGCGGTCGCTAGCCCGTTGGCTAGTAGCCCTCAACGAAGGCCAATCCTTTTCTTACTTGGCATCCTGGTTGCTCCAGGCCTGCCCTCACTTACCCTCGCTGGGTGAGTTCCACAGACCTTGCTGGTCTGCACCATCGACGATCTACATCTTCACCGAGACTTGCCGTTGCCAAGGCTTGTTGGGTCCAATCCGGTCGCCGACACCTCAGCACTCGACAGACATCGTGTACCAGCCCGAATCCTGCTCCTGGTCGCCGACAACGCCTCCTGGACCTCGTGGCTGAAGAGTCAAGACGACCGTCAACGCACCTGAAGCACTCGACATCGGTGGGCATCTGTCCATCGCCTTCCTGGTCACTGGCTAGTGACCCAGACTCTGTCCCCTCTGCTTTCAGGTTCTTCAGAACTCCGATCCACTCTTGGATCCACCCGGACACTTTTCTCTTGGCCGCCAGCAGCACTTTGCAGCAGATCGCCATTCGAATCGACGACGAAACCCGACCCCGAAAGGCACCTATGCACCCGGCTTCCTGGGTGAGGTAACACGAGTACTCCGGTGCTCCCGTGGGTAGAGACTCTTCAAAGTCCTAGATCTCAAAGGGTTTTGTCCTAGTCCTCTTTTAAGTGTCCCTTTCTCTAATTTCCCGATCCCGACTTTCTCCATAGAAGTCAACGGCGTATCGCGGTTGTGTATTTACACTGCACGCGTCTCCCGTGGGTCCCCTGTGTCACTACCTTGGGTGGTTCCTTGTGGTCCAAGCACTTCTAGAGGCTCTAGGCCTAGTGTCTAGTTCAGTCGTGGTTCGCATACCACTTTATTGGTATATGGTTTGGTACGCCCCTAGGGCCCAAACGTGTATTTGTGCTATTACTGTGATTTAATAACTTCTAACTTATGTATTTCGAACTCTAGCCTCATAAAGAGACTAGAGGGGTGTGTTTAGCAATAAATACATATATTTTGAATATATACCTGGTGTGGTGCTCTTTCATTTGATCACTCAAGAGATTATAGACTGGTAAAACAAGCTGCTTTACATTCCTTCAAGACTTAGCCTGAAGGCTGCTCTCCATAGCTACCACTAGGATAGCTTTCAATAAGGTTGTCTTTAACCTATCTCCAATAAGGGGTTGTTTGGACTGGTGCAAGGTGCCCACTATAATTAGTGGACAGCATATGCCAGGCCAACTTCTCACAGTACTCAGTTTATCAACCTTTGAAAAATGGAATGCTGATTGTGCCCTGCAAGATTTGTGTTTTCCATTCATGTCTCTCACTGTTATATATATATATATAACCGTTGATGCTGTTCATACGCCGCCTCGCGGTGCCGGTGCCAGGGATGGAGACAGCATCCATCATATTTCACAAATGTCATCCACAATCAAGAATGACGAAGCTGCACACCGAGTGATTAGCACCAATTTATTGTGCAAAACAACGCGTTACAGCTATAAAGCCTTTGTCAACTTGACAAAGGCTCTATAGCTGAAACGCGTTGTTGTTTATCTGATGAGATATGGTGCAGGTGTGCCCCACGCTACTTTAGAAGGAGGGGCTTAATAAATAAAAGGAAACTTTGAAATTTGTAACACCGGAGGCATCTGAAGAGGCTACCGCCGAAATGCGTCATGCCAGAGAATTCGAACAAATGATTCCTTGAAGCCCTGCCGTGTCCCCTTGTCTTTTTCAAAGGAGGAGGATATTTTTGCATATTAGCGTGTAGCCAGTGTCACGCAAAGCGGACCCTTCCAAAAGTGTTCAGGGTGCCGTGGCTTAACCCGGACCGCCCCACGTCCGATGGAGGCAGAAGTCTTTGCTGCCAGTTGACAGTCCGTGACTCACACGGAGAGACGGAGTTACTTTACCATCGTCTCCAAGCTTTGCCAACACCGGGACTGTGAGGTTGGAAGCGCAGGGCTCAGGAATCGTTTGTTGCCCAGCACAGTGCTACAATCTCAAGCTAACCATTCTTCAGTCACTCACTTTGAGGAGGGAAAAATCTGGCTGTAAGAGACATTCGTCCAGATTGCGAACCAACTGCATGATGGGATCTGCAGTCCATAACTATGAACTGGCCGAGTGTTCTCTGATGAGATATGGTGCAGGTGTGCCCCACGCTACTTTAGAAGGAGGGGCTTAATAAATAAAAGGAAACTTTGAAATTTGTAACACCGGAGGCATCTGAAGAGGCTACCGCCGAAACGCGTCATGCCAGAGAATTCGAACAAATGATTCCTTGAAGCCCTGCCGTGTCCCCTTGTCTTTTTCAAAGGAGGAGGATATTTTTGCATATTAGCGTGTAGCCAGTGTCACGCAAAGGGACCCTTCCAAAAGTGTTCAGGGTGCAGTAGCTTAACCCGGACCGCCCCACGTCCGATGGAGGCAGAAGTCTTTGCTGCCAGTTGACAGTCCGTGACTCACACGGAGAGACAGAGTTACTTTACCATCGTCTCCAAGCTTTGCCAACACCGGGACTGTGAGGTTGGAAGCGCAGGGTTCAGGAATCGTTTGTTGCCCAGTACAGTGCTACAATCTCAAGCTAACCATTCTTCGGCCACTCACTTTGAGGAGGGAAAAATCTGGCTGTAAGAGACATTCGTCCAGATTGCGAACCAACTGCATGATGGGATCTGCAGTCCATAACTATGAACTGGCCGAGTGTTCTCTGATGAGATATGGTGCAGGTGTGCCCCACGCTACTTTAGAAGGAGGGGCTTAATAAATAAAAGGAAACTTTGAAATTTGTAACACCGGAGGCATCTGAAGAGGCTACCGCCGAAACGCGTCATGCCAGAGAATTCGAACAAATGATTCCTTGAAGCCCTGCCGTGTCCCCTTGTCTTTTTCAAAGGAGGAGGATATTTTTGCATATTAGTGTGTAGCCAGTGTCACGCAAAGGGGACCCTTCCAAAAGTGTTCAGGGTACAGTGGCTTAACCCGGACCGCCCCACGTCCGATGGAGGCAGAAGTCTTTGCTGCCAGTTGACAGTCCGTGACTCACACGGAGAGACGGAGTTACTTTACCATCGTCTCCAAGCTTTGCCAACACCGGGACTGTGAGGTTGGAAGCGCAGGGCTCAGGAATCGTTTGTTGCCCAGCACAGTGCTACAATCTCAAGCTAACCATTCTTCAGCCACTCACTTTGAGGAGGGAAAAATCTGGCTGTAAGAGACATTCGTCCAGATTGCGAACCAACTGCATGATGGGATCTGCAGTCCATAACTATGAACTAGCCGAGTGTTCTCTGATGAGATATGGTGCAGGTGTGCCCCACGCTACTTTAGAAGGAGGGCTTAATAAATAAAAGGAAACTTTGAAATTTGTAACACCGGAGGCATCTGAAGAGGCTACCGCCGAAACGCGTCATGCCAGAGAATTAGAACAAATGATTCCTTGAAGCCCTGCCGTGTCCCCTTGTCTTTTTCAAAGGAGGAGGATATTTTTGCATATTAGTGTGTAGCCAGTGTCACGCAAAGGGGACCCTTCCAAAAGTGTTCAGGGTGCAGTGGCTTAACCCGGACCGCCCCACGTCCGATGGAGGCAGAAGTCTTTGCTGCCAGTTGACAGTCCGTGACTCACACGGAGAGACGGAGTTACTTTACCATCATCTCCAAGCTTTGCCAACACCGGGACTGTGAGGTTGGAAGCGCAGGGCTCAGGAATCGTTTGTTGCCCAGCACAGTGCTACAATCTCAAGCTAACCATTCTTCAGCCACTCACTTTGAGGAGGGAAAAATCTGGCTGTAAGAGACATTCGTCCAGATTGCGAACCAACTGCATGATGGGATCTGCAGTCCATAACTATGAACTGGCCAAGTGTTCTCTGATGAGATATGGTGCAGGTGTGCCCCACGCTACTTTAGAAGGAGGGGCTTAATAAATAAAAGGAAACTTTGAAATTTGTAACACCGGAGGCATCTGAAGAGGCTACCGCCGAAACGCGTCATGCCAGAGAATTCGAACAAATGATTCCTTGAAGCCCTGCCGTGTCCCCTTGTCTTTTTCAAAGGAGGAGGATATTTTTGCATATATATATATATATATTATATTATTATATTATTATATGTTATTATTCGGACAAAAAACACAAAGTTTCTTGAGCCCAAATTTAAATAATGCTTTAAACACAAAGAATTCGTGAAAACAAACATTTTCCTTTCACATCTGCATATGTTATATTGCAAAAATACATTTAAACCTATTGCTCAATGCAGTATTTCCGTGCCTCTTCACGCATTCCATACCATCGCTTTCCGGGAGGAGCAGACGGACGTGCAGGCACCGACGTAGCTTCCCGAAGTTCATCTTCTGTTTGCTTCACGCACTCACATTCCTGTGCAGTGTGCGCAGTGATTGAGCGTTAAATACCCAGTTAGAACTGCCCTGGTTTCCAGCCCAGAGGGGGGACCGCGCACTCCCTCATGTACCTCTCTCTCCTTGTTTCTGTAACTGAGCCTCTCCCCATGTCCAAGTATCTGCGGACCTGGCCGGGGAGTGCCAGGTTGTGACGAGTTGAGGCCACTTATGAGGCTCAGAGGTCAGCTGATGACGCTCCGCTTTAGGGCACACCTTTCGGACTGACGTCTGCTTAGGGCATGACCCCTGACCCATGGCCCCTAGAGGACCTGGGGGCCATCGATGGAGTTCTGTAAGGCGTGCAGCTGCACACGATTCTGGTCAGCAGGAACAATTTGTTGCTGTGGGGCTGGGCGGTGTCTGACGACTCCCCTCCCCCCCCCCCCCCCCCGCCCTCTCATACTGCTGCTATAAGGCCACCCCAAGACCCACGAGAGGTAAGAAAGGACAGTGCGGGTGGAAGAGAAGAGACAGTCCGAAGAGGACATTATCCTGAGACTGTCGGCCATGGGCGTCCCCACAGCGGTCGCCATTGTGCTGTCTTCTGTGCTGCACCTCACGCTGGGCAGGCCCGCGGAGGTAAGGAGGTGGTGCCCCCCCTTATATCTGACAGCTCACGCCCCGTAGAGAAGCAGCCACACCTTATGAAGTCGAGAGAGGGCCTGAAGCGTCGTGGTTGGTCTGCTAGAGACACCTAACATCTGATGCGTGGCCTCCGGGCCCTCCTCAGGGCTCGGGACCAGCGCTTGGTGAACTGATAACTGAATGATAAATCGAGGCACTACGAAATGTGGCTGCCTGGAGTTGCATCCCCCGGTCCTGCAAGTGGGGTTTACAGTGTTTTTGATAAGAGGCAGAAAGATTTGCAAGTCCCTGTTCCTGGTCTTACAGTGTTTTTGATAATAGAAAGCTCCTGGAAAAAGATGGGCGCTGAAAGGGAAAAGGGGGTGCTCCAAGGGGTGGAGCAGTTTGTTGAGGCTCCAGGGTGCGGATGAATCGTTGAATGCTGGAGGGAGGGATGTGCCCGCGGCTGTGTGCTGAACATGGGAGAGAGCTGCGCGGAGAGCACCGGGGAAAGGTTACCAGCAGGGAGTGGGCTGTGAACAAGTACATTTACCAAGTAACATAGTGTTAGTTCTGCTTCACACGGTGAGCTCACTCAAACATGGCGCACAATTACTTCAGTGGTGCACACACGGTCAGCATTGAAGCCAGGGCAATGCGCAGCTCTCCATATCCTCGTGAAACGTGTGGGAAGTGCACCGAGGCAACTGCCCACTGGGAAACACATAATAATGCTTTGTTGACATGAGCAAGGTGTGTTTTTGGCAATTGTGCACATTAGGAGTCATGGGCAGGTAGTGCATAGAGGCGCGCCGTGCACAGAGGACGTATGCAGGTAGTGCATAGAGCTCAAATTACTTTCATATTTCTCTATACTAATTCCCCACTAATCGTGTTTGGGTTCCGGAGTAGGGTTCCAAGTAGTGTGCTACCTGCCGAAAATCGCTTTGACACCTCATGAGGGGTAGCAAGCGCTATATAAATGTAACACTTTCCCTCTTCTATCCCTCCACTATTCTTTTTCAATCCAAATAACAAACTCACATGTCCACCACTCAATTTAATATTATATCTCCCTACACTAATTCACCACTAATCCTTTTTGGGGTGCGGAGTAGGGTAGTAAGCGCTATATAAATGCAATTACAATAGACCTGCATCATGAATGTGTGCACTGTGCACTTAAGGAGGTGTGCAGGTAGTGTATAGAGAGGTGTTGTGTATGTGTGCACTTTGCACACGAGGGGGTGTTTTCAGGTGGTGCATAGAGCTGCGTTGTGAATGTGTGCACTGTGCACATGCGGGGTGTGCAGTTAGATGGTAGAGCTGTGTTGTGCATGTGTGCGCTGTGTGCACAAGGTGTACAGATTGCGCATAGAGCTGCGTTGTGCATGTGTGCAATATGCCCACAAGGAGGTGTGCAGGTAGTGCACTGAGCCACGTTGTGCACATGGGCACTGTGCACATGAGGGGGTGTGAAGGTAGCTCATAGAGCTGTGTTATGCATGCATGCGCTGTGCGCACGAGGTGTGCAGGTCTGCGTCGTACACGTGTAGATTGTGCACACAAGGAAGTGTACAGGTTGCGCATAGTAGTGTGTCGTGCACATGGAGGTGTGCAGGCAGTGCCTAGAGCTGTGCATGTGTGCAATTTGCACACGAGGGAGTGTGAAGGTAGTGCATAGAGCTGCGTCGTGAATGTGCTCTGTGCACACAAGGAGGTGTGCAGGTAGCTCATAGAGCTGTGTTGTGCATGCATGCGCTGTGTGCGCGAGGTGTGCAGGTTGTGCGTAGGGCTGCGTTGTGCATGTGTGCAATATGCCCACAAGGTGGTGTGCAGGTAGTGCACAGAGCTGCGTTGTGCACATGGGCACTGTTCACATGAGGGGGTGTGAAGGTAGCTCATAGAGCTGCGTTGTACATTTGTGCGCACGAGGTGTGCAGGTAGTGCGTAGAGCAGTGTCGTGCACGTGTGCACTGTGCACATGAGGAGTTGTGCAGGTTGCGCACAGAGCTGCGTCGTGCATGTGTGCACTTTGCACACAAGGGTGTTTTCTGGTAGTGCATAGATATGTGTTGGGCATGTGTGCACTGTGCACACGAGGTGTGCAGGTAGTGCATAGAGCTGTGTCGTGAATGTGTGCACTGTGCACACGAGGAGGTGTGCAGGCTGCTCACATACCTGCGTCGTGCACATGTGTATTGTAGGCATTGCAGACACACCACAGTGTTTACAACGTGGGCACAGATATTAAATGCAACCATGTACAGGGTAAACCTATGTACAGGGTAAACCTATGTACAGGGTAAACCTATGCTCAGCTCTTAGTGCTCAGCGTCATCAAACTACAACGTGTGCGTAATATTATTATTAAACTCAAAAGGGAATAGTTGGATAAGGTCCTTGACAATATTGTCGAATGACTCCTCTGGAAGCAGTGTATGAACGATGTCACGTCCGACCTGCCTTGAATATTTATAGATGTGATTTATCAGACAGGAGAGCAGAATGTGGATGTTGTTGATTTAAAGAGGGCACTGGGCGCCCAGGGGGAGAGCTGCCCGCGCTGCCCAGGGGGGGGGCTGCCCACGCCGCCCAGGGGGAGAGCTGCCCACGCTGCCCAGAGGAGAGCTGCCCGGGGGGCAGGGGGGGGGACTGCCCACGCCGCCCAGGGGGAGAGCCGCCCACGCCGCCCAGGGGGAGAGCTGCCCGCGCCGCCCAGGGGGAGAGCTGCCCACGCTGCCCTGGGGAGAGCTGCCCACGCCGCCCAGGGGAGAGCTGCCCACGCCGCCCAGGGGAGAGCTGCCCACGCCGCCCAGGGGAGAGCTGCCCGCGCTGCCCAGGGGAGAGCTGCCCACGCTGCCCAGGGAGAGCTGCCCGCGCTGCCCAGGGGGAGAGCTGCCCGCGCTGCCCAGGGGGAGAGCTGCCCACGCTGCCCAGGGGAGAGCTGCCCACGCTGCCCAGGGGAGAGCTGCCCACTGGGTGCAGTGTATGAAAGATGTCACGTCTCGTCCTGCTTTGAATATTTACAGATGTGATTTATCAGACAGGAGCGCAGAAGGCGGAGGTCGTTGATTTAAAGAGGGCAGTCAGAGCCACAGCCAACTTTGGTACCTAGGGGAAATTCGGAATTCGACGCACACCGTGGGTTGATAAATGGATTTAAAGTATTGGCGAGGAGGTCACGGAGCAAGAACTCACCTATATTTCTGCCCAATTCTGCAAGGTCATTTCTCCTTCTAGACTGAGAGGTCAGGGTTATCGCACCCTGTGTGATTTCTGCCAGTCCTTTCAAATATCCATTAAATATAATGGGGAAACCCAGTGTCCCTCAGAACCTGGGCACGTATGATAACTGTTACAATGTGTTCTGTTGGGTCAACAATTGCTTAGTATCCAGGAGATTAATCACTTAAAGTTAATAAAAACGCCGGATCAGTCGTCACACACCAAACAACATGATTGCAGGGGTGTAGTGACTCAGGACGTGATTTTGCTATGTTGAAGTTTCGACCCATGATGTATGTGGGTGGTCTTCCTCAGGACTAAAAATTGTCCTGACAGCAGCCTGAGGAAGACCCCCTGTGATGTTTTCAAATTGACACATACATCCTGGGTCGAAACGTTGACGCGTAGCAAACTTACGTCCTGAGTGACTACACCCCTGCAATCATTGCTAAGGGTAACACAGATAGAAAATTCGGACGGATCTGTACAAATACCTTTCTGTTGTTGTCTTGATTTCTGTATCAGTTATTTGTTGTAAATATATATGTAGGTTACATTGCGACACTATGTGTTGTATTACTGGTTTTTGTCCTGTGATTTAACTGTACAACAGCTCTATATTCCATGCAACATTTAATGGATATATAAATTTTGCCACATTAACTCTGTGTCCTTGTTTGGTGTGTTACGACTGATCCGGTGCTTTTATTAACTTTAAGTGTTTTATCAATCCTTTCAAATAGGCAGATGCCACAGGAGCCTGTAGAGCTGCCCACCCTGCCCAGAGGGAGAGCTGCCCGCGCCGCCCAGGGGGAGAGCTGCCCACGCTGCCCAGGGGGAGAGCTGCCCACGCCGCCCAGGGGGAGAGCTGCCCACTGGGTGCAGTGTATGAAAGATGTCACGTTCGTCCTGCTTTGAATATTTACAGATGTGATTTATCAGACAGGAGCGCAGAAGGCGGAGGTCGTTGATTTAAAGAGGGCAGTCAGAGCCACAGCCAACTTTGGTACCTAGGGGAAATTCGGGAATTCGACGCACACCGTGGGTTGATAAATGGATTTAAAGTATTGGCGAGGAGGTCACGGAGCAAGAACTCACCTATATTCCTGCCCAATTCTGCAAGGTCATTTCTCCTTCTAGACTGAGAGGTCAGGGTTATCGCACCCTGTGTGATTTCTGCCAGTCCTTCCAAATATCCATTAAATATAATGGGGAAACCCAGTGTCCCTCAGAACCTGGGCACGTATGATAACTGTTACAATGTGTTCTGTTGGGTCAACAATTGCTTAGTATCCAGGAGATTAATCACTTAAAGTTAATAAAAACGCCGGATCAGTCGTCACACACCAAACAACATGATTGCAGGGGTGTGGTGACTCAGGACGTGATTTTGCTATGTTGAAGTTTCGACCCATGATGTATGTGGGTGGTCTTCCTCAGGACTAAAAATTGTCCTGACAGCAGCCTGAGGAAGACCCCCTGTGATGTTTTCAAATTGACACATACATCCTGGGTCGAAACGTTGACGCGTAGCAAACTTACGTCCTGAGTGACTACACCCCTGCAATCATTGCTAAGGGTAACACAGATAGAAAATTCGGACGGATCTGTACAAATACCTTTCTGTTGTTGTCTTGATTTCTGTATCAGTTATTTGTTGTAAATATATATGTAGGTTACATTGCGACACTATGTGTTGTATTACTGGTTTTTGTCCTGTGATTTAACTGTACAACAGCTCTATATTCCATGCAACATTTAATGGATATATAAATTTTGCCACATTAACTCTGTGTCCTTGTTTGGTGTGTTACGACTGATCCGGTGCTTTTATTAACTTTAAGTGTTTTATCAATCCTTTCAAATAGGCAGATGCCACAGGAGCCTGTAGAGCTGCCCACCCTGCCCAGAGGGAGAGCTGCCCACGCCGGCCAGGGGGAGAGCTGCCCGCGCTGCCCAGGGAGAGAGCTGCCCGCGCTGCCCAGGGGGAGAGCTGCCCACGCCGCCCAGGGGGAGACCTGCCCACGCCGCCCAGGGGGAGAGCTGCCCAGGGGAGAGTTGCCTGCACTGCCCAGGGGGAGAGCTGCCCACACTGCCCAGGGGGAGAGCTGCCCACGCCGCCCAGGGGGAGAGCTGCCCACGCCGCCCAGGGGGAGAGCTGCCCGCGCCGCCCAGGGGGAGAGCTGCCCGCGCCGCCCAGGGGGAGAGCTGCCCGCGCTGCCCAGGGGGAGAGCTGCCCGCGCTGCCCAGGGGGAGAGCTGCCCGCGCCGCCCAGGGGGAGAGCTGCCCACGCTGCCCAGGGGAAGAGCTGCTCATGCTGCCCAGGGGGAGATCTGCCCAGGGGAGAGCTGCCCACGCCGCCCAGGGAGAGAGCTGCCCACGCCGCCCAGGGGGAGAGCTGCCCGTGCCGCCCAGGGGAGAGCTGCTCACCCTGCCCAGGGGAGAGCTGCCCACGCTACCCAGGGGAGAGCTGCCCATGCTGCCCAGGGGAGAGCTGCCCACGCTGCCCAGGGGGAGAGCTGCCCACGGCTGCCCAGGGGGAGAGCTGCCCACGGCTGCCCAGGGGGAGAGCTGCCCACGCTGCCCAGGGGAGAGCTGCCCAGGGGAAGAGCTGCCCACGCTGCCCAGAGGAGAGCTGCCCACGCCGCCCAGGGGAGAGCTGCCCAGGGGGAGAGCTGCCCATGCCGCCCAGGGGGAGAGCTGCCCACCCTGCCCAGGGGGAGAGCTGCCCACCCTGCCCAGGGGGAGAGCTGCCCACGCTGCCCAGGGGAGAGCTGCCCACGCTGCCCAGGGGGAGAGCTGCCCACGCCGCCCAGGGGGAGAGCTGCCCACGCCGCCCAGGGGGAGAGCTGCCCACACGCCGCCCAGGGGGAGAGCTGCCCACCCTGCCCAGGGGGAGAGCTGCCCAGGGGAGAGCTGCCCACGCCGCCCAGGGAGAGAGCTGCCCACGCCGCCCAGGGGGAGAGCTGCCCATGCCGCCCAGGGGGAGAGCTGCCCATGCCGCCCAGGGGGAGAGCTGCTCACCCTGCCCAGGGGGAGAGCTGCCCACGCTACCCAGGGGGAGAGCTGCCCATGCTGCCCAGGGGGAGAGCTGCCCCGCTGCCCAGGGGGAGAGCTGCCCACGGCTGCCCAGGGGGAGAACTGCCCACGCTGCCCAGGGGAGAGCTGCCCACGCCGCCCAGGGGGAGAGCTGCCCAGGGGGAGAGCTGCCCATGCCGCCCAGGGGGAGAGCTGCCCACCCTGCCCAGGGGGAGAGCTGCCAACCCTGCCCAGGGGGAGAGCTGCCCACGCTGCCCAGGGGGAGAGCTGCCCACGCTGCCCAGGGGGAGAGCTGCCCACGCCGCCCAGGGGGAGAGCTACCCACGCTGCCCAGGGGGAGAGCTGCCCGCGCCGCCCAGGGGGAGAGCTGCCCGCGCCGCCCAGGGGGAGAGCTGCCCGCGCCGCTCAGGGGAGAGCTGCCCATGCCGCCCAGGGGTAGAGCTGCCCGCGCCGCCCAGGGGGAGAGCTGCCCACGCTGTCCAGGGGAAGAGCTGCTCATGCTGGCCAGGGGGAGATCTGCCCAGGGGAGAGCTGCCCACGCCGCCCAGGGAGAGAGCTGCCCACGCCGCCCAGGGGGAGAGCTGCCCGTGCCGCCCAGGGGAGAGCTGCTCACCCTGCCCAGGGGAGAGCTGCCCATGCTGCCCAGGGGAGAGCTGCCCACACTGCCCAGGGGGAGAGCTGCCCACGGCTGCCCAGGGGGAGAGCTGCCCACGCTGCCCAGGGGGAGAGCTGCCCAGGGGAAGAGCTGCCCACGCTGCCCAGAGGAGAGCTGCCCACGCCGCCCAGGGGGAGAGCTGCCCAGGGGGAGAGCTGCCCATGCCGCCCAGGGGGAGAGCTGCCCACCCTGCCCAGGGGGAGAGCTGCCCACCCTGCCCAGGGGGAGAGCTGCCCACGCTGCCCAGGGGGAGAGCTGCCCACGCTGCCCAGGGGGAGAGCTGCCCACGCCGCCCAGGGGGAGAGCTGCCCACGCCGCCCAGGGGGAGAGCTGCCCACACGCCGCCCAGGGGGAGAGCTGCCCACCCTGCCCAGGGGGAGAGCTGCCCAGGGGAGAGCTGCCCACGCCGCCCAGGGAGAGAGCTGCCCACGCCGCCCAGGGGAGAGCTGCCCATGCCGCCCAGGGGAGAGCTGCTCACCCTGCCCAGGGGGAGAGCTGCCCACGCTACCCAGGGGAGAGCTGCCCACGCCGCCCAGGGGAGAGCTGCCCATGCCGCCCAGGGGGTGAGCTGTCCACCCTGCCCTGGGGGAGAGCTGCCCACGCCGCCCATGGGGAGAGCTGCCCACCCTGCCCAGGGGAGAGCTGCCCACGTTGCCCAGGGGAGAGCTGCCCACGCTGCCCAGGGGAGAGCTGCCCACCCTGCCCAGGGGGAGAGAAGCCCACGCTGCCCAGGGGGAGAGCTGCCCACACCGCCCAGGGGAGAGCTGCCCACACCGCCCAGGGGGAGAGCTGCCCACACCGCCCAGGGGGAGACCTGCCCACCCTGCCCAGGGGGAGAGCTGCCCACGCCGCCCAGGGGGTGAGCTGCCCACACCGCCCAGGGGGAGAGCTGCCCAGGGGAGAGCTGCCCGCGCTGCCCAGGGGGAGAGCTGCCCACGCTGCCCAGGGGGAGAGCTGCCCACGCCGCCCAGGGGGAGAGCTGCCAAGGGGAAGAGCTGCCCACGCCACCCAGGGGAGAGCTGCCCACGCTGCCCAGGGGAGAGCTGCCCACGCCGCCCAGGGGAGAGCTGCCCACGCCGCCCAGGGGGAGAGCTGCCCACACCGCCCAGGGGGAGAGCTGCCCGCGCTGCCCAGGGGGAGAGCTGCCCGCGCTGCCCAGGGGGAGAGCTGCCCGCGCCGCCCAGGGGGAGAGCTGCCCACGCTGCCCAGGGGAAGAGCTGCTCATGCTGCCCAGGGGGAGAGCGGCCCAGGAGAGAGCTGCCCACGCCGCCCAGGGAGAGAGCTGCTCACGCTGCCCAGGGGGAGAGCTGCCCGTGCCGCCCAGGGGGAGAGCTGCTCACCCTGGCCAGGGGGAGAGCTGCCCACGCTACCCAGGGGGAGAGCTGCCCATGCTGCCCAGGGGGAGAGCTGCCCATGCTGCCCAGGGGGAGAGCTGCCCACGGCTGCCCAGGGGGAGAGCTGCCCACGCTGCCCAGGGGGAGAGCTGCCCAGGGGGAGAGCTGCCCACGCTGCCCAGAGGAGAGCTGCCCACGCCGCCCAGGGGGAGAGCTGCCCAGGGGGAGAGCTGCCCATGCCGCCCAGGGGGAGAGCTGCCCACCCTGCCCAGGGGAGAGCTGCCCACCCTGCCCAGGGGGAGAGCTGCCCACGCTGCCCAGGGGAGAGCTGCCCACACCGCCCAGGGGAGAGCTGCCCACCCTGCCCAGGGGAGAGCTGCCCACACCGCCCAGGGGAGAGCTGCCCACCCTGCCCAGAGGAGAGCTGCCCACGCCGCCCAGGGGGAGAGCTGCCCACCCTGCCCAGGGGAGAGCTGCTCACACCGCCCAGGGGGAGAGCTGCCCACGCCGCCCAGGGGGAGAGCTGCCCACGCCGCCCAGGGGAGAGCTGCCCACGCCGCCCAGGGGGAGAGCTGCCCGCGCCGCCCAGGGGGAGAGCTGCCCGCGCCGCCCAGGGGGAGAGCTGCCCGTGCTGCCCAGGGGGAGAGCTGCCCGCGCTGCCCAGGGGGAGAGCTGCCCGCGCCGCCCAGAGGGAGAGCTGCCCACGCTGCCCAGGGGAAGAGCTGCTCATGCTGGCCAGGGGGAGATCTGCCCAGGGGAGAGCTGCCCACGCCGCCCAGGGAGAGAGCTGCCCACGCCGCCCAGGGGGAGAGCTGCCCGTGCCGCCCAGGGGGAGAGCTGCTCACCCTGCCCAGGGGGAGAGCTGCCCACGCTACCCAGGGGGAGAGCTGCCCATGCTGCCCAGGGGAGAGCTGCCCACACTGCCCAGGGGGAGAGCTGCCCATGCCGCCCAGGGGGAGAGCTGCCCGCGCTGCCCAGGGGGACAGCTGCCCGCGCCGCCCAGGGGAGAGCTGCCCACGCTGCCCAGGGGAAGAGCTGCTCATGCTGCCCAGGGGAGAGCGGCCCAGGGAGAGCTGCCCACGCCGCCCAGGGGGAGAGCTGCTCACGCCGCCCAGGGGGAGAGCTGCCCGTGCCGCCCAGGGGGAGAGCTGCTCACCCTGCCCAGGGGGAGAGCTGCCCACGCTACCCTGGGGCAGAGCTGCCCACGCTGCCCAGGGGGAGAGCTGCCCACGCTGCCGAGGGGGAGAGCTGCCCACGCTGCCCAGGGGGAGAGCTGCCCACGCTGCCCAGGGGGAGAGCTGCCCACGCGGCCCAGGGGGAGAGCTGCCCAGGGGGAGAGCTGCCCACGCTGCCCAGACGAGAGCTGCCCACGCCGCCCAGGGGGGGAGCTGCCCAGGGGGAGAGCTGCCCATGCCGCCCAGGGGGAGAGCTGCCCACCCTGCCCAGGGGGAGAGCTGCCCAGGGGAGAGCTGCCCACGCCGCCCAGGGGGAGAGCTGCCCACACGCCGCCCAGGGGGAGAGCTGCCCACCCTGCCCAGGGGGAGAGCTGCCCAGGGGAGAGCTGCCCACGCCGCCCAGGGAGAGAGCTGCCCACGCCGCCCAGGGGGAGAGCTGCCCATGCCGCCCAGGGGGAGAGCTGCCCATGCCGCCCAGGGGGAGAGCTGCTCACCCTGCCCAGGGGGAGAGCTGCCCACGCTACCCAGGGGGAGAGCTGCCCATGCTGCCCAGGGGGAGAGCTGCCCCGCTGCCCAGGGGGAGAGCTGCCCACGGCTGCCCAGGGGGAGAGCTGCCCATGCCGCCCAGGGGGAGAGCTGCCCATGCCGCCCAGGGGGAGAGCTGCTCACCCTGCCCAGGGGGAGAGCTGCCCACGCTACCCAGGGGGAGAGCTGCCCATGCTGCCCAGGGGGAGAGCTGCCCCGCTGCCCAGGGGAGAGCTGCCCACGGCTGCCCAGGGGGAGAACTGCCCACGCTGCCCAGGGGAGAGCTGCCCACGCCGCCCAGGGGAGAGCTGCCCAGGGGAGAGCTGCCCATGCCGCCCAGGGGGAGAGCTGCCCACCCTGCCCAGGGGAGAGCTGCCAACCCTGCCCAGGGGAGAGCTGCCCACGCTGCCCAGGGGAGAGCTGCCCACGCTGCCCAGGGGGAGAGCTGCCCACGCCGCCCAGGGGAGAGCTACCCACGCTGCCCAGGGGGAGAGCTGCCCGCGCCGCCCAGGGGGAGAGCTGCCCGCGCCGCCCAGGGGGAGAGCTGCCCGCGCCGCTCAGGGGAGAGCTGCCCATGCTGCCCAGGGGTAGAGCTGCCCGCGCCGCCCAGGGGGAGAGCTGCCCACGCTGTCCAGGGGAAGAGCTGCTCATGCTGGCCAGGGGGAGATCTGCCCAGGGGAGAGCTGCCCACGCCGCCCAGGGAGAGAGCTGCCCACGCCGCCCAGGGGGAGAGCTGCCCGTGCCGCCCAGGGGGAGAGCTGCTCACCCTGCCCAGGGGGAGAGCTGCCCATGCTGCCCAGGGGGAGAGCTGCCCACACTGCCCAGGGGGAGAGCTGCCCACGGCTGCCCAGGGGGAGAGCTGCCCACGCTGCCCAGGGGGAGAGCTGCCCAGGGGAAGAGCTGCCCACGCTGCCCAGAGGAGAGCTGCCCACGCCGCCCAGGGGGAGAGCTGCCCAGGGGGAGAGCTGCCCATGCCGCCCAGGGGAGAGCTGCCCACCCTGCCCAGGGGAGAGCTGCCCACCCTGCCCAGGGGAGAGCTGCCCACGCTGCCCAGGGGAGAGCTGCCCACGCTGCCCAGGGGGAGAGCTGCCCACGCCGCCCAGGGGAGAGCTGCCCACGCCGCCCAGGGGAGAGCTGCCCACACGCCGCCCAGGGGGAGAGCTGCCCACCCTGCCCAGGGGGAGAGCTGCCCAGGGGAGAGCTGCCCACGCCGCCCAGGGAGAGAGCTGCCCACGCCGCCCAGGGGGAGAGCTGCCCATGCCGCCCAGGGGGAGAGCTGCTCACCCTGCCCAGGGGGAGAGCTGCCCACGCTACCCAGGGGGAGAGCTGCCCACGCCGCCCAGGGGGAGAGCTGCCCATGCCGCCCAGGGGTGAGCTGTCCACCCTGCCCTGGGGGAGAGCTGCCCACGCCGCCCATGGGGAGAGCTGCCCACCCTGCCCAGGGGAGAGCTGCCCACGTTGCCCAGGGGGAGAGCTGCCCACGCTGCCCAGGGGGAGAGCTGCCCACCCTGCCCAGGGGGAGAGAAGCCCACGCTGCCCAGGGGGAGAGCTGCCCACACCGCCCAGGGGGAGAGCTGCCCACACCGCCCAGGGGGAGAGCTGCCCACACCGCCCAGGGGGAGACCTGCCCACCCTGCCCAGGGGGAGAGCTGCCCACGCCGCCCAGGGGGTGAGCTGCCCACACCGCCCAGGGCCCAGGGAGAGCTGCCCGCGCTGCCCAGGGGAGAGCTGCCCACGCTGCCCAGGGGGAGAGCTGCCCACGCCGCCCAGGGGAGAGCTGCCAGGGAAGAGCTGCCCACGCCACCCAGGGGAGAGCTGCCCACGCTGCCCAGGGGGAGAGCTGCCCACGCCGCCCAGGGGAGAGCTGCCCACGCCGCCCAGGGGAGAGCTGCCCACACCGCCCAGGGGAGAGCTGCCCGCGCTGCCCAGGGGAGAGCTGCCCGCGCTGCCCAGGGGGAGAGCTGCCCGCGCCGCCCAGGGGGAGAGCTGCCCACGCTGCCCAGGGGAAGAGCTGCTCATGCTGCCCAGGGGAGAGCGGCCCAGGAGAGAGCTGCCCACGCCGCCCAGAGAGAGCTGCTCACGCTGCCCAGGGGGAGAGCTGCCCGTGCCGCCCAGGGGAGAGCTGCTCACCCTGGCCAGGGGAGAGCTGCCCACGCTACCCAGGGGAGAGCTGCCCATGCTGCCCAGGGGAGAGCTGCCCATGCTGCCCAGGGGGAGAGCTGCCCACGGCTGCCCAGGGGAGAGCTGCCCACGCTGCCCAGGGGAGAGCTGCCCAGGGGAGAGCTGCCCACGCTGCCCAGAGGAGAGCTGCCCACGCCGCCCAGGGGGAGAGCTGCCCAGGGGGAGAGCTGCCCATGCCGCCCAGGGGGAGAGCTGCCCACCCTGCCCAGGGGGAGAGCTGCCCACCCTGCCCAGGGGGAGAGCTGCCCACGCTGCCCAGGGGGAGAGCTGCCCACACCGCCCAGGGGGAGAGCTGCCCACCCTGCCCAGGGGAGAGCTGCCCACCCTGCCCAGGGGGAGAGCTGCCCACACCGCCCAGGGGAGAGCTGCCCACCCTGCCCAGAGGAGAGCTGCCCACGCCGCCCAGGGGGAGAGCTGCCCACCCTGCCCAGGGGAGAGCTGCTCACACCGCCCAGGGGGAGAGCTGCCCACGCCGCCCAGGGGGAGAGCTGCCCACGCCGCCCAGGGGGAGAGCTGCCCACGCCGCCCAGGGGGAGAGCTGCCCACGCCGCCCAGGGGGAGAGCTGCCCGCGCCGCCCAGGGGGAGAGCTGCCCGCGCTGCCCAGGGGGAGAGCTGCCCGCGCTGCCCAGGGGGAGAGCTGCCCGCGCCGCCCAGGGGGAGAGCTGCCCACGCTGCCCAGGGGAAGAGCTGCTCATGCTGGCCAGGGGGAGATCTGCCCAGGGGAGAGCTGCCCACGCCGCCCAGGGAGAGAGCTGCCCACGCCGCCCAGGGGGAGAGCTGCCCACGCCGCCCAGGGGGAGAGCTGCCCGTGCCGCCCAGGGGGAGAGCTGCTCACCCTGCCCAGGGGGAGAGCTGCCCACGCTACCCAGGGGGAGAGCTGCCCATGCTGCCCAGGGGGAGAGCTGCCCACACTGCCCAGGGGGAGAGCTGCCCATGCCGCCCAGGGGGAGAGCTGCCCGCGCTGCCCAGGGGGACAGCTGCCCGCGCCGCCCAGGGGGAGAGCTGCCCACGCTGCCCAGGGGAAGAGCTGCTCATGCTGCCCAGGGGGAGAGCGGCCCAGGGGAGAGCTGCCCACGCCGCCCAGGGGGAGAGCTGCTCACGCCGCCCAGGGGGAGAGCTGCCCGTGCCGCCCAGGGGGAGAGCTGCTCACCCTGCCCAGGGGGAGAGCTGCCCACGCTACCCTGGGGCAGAGCTGCCCACGCTGCCCAGGGGGAGAGCTGCCCACGCTGCCGAGGGGGAGAGCTGCCCACGCTGCCCAGGGGGAGAGCTGCCCACGCTGCCCAGGGGGAGAGCTGCCCACGCTGCCCAGGGGGAGAGCTGCCCAGGGGGAGAGCTGCCCACGCTGCCCAGAGGAGAGCTGCCCACGCCGCCCAGGGGGAGAGCTGCCCAGGGGGAGAGCTGCCCATGCCGCCCAGGGGGAGAGCTGCCCACCCTGCCCAGGGGGAGAGCTGCCCACCCTGCCCAGGGGGAGAGCTGCCCACCCTGCCCAGGGGGAGAGCTGCCCACGCTGCCCAGGGGGAGAGCTGCCCACGCCGCCCAGGGGGAGAGCTGCCCACGCCGCCCAGGTGGAGAGCTGCCCACAGCGCCCAGGGGGTGAGCTGCCCACCCTGCCCAGGGGCAGAGCTGCCGACGCCGCCCAGGGGGAGAGCTGCCCACCCTGCCCAGGGGGAGAGCTGCCCATGCTGCCCAGGGGGAGAGCTGCCCATGCTGCCCAGGGGGAGAGCTGCCCACACCGCCCAGGGGGAGAGCTGCCCACCCTGCCCAGGGGGAGAGCTGCCCACCCTGCCCAGGGGGAGAGCTGCCCACACCGCCCAGGGGGAGAGCTGCCCACCCTGCCCAGAGGAGAGCTGCCCACGCCGCCCAGGGGGAGAGCTGCCCACCCTGCCCAGGGGGAGAGCTGCTCACACCGCCCAGGGGAAGAGCTGCCCACACCGCCCAGGGGGAGAGCTGCCCACCCTGCCCATGGGGAGAGCTGCCCACCCTGCCCAGAGGAGAGCTGCCCGGGGGGGGGCAGAGCTGCCCATGCTTCCCAGGGGGAGAGCTGCCCACGCTGCCCAGGGGGAGAGCTGCCCACGGCTGCCCAGGGGGAGAGCTGCCCACGCTGCCCAGGGGAGAGCTGCCCAGGGGAAGAGCTGCCCATGCTGCCCAGAGGAGAGCTGCCCACGCCGCCCAGGGGGAGAGCTGCCCAGGGGAGAGCTGCCCATGCCGCCCAGGGGAGAGCTGCCCACCCTGCCCAGGGGGAGAGCTGCCAACCCTGCCCAGGGGGAGAGCTGTCCACGCTGCCCAGGGGGAGAGCTGCCCACGCTGCCCAGGGGGAGAGCTGCCCACGCCGCCCAGGGGGAGAGCTGCCCGCGCCGCCCAGGGGAGAGCTGCCCGCGCCGCCCAGGGGGAGAGCTGCCCGCGCCGCCCAGGGGAGAGCTGCCCGCGCTGCCCAGGGGGAGAGCTGCCCGCGCCGCCCAGAGGGAGAGCTGCCCACGCTGCCCTGGGGAAGAGCTGCTCATGCTGCCCAGGGGGAGATCTGCCCAGGGGAGAGCTGCCCACGCCGCCCAGGGAGAGAGCTGCCCACGCCGCCCAGGGGGAGAGCTGCCCGTGCCGCCCAGGGGGAGAGCTGCTCACCCTGCCCAGGGGGAGAGCTGCCCACGCTACCCAGGGGGAGAGCTGCCCATGCTGCCCAGGGGGAGAGCTGCCCACGCTGCCCAGGGGGAGAGCTGCCCACGGCTGCCCAGGGGGAGAGCTGCCCACGCTGCCCAGGGGGAGAGCTGCCCAGGGGAAGAGCTGCCCACGCTGCCCAGAGGAGAGCTGCCCACGCCGCCCAGGGGGAGAGCTGCCCAGGGGGAGAGCTGCCCATGCCGCCCAGGGGGAGAGCTGCCCACCCTCACCCAGGGGAGAGCTGCCCACCCTGCCCAGGGGGAGAGCTGCCCACGCTGCCCAGGGGGAGAGCTGCCCACGCTGCCCAGGGGGAGAGCTGCCCATGCCGCCCAGGGGGAGAGCTGCCCATGCCGCCCAGGGGGAGAGCTGCCCACACGCCGCCCAGGGGGAGAGCTGCCCACACGCCACCCAGGGGGAGAGCTGCCCACCCTGCCCAGGGGGAGAGCTGCCCAGGGGAGAGCTGCCCACGCCGCCCAGGGAGAGAGCTGCCCACGCCGCCCAGGGGAGTGCTGCCCATGCCGCCCAGGGGAGAGCTGCTCACCCTGCCCAGGGGGAGAGCTGCCCACGCTACCCAGGGGGAGAGCTGCCCACGCTGCCCAGGGGGAGAGCTGCCCACGCTGCCCAGGGGGAGAGCTGCCCACGGCTGCCCAGGGGGAGAGCTGCCCACGCAGCCCAGGGGAGAGCTGCCCAGGGGAAGAGCTGCCCACGCTGCCCAGAGGAGAGCTGCCCACGCCGCCCAGGGGGAGAGCTGCCCAGGGGAGAGCTGCCCATGCCGCCCAGGGGGAGAGCTGCCCACTCTGCCCAGGGGAGAGCTGCCAACCCTGCCCAGGGGGAGAGCTGCCCACGCTGCCCAGGGGGAGAGCTGCCCACGCTGCCCAGTGGGAGAGCTGCCCACGCCGCCCAGGGGGAGAGCTGCCCACACCGCCCAGGGGGTGAGCTGTCCACCCTGCCCAGGGGGAGAGCTGCCCACGCCGCCCAGGGGAGAGCTGCCCACCCTGCCCAGGGGAGAGCTGCCCACGCTGCCCAGGGGGAGAGCTGCCCACGCTGCCCAGGGGAGAGCTGCCCACCCTGCCCAGGGGGAGAGAAGCCCACGCTGCCCAGGGGGAGAGCTGCCCACACCGCCCAGGGGGAGAGCTGCCCACACCGCCCAGGGGGAGAGCTGCCCACGCCGCCCAGGGGGAGTGCTGCCCATGCCGCCCAGGGGAGAGCTGCTCACCCTGCCCAGGGGAGAGCTGCCCACGCTACCCAGGGGAGAGCTGCCCACGCTGCCCAGGGGAGAGCTGCCCACGCTGCCCAGGGGAGAGCTGCCCACGGCTGCCCAGGGGGAGAGCTGCCCACGCAGCCCAGGGGAGAGCTGCCCAGGGGAAGAGCTGCCCACGCTGCCCAGAGGAGAGCTGCCCACGCCGCCCAGGGGGAGAGCTGCCCAGGGGGAGAGCTGCCCATGCCGCCCAGGGGGAGAGCTGCCCACTCTGCCCAGGGGGAGAGCTGCCAACCCTGCCCAGGGGGAGAGCTGCCCACGCTGCCCAGGGGGAGAGCTGCCCACGCTGCCCAGTGGGAGAGCTGCCCACGCCGCCCAGGGGGAGAGCTGCCCACACCGCCCAGGGGTGAGCTGTCCACCCTGCCCAGGGGGAGAGCTGCCCACGCCGCCCAGGGGGAGAGCTGCCCACCCTGCCCAGGGGAGAGCTGCCCACGCTGCCCAGGGGGAGAGCTGCCCACGCTGCCCAGGGGGAGAGCTGCCCACCCTGCCCAGGGGGAGAGAAGCCCACGCTGCCCAGGGGGAGAGCTGCCCACACCGCCCAGGGGAGAGCTGCCCACACCGCCCAGGGGAGAGCTGCCCACACCGCCCAGGGGAGAGCTGCCCACACCGCCCAGGGGGAGACCTGCCCACCCTGCCCAGGGGAGAGCTGCCCACGCCGCCCAGGGGGTGAGCTGCCCACACCGCCCAGGGGAGAGCTGCCCAGGTGGAGAGCTGCCCGCGCTGCCCAGGGGAGAGCTGCCCACCCTGCCCAGGGGAGAGCTGCCCACGCCGCCCAGGGGGAGAGCTGCCAATGGGGAGAGCTGCCCACGCCACCCAGGGGGAGAGCTGCCCACGCTGCCCAGGGGGAGAGCTGCCCACGCCGCCCAGGGGGAGAGCTGCCCACACCGCCCAGGGGGAGAGCTGCCCATGCCGCCCAGGGGGAGAGCTGCCCGCGCCGCCCAGGGGGAGAGCTGCCCGCGCCGCCCAGGGGGAGAGCTGCCCACGCTGCCCTGGGGAAGAGCTGCTCATGCTGCCCAGGGGGAGAGCTGCCCAGGGGAGAGCTGCCCACGCCGCCCAGGGAGAGAGCTGCCCACGCCGCCCAGGGGGAGAGCTGCCCGTGCCGCCCAGGGGGAGAGCTGCTCACCCTGCCCAGGGGGAGAGCTGCCCACGCTACCCAGGGGGAGAGCTGCCCACGCTGCCCAGGGAGAGAGCTGCCCACACTGCCCAGGGGAGAGCTGCCCGCGCCGCCCAGGGGGAGAGCTGCCCACGCTGCCCAGGGGGAGAGCTGCCCAGGGGAAGAGCTGCCCACGCTGCCCAGAGGAGAGCTGCCCACGCCGCCCAGGGGGGGAGCTGCCCATGCCGCCCTGGGGGAGAGCTGCCCACCCTGCCCAGGGGGAGAGCTGCCCACCCTGCCCAGGGGGATAGCTGCCCACCCTGCCCAGGGGGATAGCTGCCCACGCCGCCCAGGGGGAGAGCTGCCCACGCCGCCCAGGGGAGAGCTGCCCACGCCGCCCAGGGGAGAGCTGCCCACGCTGCCCAGGGGGAGAGCTGCCCACACCGCCCAGGGGGTGAGCTGCCCACCCTGCCCAGGGGAGAGCTGCCCACGCCGCCCAGGGGGAGAGCTGCCCACCCTGCCCAGGGGGAGAGCTGCCCACCCTGCCCAGGGGGAGAGCGGCCCATGCTGCCCAGGGGGAGAGCTGCCCACTCCGCCCAGGGGGAGAGCTGCCCACACCGCCCAGGGGGAGAGCTGCCCACACCGCCCAGGGGGAGAGCTGCCCACCCTGCCCAGGGGGAGAGCTGCCCACCCTGCCCAGGGGGAGAGCTGCCCACCCTGCCCAGAGGAGAGCTGCCCACGCCGCCCAGGGGGAGAGCTGCCCACCCTGCCCAGGGGGAGAGCTGCTCACCCCGCCCAGGGGGAGAGCTGCCCACACCGCCCAGGGGGAGAGCTGCCCACCCTGCCCAGGGGGAGAGCTGCCCACCCTGCCCAGAGGAGAGCTGCCCGGGGGGAGTGGGGGGCTGCCCACGCCGCCCAGGGGGAGAGCTGCCCACACCGCCCAGGGGGAGAGCTGCCCACACCGCCCAGGGGGAGAGCTGCCCACCCTGCCCAGGGGGAGAGCTGCCCACGCTGCCCAGGGGGAGAGCTGCTCACGCCGCCCAGGGGGAGAGCTGGAGAGCTGCCCACCCTGCCCAGAGGAGAGCTGCCCGGGGGGTGGGGGGGCTACCCACGCTGCCCGGGGGGGCAGCTCATGACCTTCATCCTTGCCAAGTGTCCCAAACTTACATCATTCTGGTACTCGGTACAGCGCAAGCATCTTTTGCACAACCTTCTGAGGGGTAATTACTCCAAAATGACGCTGCTGGGTACAGGAACTACTGGCTGGGCCTTTTATGCCCTTTCCACTGCTAGATTAGACATTTCAAGGGATTGGAAAACTGCTTTTCCGCCAAAACATGAGGCGGGCGGAGAGAGCGTCATCTATCGTATTTGGGTGAACTTGAGAGGCGATTTAGAGATAGACCAGGAGCTGGTTCTTATTTTGAGGATGGTGATTATGTTTTGAACGCCTACAGTCTTGTGAGTTTGTCCCCATTCATAAAATCCGAATATTGCCAATTGTCACTGGAAAAAAGCTGGCGCATTGCTGCAGCAAAAGTGGGGGCAAACGGATGACCTCGAAATTGGGGGGACAACGTGGGGGGTGTATGAAAAAGGAATGTCTCCGTTGGCAATAATTTTTTACCTATCGAGAAAAAAGGAAATAAAAAAACGGTGCATTTGCTCCTTGAACTGCATTTCATTGGTGCATACATGTGCGCTCTGTACACTGAGGCATAGGGTCAGCTGAGCAGCGAACTTGTCCTATGACCCTGGGACACGCCCATGACCTTCCAGCTGTATACCTGGAAGGCGATGCAGGGGTGCTGCTGGGACTGACTCCTGAACTGCAAAAAAGGGTCAAAGGGCTTTCAAGCGGAGAGGTGCACTTCCTCGCGTACTTGGACACGATTCTTGTGTTTCCAATCATTGTATAATTCCTGTCACAGATGAACGAATACATTGGATGTAGTTGGACTGTTTGCTGTAGAATAAGTATATCGGACATTTGAAAGGATCTTTTCGCCTTCCAGTGTCCACATGTTGGTACTACACAATCACATTTTGTATGAACAATCTGCAGCTTTGAAGGTCTCTCTGGTAACTTGTTCAAAATAAGTAAACTGACGGCTGACAACGACTATAGCTGCCAACTTCTCAATCTATGTTAGGCCAATTTAGCCCCTCACCGTTAATCCTATGTCTCCCCTTTGTGCTGGGATGTTGTTTGTAGACTTCACTGAATGAAGGTTAGTTAAGCTATTCATGCCAAAGTATCACAAACTACATAGGCAGGTCAGTGGGCCAAAGGTCAGCCCATCAACCATTGCCAGGTAGGAATTCTAAAACAAAATGTGACTTGCCTGACCTGGAGAGGAGGCCCTTTAGCTAATGCTAGTGTGCTAGCGTGCTGCAGCCAGTGCATGAATACAGCGCCAAAGGCAGGGCTGCAGGCCAGTCGTGCTGGTTAGTCGTGCTGTCACCTAGGTGTGAGCGACCACTGAGAAGCAGTCTTTCGAGGAAGCCGCTGGTCTGACCTATATTTTGAAGGAAAAGCGGTAGTGTTCAGTTGATTTCTTCTTGTTGGCACATACCTTTTCAGTTTATTATGCCTTATTCCCAATCAATCAATCAAGGGTTTATAAACCACTATTCACCCGTGAGGGTCTCAAGGTGCTGGTGGGGAAGTAGGGGCGGCTGCTGGTCCCTCTGGGCGTGGACGATCATTCGAAGAGCCAGATCTTGAGGTCCTTCTTGAATTGGGTAAGCGACGCTGATTCCCTGAGTTTGAGAGGCAGGGAGTACCAGGTCTTGGCGGGGAGGTGGGAGAATGAACTTCCTCTGGTTCTGGTCTTGTGGATCCTGGGGATGGAGGCGAGGGCGCGTTGGGCAGAACGGAGTTGTCTGGAGGGTGCGTGGAATGCGAGGCGGTGGTTCAGGTACGCTGGTCCTATGTGTGGAGAGCTTTATAGGCATGTGAGAGCAGCTTGAAGGTAGTTCTCTTGTTGACTGGGAGCCAGTGGAGTTGTCGTAGGTGTTGCATGATGTGGCCATCGAGGATGTCGAGGACCAGTCTGGCAGCGGCGTTTTCAATGTTCTGTAGTTTCTTGAGCTGTTTCTGGGTGACAGTGGCTTAGAGTGGGTCCCCAGAAGTTTCTGTGGCATTTGGGGTGCTGGGGAATTAAATCCCACAAAGCTTTACTGATAACACATGTAATAAACTAAATACATTTTGGAATGGTAAATTGTTTTATGTTGGTGAGTTTATGTGTCCGAATACTCTTTGACGATTTTTGGTTAAAATGTGTTACTCATCACTTGCTCACTGTTCAAGATTTGTTATGTAAGACTAAATGAACTTTCTCAATGTTTTCTGTATTCTCTAAAAATTTAATAAAATATTTGGAAAAAAAAGATTTATAGAGGGCAAGGATTTCAAGAATCATTATTTTATAGTTTGTGGGGCATATATACAAAGAAACGCTGCAAGCAATTTAACTGCACTGGGCTGTTGTGCATCATTTAAAAATGCTGGAATGCGCCGTATTTACAAAAATAAGGCGCACCTCTCTGTTTTCCCTTGTGCCAGCGCTGAAAAAAACTGCCTAGGGCCATAGTGCAAGGGTGCCTGCATTGCAGGGATGATTGTTTATGTGCAGGAAGAGACACCTTCCTGCACATAAGAAAACATTAATGGCAATTTGCTCCTTCTTTGTGTGCTGCAGAGTGAAAAACAATGGCGTTAGTTTTGGACACTGCCTCTGATTTACCATTTCTTGTAAATCTGGGCAGTGTCAAAAAGCAATGGGTGTTGCGTGGGAACGCCCACAGCACTACCCATTGCACGCCCCTACAATACCATATTTATACAGTGGTGTTAAGCCACGCAAAGTGGCTTAGCGCTACCTTGCAAATATGGAGAAGGGCATTGCTTCACCGGAGCATCGTAAAAGGTGGCGCTCTGGTAGCGCTATAAATGTGCGCAGTGCTTTGATGCCACACACTTTCTACTAAGGCAACTCAGTGTGTGAAGTGCTTTTTGCCCTAGTTGTTTTTGCCGCAGGGGTGCGCCCAAAAAATTACTGCTGCGGTACAACAGATTAAAACGTCATGTCTGCGTCGTATTTACAATACGGTGCACCATGGCGTTAGGAAGAAGCCAGTGTCATGAAAACTGATGCTGTTATGTTAGAATTTGACGCTAATGCTGAAAATGTGATGTTCGGCCAATTAGCATCTAGAAAATAGGCACAAGCCGTCCTAGCACCACTTTTGTGCACCTAGCGGTAAAAAAAAATATTAAAAAGGCCGGTACGTGAAAAAAAAGGCACACTTACGTGAAAACAGCAATGGAGCAGCCAGTCATGAGCAGAGCCCAGGACAACAACCCCAGCAACCACAGTACCAGCCAGGATGACCAGCCAGAGTCCCAGGGGATGAGGAAGTGCAAGTTTAGTAAGGAGGAGAATGAGAGCTTGATCACGGAGGTGATGGAACACCAGCTCCAAAATGTCACTGGGCAGGAAAAAGGCCATATGGCAGACCATTGTGGACAAGGTGAACAGTGTTGCCAAAGTCAAGAGGACAGTGAGTGACTGCAAAGGGTGCTGCCATGATTGTAAGCACAAGACAAAGGAGAAATTGGCAAGCAATCTCAAGGCAGCATTTGCAGACCGGAGGTGGAAGTCCAGCGCCCCAGAAGCAGTCGATCCTTGGAGGAGCAGGTGTCCGCTGCCATCTGTGAGGAGTCAGTGGTTGGAGATGCGGGACAGGACAGTGCTGGCTATGATGAACTACAACAGCAACAGGGTAAGTTGCAACAAGGGGCAATGTGGGTAACTAGGTCATGTCGTGCAGTGTGGGCAGCTATGTCCCAGCGTTCTGCAGCACTGCCTGCAGGTCAAAGGGTAGTATTGTGGCTCATCTCTGGTTAAACATGACATCAATGGAGGGCTATTGGGCATTTTGAAAATATTTTACCTTAGGGCAGCGCCGCAAGTGTGAGAAGTTGGCCTGGTATATGCTGTCCACTAATTATAGTGGGCACCTTGCACCAGTCCAAACAACCCCTTATTGGAGATAGGTTAAAGACAACCTTATTGAAAGCTATCCTAGTGGTAGCTATGGAGAGCAGCCTTCAGGCTAAGTCTTGAAGGAATGTAAAGCAGCTTGTTTTACCAGTCTATAATCTCTTGAGTGACCAAATGAAAGAGCACCACACCAGGTATATATTCAAAATATATGTATTTATTGCTAAACACACCCCTCTAGTCTCTTTATGAGGCTAGAGTTCGAAGTACATAAGTTATAAGTTATCAAATCACAGTAATAGCACAAATACACGTTTGGGCCCTAGGGGCGTACCAAACCATATACCAATAAAGTGGTATGCGAACCACGACTGAACTAGACACTAGGCCTAGAGCCTCTAGAAGTGCTTGGACCACAAGGAACCACCCAAGGTAGTGACACAGGGGACCTACGGGAGACGCGTGCAGTGTAAACACACAACCGCGATACGCCGTTGACTTCTATGGAGAAAGTCGGGATCGGGAAATTATAGAAAAGGGACACTTAAAAGAGGACTAGGACAAAACCCTTTGAGGTCTAGGACTTTGAAGAGTCTCTACCCACGGGAGCACCGGAGTACTCGTGTTACCTCACCCAGGGAAGCCGGGGCATAGGTGCCTTTCGGGGTCGGGTTTCGTCGTCGATTCGAATGGCGATCTGCTGCAAAGTGCTGCTGGCGGCCAAGAGAAAAGTGTCCGGGTGGATCCAAGAGTGGATCGGAGTTCTGAAGAACCTGAAAGCAGAGGGGACAGAGTCTGGGTCACTAGCCAGTGACCAGGTAGGCGATGGACAGATGCCCACCGATGTCGAGTGCTTCAGGTGCGTTGACGGTCGTCTTGACTCTTCAGCCACGAGGTCCAGGAGGCGTTGTCGGCGACCAGGAGCAGGATTCTGCCTGGTACACGATGTCTGTCGAGTGCTGAGGTGTCGGCGACTGGATTGGACCCAACAAGCCTTGGCAACGGCAAGTCTCGAGGAAGATGTAGATCGTCGATGGTGCAGACCAGCAAGGTCTGTGGAACTCACCCAGCAAGGGTAAGTGAGGGCAGGCCTGGAGCAACCAGGATGCCAAGTAAGAAAAGGATTGGCCTTCGTTAAGGGCTACTAGCCAATGGGCTAGTGACCGCGAAGGAGCCTCGTGACGCCGCACGTGGAGCTGGCTTACAGGACACTCGTGGAGTGGGGGCCAGTGATCTTCGGTGCAGGTGGTGCTGGAGGCTAGGGCTACTCGGAGCCCAAAGCACGACTTCTTGGGAGACCCAGAAGATGGTGCACTTGCAAATGTGCTCGGTGTCCAGGGGTCACGGTCTCAAGTCACCCACGATAGCCACGGGCCTCAGCTTTGCTGGGGACTCAGGGTAGCCTCGGGGAAGTCTGAGAATCCACCTCTGGTGATGCGATGACTTCAGCGTCCGACGGGAGCTTCAGAAATGCGAACCGGACAGATGCTTCTTTGGTGCCTGCCAAGCAGGGAGTCACTCCTTGACCCCAAGGGAGATTCTTCAGTCCTCTAATTTTGTCGTAGAGCGTCGAAGGTCCAGGATTCAGTTTCAGAGTTTCGTCCAGGTATAATCTAAAGTCCTAAGGACTGGGTTCCTATCTTTATACTAAAGATAGGGGTTGGACTACTCTGTGGGTGGCCCCACCTATGGGTGGGTCAGGGCAGAGGGGTGGCTACACCCCTTTCCCTTTGTCCAGTTCGCGCCAAAGCAGGGGCTGCAAGCCCCTGATCCGGTTTGAACTGGGGTATGCACAGGGACACCAAATGTGCCCCCAGTGCAGGACTTCAAAGCACACAGATGGTGCTCCCGCCCAGCCCCAATACACATTATCCTGTCTGGGGAGGTGGTCACACCTCCCTGGGACAGGAAACCTATTGTCCAGGCCTCCCCTGCCGGAGTTTCGTCCAGCAGCAGGAGGCCAGACTCGTGTCTGTGGCAGCAGCATCCATTTTGTGATGCCAGGGCTTTGGAGAGAAGTTACTGGGTTAGTCAGAGTTAACATGTCTTTCCCTCTAGAAGGGTGGAATGCTACCCCCGCCGCCAGAATTGGCGGGAGGGTAGTATTCCAAGATGTTTGACACCAAACACGACATGTTTAGGTGCAGCCATTCCAAAGTTAGCATTTTACCGCGAGGATATAATGCGCTTAAGAGTATATGGTCAGGCTGCACTACAAACAGCATCAGAGATGGTCTCCGAACGCTGCAGAGGGGCCCTGCTCATGCAGGGGCACCCTCTCACATAGGAACCATGCACTCTGCCTTTAGGATTGATAAGGCCTGCCTTAGGAGTGACTTATAGGTTTATATGTGTGTATGTATTTAGTGATATAGGTAACCTATATCACAGTAAGGGGTGCATGCACCACCTTACCCAGGCTGCAGTAGCAGACCTGTGGTGTCAGTTTGGATGGCCTTCCAGGGGTGGCATAATACATGCTGCAGCCCCTGGTAGGCCTCTGAGGTACCTATGCCCTTGGTACATAGTATACCATATACTAGGGACTTATAAGGGCACTCCAGATTCCAATCAGAGATGTGCCTAAGGAACATGGAAACCTTTTTACAGAGAAAGCAGATAGACTGGGGCCCTGAATAGCAGGATCCCAGTCCAACTAAGTCATAAACCAGCAAAACACCATAAAAAAAGTGGGGGCAACCATATAGACAGATTCCACCTTCCTACATAACCCCCCAAACGAAAGGAGATAAGGCTAACCTTGGCCAGTTGAGCCTTCATTGACTAAGTGGTCATATAAGGAAGCACCTGCACTAGCATGGTTGCCCCCTGTCTTATGGTCCACTAAACAATCCCTCACCCTAAGGGTATGAGAGGGTCTCCACCATGGGGAATCACTACCTGTGGTGTGCTTAGGTAAAGTACAAGGCTGGTGAGGTGTCTGAGTAGGGAAGTGAGGCCCTAGGAATG
The DNA here is from genome assembly GCA_963921515.1 of Calotriton arnoldi. Lineage (NCBI taxonomy): Eukaryota > Metazoa > Chordata > Amphibia > Caudata > Salamandridae > Calotriton > Calotriton arnoldi. Next base: position 57,840 of record CAWUFW010012606.1, read on the forward strand.
TTGGCCTCAGCTTCCTCAGATCACTGGTCACCATGTATGCCTGTCTTTCCATGACTGAGTTGCACTTTGCTCTAAGGGTCAACCTTTGGCTGCCTACAGCTGGGGGTTGGGTCCCTTTGGATGGACTACTGGAGGGACATGGCAGGTTTGGAACCTTCTGGTCCCAGGTTTGCCCTTGCCTACCAGAGTCCTTCTGGGGGAGGTCCCTACATAAAGGTATGGGGGATCCCTCAGTGTGTAGAGGAATTTTCACCTGGCTAGGGCTACTAGACTGGGTGCCCCTAATCTGCTGATGGGGGGCTTCCTCTGGACAGGGGGCCCTGGGGGGTCCACTGACCTCCCTGACCTCTGCAGCCCTGGGCTGACTGAAGCAGGGTAGAGAGGGGCTGGTTACCTGCTCCAGACGGGGTACCACCTTGGAAGGGTCCTCTGCCATCAGGGGCGTGGCCAGGCCAGGCCTGACTACCTCTGTGGCAGTTCCTTCACTAGGGGTAGGGTCAGTTCCCTGAGGAGGCTGACCCTTACCTACTGTCTGGGGGAAGAAGACTTTTCTTCAACCCTTGTGCTCTCTTTTGGGGGAGAGTGGGCCATTCTTTCAGGCTCCATCTCTCCAAATTCTTGGGCTGGGGCTGTGGCCATCACAGCCCCACTAACCTTTACAGGGACGCCCAACATCCTAAGATGGGTTTGGTGTTCAACTTCAGCCCAGGCTGAAATTTCCAGATCATTGCCCATCAGGCAATCTACAGGTAGGGTTGGGGACACTGCCACTCTTTTGGGCCTGTGACCCCCTCCCAGCTGAGATTGACTATGGCCATGGGGTGATCTGTTCTGACACCATCAATGTTGGTCACCTGGTATTTAAACTCAGGTAAAAGCTGGTGAGGGGAGACTAGTTTCCCTGCCACCATGGTGACACTAACCCCTGTGTCCCTAAATGCCACAGCTTTCTGACCATTAATTATTGGCTCCAATCTGTATCTGCCCAATGCTATGGGACCCATGGTAAAGGTGGCAAATCCTATACCACCATCAGAGTCAGAGGAGTCTGTTGAGGGGTCCCTGTCTAAACTAGGGCCCACCTCTGTTCCTCTTGCAAAAGCACCTAACTTTTTGGGTGCACTACTCCCAACTGGAGGATTACTACTGGTAGTACCAGGAGGGGTGTAGTAGTTGTGGGAGGAACATTTTCTTTATTGCCAATCTTGGGGCAACTGGGATCAGTTTTCCAGTGCCCAGGCTTTTTACAGACATGGCAATAGGGTTTCTTTTCAGGAGAGGAAGGAGTTTGGGACCCACCCCCAGAAGAGGAATTTTGGGGCCCTGTAGGGGACTTATCCTTAGATGTATCCCCACCTTTCTCTTGGGACTTAGTAGAATCTTTCTTCTGGTCACCACCCTGATTTCTAGTTTTTACTCTGGTTCTGACCCATTTGTCTGCCTTCTTTCCCAATTCTTGGGGAGAGGTCAGATCAGAGTCCACCAGATACTGGTGCAAAAGCTGGTTTTGACAATTATTAAGGATCTGCTCCCTCATAATCAAATTGTACAATCCTAAAAAGTCATGCACTTTGTTGCCATGTATCCAACCTTCCAGAGCCTTTGTAGCACAATCTACAAAATCAACCCAGTCTTGAGTCTGAGCTTTTGGGTGTCTCTGAACTTCAACCTATACTGTTCAGTGGTTAGGCCAAACCCATCTATCAGAGCACTCTTCAAGACTGTGTAATTGTCAGCATCCTCTTCTCTTACAGTGAGGAGCTTGTCTCTACCTTTGTCTGCAAAGGAGAGCCACAAGATTGCTGCCCACTGCCTCTGGGGGACCTTCTGAACTTTACAGGCCCTCTCCAGTGCAGTTATCCATTTGTGGATGTCATCCCCACTCTGGTAGGGAGGGACAATCTTGTTTAGGTTTCTATGGTCATAAGACCTGTCCCTATCTCTAGGGATATTGCTGCCACCATGGGACTCTAGTCCCAACTTTCTTCTCTCTCTAAGGAGATCTAGGGATTCCCTATCTAAAGCCAATTGCTTTTTTCTGATTTCCAGCTGAGTTTCCTCATACTGGACCAGTCTGGCTCTTCTCTCATGAGAGGATTCCCTCCTGTGAGAGGAGATAGAGCTCCCTATGGAGGTGCCAGAGTGGTTAGACTCCTGAGAAGGAGATCTAGACTTCCTGGGCACACTCTTAATCCTTCCTGGGGGGACAAAGAGGGCATCATCTTGATCATCCTCATCATCATCCACAGGAGGGATTGGGTTTTCCTGGTCAGGGTCATTGTCACCCTCCTGGCCAGTTTCAGTGGGGGGGCTGGGGGTATTGGTACCCCTGGCCTCGTCCTCTTCTTCTGCCCCACCCTCAGCTCCTACCCCTTCAGTCCCTACAGGCTTACTAAGGTCATAAGCCACCAACAACTCCTTGAGGTGTTGGGTGGTGGGGCTTTGGCCTGTCCTTATTTTTCTCAAGTTGCATAAAGCTCTCAATTCCAAGAATGGGAGTGTATCATACTTGGAGGGTGGAAGCTCAATGGCTTCCTGCAAGGATTCTTTGGATCCTACCCTTAAAGACATTACTAGTGTAGTGTGGTGTATGCACTACCTACTCTAGTGTGGCCTACTAAACTCTCTTGAGTTGTAGAAAGGGTTGTGCTATCCCTTAACACACAACTCTAAGTTCAGTAGAACTTACTGTATTCTAAGCTTAAATGATATGTACCTTAGGTACCTTTAGTGGTTTTCAGTTGATCAATTCAATTGAGATTATCTGGTAAAACAATAGCAAGCTGGAATCCCACACGCTGCACACCAATGTGAGAAGTTGGCCTGGTATATGCTGTCCACTAATTATAGTGGGCACCTTGCACCAGTCCAAACAACCCCTTATTGGAGATAGGTTAAAGACAACCTTATTGAAAGCTATCCTAGTGGTAGCTATGGAGAGCAGCCTTCAGGCTAAGTCTTGAAGGAATGTAAAGCAGCTTGTTTTACCAGTCTATAATCTCTTGAGTGACCAAATGAAAGAGCACCACACCAGGTATATATTCAAAATATATGTATTTATTGCTAAACACACCCCTCTAGTCTCTTTATGAGGCTAGAGTTCGAAGTACATAAGTTATAAGTTATCAAATCACAGTAATAGCACAAATACACGTTTGGGCCCTAGGGGCGTACCAAACCATATACCAATAAAGTGGTATGCGAACCACGACTGAACTAGACACTAGGCCTAGAGCCTCTAGAAGTGCTTGGACCACAAGGAACCACCCAAGGTAGTGACACAGGGGACCTACGGGAGACGCGTGCAGTGTAAACACACAACCGCGATACGCCGTTGACTTCTATGGAGAAAGTCGGGATCGGGAAATTATAGAAAAGGGACACTTAAAAGAGGACTAGGACAAAACCCTTTGAGATCTAGGACTTTGAAGAGTCTCTACCCACGGGAGCACCGGAGTACTCGTGTTACCTCACCCAGGGAAGCCGGGTGCATAGGTGCCTTTCGGGGTCGGGTTTCGTCGTCGATTCGAATGGCGATCTGCTGCAAAGTGCTGCTGGCGGCCAAGAGAAAAGTGTCCGGGTGGATCCAAGAGTGGATCGGAGTTCTGAAGAACCTGAAAGCAGAGGGGACAGAGTCTGGGTCACTAGCCAGTGACCAGGTAGGCGATGGACAGATGCCCACCGATGTCGAGTGCTTCAGGTGCGTTGACGGTCGTCTTGACTCTTCAGCCACGAGGTCCAGGAGGCGTTGTCGGCGACCAGGAGCAGGATTCGGGCTGGTACACGATGTCTGTCGAGTGCTGAGGTGTCGGCGACCGGATTGGACCCAACAAGCCTTGGCAACGGCAAGTCTCGAGGAAGATGTAGATCGTCGATCTTGCAGACCAGCAAGGTCTGTGGAACTCACCCAGCGAGGGTAAGTGAGGGCAGGCCTGGAGCAACCAGGATGCCAAGTAAGAAAAGGATTGGCCTTCGTTAAGGGCTACTAGCCAACGGGCTAGTGACCGCGAAGGAGCCTCGTGACACCGCACGTGGAGCTGGCTTACAGGATACTCGTGGAGTGGGGGCCAGTGATCTTCGGTGCAGGTGGTGCTGGAGGCTAGGGCTACTCGGAGCCCAAAGCACGACTTCTTGGGAGATCCAGAAGATGGTGCACTTGCAAATGTGCTCGGTGTCCAGGGGTCACGGTCTCAAGTCACCCACGATAGCCACGGGCCTCAGCTTTGCTGGGGACTCAGGGTAGCCTCGGTGAAGTCTGAGAATCCACCTCTGGTGATGCGATGACTTCGGCGTCCGACGGGAGCTTCAGAAATGCGAACCGGACAGATGCTTCTTTGGTGCCTGCCAAGCAGGGGAGTCACTCCTTGACCCCAAGGGAGATTCTTCAGTCCTCTAATCTTGTCGTAGAGCGTCGAAGGTCCAGGATTCAGTTTCAGAGTTTCGTCCAGGTATAATCTAAAGTCCTAAGGACTGGGTTCCTATCTTTATACTAAAGATAGGGGTTGGACTACTCTGTGGCCCCACCCATGGGTGGGTCAGGGCAGAGGGGTGGCTACACCCCTTTCCCTTTGTCCAGTTCGCGCCAAAGCAGGGGCTGCAAGCCCCTGATCCGGTTTGAACTGGGGTATGCACAGGGACACCAAATGTGCCCCCAGTGCAGGACTTCAAAGCACACAGATGGTGCTCCCGCCCAGCCCCAATACACATTACCCTGTCTGGGGAGGTGGTCACACCTCCCTGGGACAGGAAACCTATTGTCCAGGCCTCCCCTGCCGGAGTTTCGTCCAGCAGCAGGAGGCCAGACTCGTGTCTGTGGCAGCAGCATCCATTTTGTGATGCCAGGGCTTTGGAGAGAAGTTACCGGGTTAGTCAGAGTTAACATGTCTTTCCCTCTAGAAGGGTGGAATGCTACCCCCGCCGCCAGAATTGGCGGGGGGGGGTAGTATTCCAAGATGTTTGACACCAAACACGACATGTTTAGGTGCAGCCATTCCAAAGTTAGCATTTTACCGCGAGGATATAATGCGCTTAAGAGTATATGAAATGAATGAAAAGACCATTTATTGAGCGCGGTAGCTACCCTCAGGCGTCCTAGCGCTACGGACAGAGCCTATAAAAAGACCATTGAGTTATTCCGTTTTATTGAAGAGCAGAGTTTTTAGGCGTTTGCGAAACAGAAGTAAATTGGGTTCTGATCGCATAAAGAAGGGGAGGGAGTTCTAGAGTTTAGCTGAGTTATAGGAAAAAGACCGACCTCCACATCTGACTCTCTTGATCCTAGGAACTGTCGTGAGGAGAGAGGAGGCTGATCTAAGCTGTCTATTTGGATGGTAAGGGGTGATCAGTGAATGATTGATGACAGCACCTGTTCTCCAGAAAGCTCGATGAACAATGCACAGAGTTTTAAATTCGATTCTTTCCCTGACTGGGAGCCAATGAAGGCTCTTCAGTCCAGGTTTAGCTGAGAGTCGACGAGGAATCTGAAGCAGAGTTCGAGCAGCGCAATTCTGAATTATCTGGAGCTTGCGTAGGGTGGATTGGGGGCCCCTAAAAGAGGGCATTCCCGAAATCCAGACGAGACAGAATGAGTCCCTGGACCATAATCTGTCTCGCTTGAAAAGGCAGCAAGGGGAGAATCTTCCGCAGAAGCCTGAGTAGACCAAAACAGGTGGCTGATAATTTGGCTGCTTGGCAATTAAAGTCAAGGGACTTATCCAGCCAAATATGGTCAGGCTGCACTACAAACAGCATCAGAGATGGTCTCCGAACGCTGCAGAGGGGCCCTGCTCATGCAGGGGCACCCTCTCACATAGGAACCATGCACTCTGCCTTTAGGATTGATAAGGCCTGCCTTAGGAGTGACTTATAGGTTTATATGTGTGTATGTATTTAGTGATATAGGTAACCTATATCACAGTAAGGGGTGCATGCACCACCTTACCCAGGCTGCAGTTGCAGACCTGTGGTGTCAGTTTGGATGGCCTTCCAGGGGTGGCATAATACATGCTGCAGCCCCTGGTAGGCCTCTGAGGTACCTATGCCCTTGGTACATAGTATACCATATACTAGGGACTTATAAGGGCACTCCAGATTCCAATCAGAGATGTGCCTAAGGCACATGGAAACCTTTTACAGAGAAAGCAGATAGACTGGGGCCCTGAATAGCAGGATCCCAGTCCAACTAAGTCATAAACCAGCAAAACACCATAAAAAAAAGTGGGGGCAACCATATAGTCAGATTCCACCTTCCTACAGCAAGCCTTCTAGCTGTGCTGCCCTATGTCAAAAGAAAAGGGCAGGAATGCGCCGTATCTACAAGATACAGCACATTGCTGCCCTTTCTGCCAGTGCTGGTGCACAAACAGCAGCCAACCGTCAATGCAGGCTCCCTTGCACCATGGTGCAAGGGTTCCTGCATTGGTGCTATCCAGCCTTTTGTGCACCAGCACAGAGAAACACACAGGGGTGCGTTGTATTGTTATGAATACAGCACATCCCTGCACTTTTCTAATGCCACAGCTTGACACAGCAAGATGGTTTGCTGTGCTACACAATATGATTTGGAAATATGCCCCTCTGTCGCACATGGGCCAATGCACACTAACCTAGCCTGCAAAGCCATGGCATGTCATGTGTTTGTCAGAGGAGAAACACCCCACCTGAGGGGTGGGGGATATGTGGGCCATGGGAAGTATCTACACATAGGGACATTTCAATAGCCCTGTCCATAGTAGCCTAGATTAAACCACATTTCACGCAGATGTCCTGGCATGCAGGGTCAGAGCACACAGGTTTCAGCTGCAATGGTTGGGACCACCTGAACTTCTCTTATCTATTGAATCTGACTGGGTGTGGCGGTGAATGCAAGTGATGTATGCCAGAGGACCATGGGTCATATTTACAATGAAATTGCACAGCGCGTCACCGCAAACGATTCAGCTGCGCAGAGCTGCGTCATTTTAAAAATGCAGGGATGCACCATATTTACCGGAATACGGGGCACTCCTGTGCTCACCCTTGTACCAGTGCAAAAAGAACAGCCTTGCACTAATGCAGGCACCCTTTGGACACCTCCCTACACAGAAACAATCATCCTTGCAACCTGCGCAGGGGTGAGCACTGGGGTGCCTCCTATTCCTCTAAATAAGGCACATCCCTTCCTGCACATAAACAATCATTAATGCCATTTTGCACTGGCACTGGGGTGACCACAGGGGTCCCCCCGTACGTATAGATTAGCAATGTTAAGGATATGTAGATAGCCTTGTAGCCCCGTGGATGAAGATAGAACTATATTTATACATTCATGCGTAGAGGCATTGTACTTGGTGTTCGAGGTATTGTGATAATGTTATGCGAAGCCAGATGTGTAAACAGAAGTAATTTTAGAGAAACTAATCCAACATTGTCACATACACAACTATGTGCAAAAGGTCACAGCAAATATTTTATTGTGAAAAAGAGGACAATGTAAAAAATGAGCAGCTTCGCTACATGGGCCTAACTCAGGCACATAACACCCACTCCTCATACTAAGGATCGATATATAGAAGCTATCTAAAAAGTCAGCAGGCCAAAATGAAATTAAAACTAAACAGGACTAAAACCACTTTTAAACTCATCTAAAAGCAAGCATCCCTTTAAAATATTCATAAAAGCCATTAAAAGTCATTATACTATTTAAAATCCCAAGCACTCAGAAATCCATGGTGCTTAGAAAAATGAAGCAAAAACTGTTTTAATTCGTTTTGTTTAAAAAACAGGCCAAATCGTTCCTACCTCATGGAAAAGCCAATTGTATTTGTGTTACGAGTGGTAGTGGCAACATTGCTGTCGCAGGCAACCGCAGACAACGTTCCCAGAGGCGCTGCTCAAAGCAGGTTTATGGAGCAAAGGTGATTCCATCCAGGTCCCACAGCAACCGCTGAGGAAGGAACTGCATCCTGTAAGCGTATCGCAGAGTCGGTATCCAGTTCACTAGGAGCCAAAGCATCCCAGGGTGGCTTGAAGAATGCATTCATCAGCTGTGGAATACGCTGGGAACAACAATACCCACGGGCCTTTAAGGGGTCCATCAGTACTTCAATGTCCAGTGGAGCAAACCATTGTGATCCGAGGCATAAATCCAATACGCATTCATGGCTGCAAAGCAGACAGTGGAATACAGGTTGTATGCAGTAAAGCCAAACAGGCCTGAAGGACAAGAACCAGTGCTCATTCAGTTCTCGAAATCGAGGTGTGCTGACGCAGTGTATCATGCACTCCCGACATCACAGCATAGCCAGTGCTGTCTCCATTCTGTATTGAACTGGGACGTCCATTACGGAGCAGAAAAATTAAAATCAGAATTCCTGCCACAAGTAGCAGGACAAGCGGGAGACCTCCAAAAACGCTTCCCAATACGGAATGTATGAAAGATGGTATGACCCCATGTTAACCACAGCCAAAGCCTTTTCCAAATTAACCCTATCAATCTTGCACAGTCTCTAAGCAGTCTCCTGTTGAGAAACTTTCCACAGCTCATTGTATATTGCAAGAAGCACTTTTGACGTGGGTTCCCGGGGACCTAACAAAAAATCCCTGAGGTCCATGTCACCAGAAAGAAGGGACAAGTGTTGTTTCACCTGAGAAAGTGTTGAGGTTTTTAGTCAAACAAGGCACAACTTCCCAACAGTATATGATGTCACTACCCCTGAGTGTTCTGATTGTTCATATCGCTGGTCAGGCCTATTGATTCTAAACCCTTCGGTATTGCCCAGGAATCTAGACTAACACCCATTAGTGTCCAAAGGCCAAACCAACCATACCTTCCAATTGGTGTCTGATGAATTGTAAGAACCATTGCATATCATGATAGCTAGTGTATCCTCACTGTATTGTGTAAAATGCTGTCAGTTCTCAAAACGTGAGAATGCAGGAATACGAGGTGTGTTCCAATCCTTCATCTTGGCTATTCCAAGACAGTAAGTTTGTTGCACTGTTTTATTCAGGAAAATTATTTGATATGGAATGAGGCATGCTCTAAACAGTTCATCTTTTGTCCCCCAGACAGATTGTGTGTCTATGGTGTATTTCCAAAAGTCGAAACCCTGTACAGACAGCTGGGAAAGAAGGAAGCAGAGTATATCAGCTTTGTGCTTGTTAGCATATTTTTCTTTGCAGGTGTAGGAGCAAGCCTATAGTAGTAAGAAGCTAGGTCTGATGCGTCAAAACAAGAAAAATAAGCAAACTTTTGTGCAAATATTTTTGAACTACCTTTCTGTGGTATTGGACAGTGTTCCGTTGGGTGTAATTATAAACAACACGTGGGATACTTGCTTTGTGTTAAAAATGGTGACCATAAGGAGATAGCAAAACATATCACCAAAATTAAATGTACCATCATACAATTCATCAGAAGAAAAGGCATGCGATTGCTGCAAATCTGCAAGCAAATTGTGCACTGATTTAATGTCCCAATCATCAGAGAAAGCACTAGAGGTGATGATATCATTTAAGGAAATTTTAAACAAATATGGTATTTGTAAAAGTTCAGTAGGACCATACACATCCTATGATACACTGTTCTATACTATTCCCTCCAGAACTGGAACTGCTGTAATGTTCACCGCTGACAGGCCCCTTAGTTCACGGTGCGATGATACATGCAATTTCAGAACCAAGTTCACTAGTTGTACTGCAGAGCTTTATAGGAGATAGTGCCTGTTCAGAAGCAGGACAAAGATAGTCACCAAACCAATCTAGAGGACCAGGAATAGTAATCTGATTGTAATCCAGAGATGTAACCAAGGAGTAGAAAGTATGTCTTTTTCAGCCAAAGATAGAGAGCATGCACGTGCAGCTTGAAAGGGATAGGCAGTGGTATCTCAGGTTCACTTGACTCCGATGACAAGTCGTCATAATGCACAAAGTAGCCAGATGCTGTCCAGTCTATTTTTGGCACCTCAGCAGGTTTTGTAGAACTGGGAGATGACTCGATCTGTGGCATATTCACGTATCCGTCGTCAGTTTTCCGAATTGAGATTTGTTTTTCTGTGCTTGTTGATTGTACAGTTGTAGATGTTTCAACAGGGAGAGGAAATACTTCATTGTTGTTTACAGTTTCTCTTTGGGGAGGGGAATCTTCTGTAGTTATTAAAGCTTCCATTTGACCTTCCTGAACGGTAGCAAGAGGAGTGCAGCAGCTATCCAGGAGCCCATGCAGCCTACTGTTGAGTATCAGCCGCATAGTGTGGTTTGATCAGATCAATTGAGACAAACCTTCTGTCTTGGCGGCCGGCAAGAGACAGAAGAAGTACAGTTCTGGCACCTTCGACAGCCAGGACAGGTTCAGGCGCTCTGTAAGATGGGCCAAATTCTTTCTTGTCCCCAATTTTTCCCCTGACCAGATCCCCGATCTACGGGACCCAGTTGGGTCTTGCTGGTGCAACCTTCACTTCCCCAGTGGTAGTGCGTTTTACTTGGATGTTGCTTTGTGCGCCACGGAATTCATTGAGTTCCTGTAAAACAGCCAAATGTTCATTGATATGAAACGGTTTTTCCGCCGCCACTGTGCTGACATTATCGAGGTCTAGTACCGACATTCTCACACCAAATAGGATTTCATATGGAGTATGACCACCCAGGGATTTTATTGGCATGTTATTGAGTGCCCTTTAGATCCCATACAGGTTATTGACCTAACTGCGGCCCAAGCCTAATACCCTTGCAGTTAACAACTGCTTTGTCACGTTTTTTCCTCTCAACTATAGAATTTCCCACTGGATGATAGGGGGAGGAGTACCGCAAGGCCACACCCAAACTTCCCATGGCTTCTTTGTAAGCCCGAGAGCTAAACACCTGACCCTGGTCGGAATGTAGTGTGCCAATTACGTATGTTCCGATGAAGACTCTAACAGTTCGAGCATCAGCCGACTGCTGTGGCCAAACCCACAGGAATCTGGAGCATGAATCCACTGCTACCAAGATGTACTTGTAAGCCCCGTCTGAGAGTAAAGGGCCGCAGTGATCCAAATAGATGTAAGCTAAAGGCTTGTCAGATATCAAGAGGTGTCTGTGGTGAACGTGTTATGGTGAAGCCCTTCATCTGCTGCCAGATGTCGCACTTGAGGACAAAGTCCTTGGTCTGTTTAGTAAGACCTGGCCACTAGTAGTGTTGCTTCAGTATTGAAACTATAGCAGTAATCCAAGTGCGTGCTGAACCCAGACCCTCATGTGCAGCTAGTATTAAACCCAATTTGCGATCAGTGTTTGGTATAACTCTATCCCACACTCTTGGAATCTGAGCATACGGGATGTTTTGTGCCTCTAACTTGTAGAAGTACTTGAGTGGAAAGCCTTTCAGCAGGTGTGTGTCATTGACAGCCACCATGATATCTCTGTATAATCTTTTGCCTTAGCGGCTTCATCAGCCATGGAATTCCCTGCAACGTGAGCGCCAACACGTTGATGACTCAATGTGTGAATAAAATGAGCCTGTGACAAGCATTCTTTCAGCTTTGCCACTTGTTCCCAAAGCAGCTTGTGTTTTATAGTGCAATTCTTGGAATCTCAAAATCCATTCTGGCCCCAATAGTGAAAGTATTCATTATAGGACTAGAGACAGTATTATGAATCACACACTATAAGTGGTGAGAATCCATGACCAGTATTTTGTAGTGCCAGTATCAGGGATTTGAGTTCTGCCACCTGCGCTGTACAGTCTCCTAGGGACTGCGTGTGTGTTTTTTCAGGACTGAACTTTCCGTCATGCATTCAACCCTTTAAGATTGCACATGCCTCGGACAATGGCAGGCCGAACAGATCCATCAGTATAAATAATGTAATTATATCGATCTAGAGGCAATATTTCATTTGGCAGAGCATATTCATGTTTGTACTTCAGGAATGGTTGTGTTTGTAATGTAGAATCAAATCTGTAATCTACATCTGTGGCCGTGAGAGAGTTAGCCCATTGAATCCAACGTGGATGTAATACTTTGGCATTTGGAATGCCTGCTTTGGTAATGGCATCTAAGGTCATTACCGGGGTCACGACAATTATGCGTTTTCCCTAAGCTAGCGCTCTCTTTCTCACTACAGCAGTCTGTACTACAAGTGAGAGATTTTTCGCAGTGGATGCAGATGCATCTCAGCGTTTGTGAACCAATGTGTTTTTTATGCAATTAGTACTGTATCACCTATCTTGAAAGTAATATAGGTGTACCCAGTTGGTCCAGCGACTACATGGATCAACAGGTTGGTCGTGTTTACACGTGTGTGTAAATGTTTGTAAGCTATCATATCAGCTTGTATGGAGCGTAAAATGTTTGTATGTTCCTGTATGCAATGGTTGATTGAAAAATCAGGTATGATTAAATCGTAGAACGGTTTTACCTGTTCTGCATAATCTAAAATATATGTTCTGCCAACATTTTTAAATCCTAAAATGGATTGTAGTCTTTTCAGAGTTGTTGGAGTTTGGAGCAATGCCCCTTCTTCAAAAAAATGTGCCGCCAGGTTTTTGCCTTCACTTGACAACTCGTATCCCAGAAACAGGACATTGAGATGAGCAATTTTTGATTTTTTAAAATTAATGGCCTTATTTATGAGGCTCTTACACCACCGTTGCGTCACTTTTGTGATGCTGTGGAGGCGCAAAAAATGTGCCACACTGGGCCATATTTACAAAGGGCCCGATTCACAGAACTAACTATCGCAGGCAGGTATAATGTAGCGCAGGGGTTTACAAAGTGACGCATCTGCCTAGATGCGTCACATCGGGCCCGATTCACAGAACTAACTTAAGACAAAATCCTAAACTTACTACCATTTTGGTATTCACAGAAGGCACTTACTCATTTTGGTATTCACAGAAGGCACTTACTCATTTTGGTATTCACAGAAGGTACTTACTCATCAATGAGTAAGTGCCTTCTGTGAATACCAAAATGAGTAAGTGCCTTTTGTGAATACCAAAATGGTAGTAAGTTTAGGATTTTGTCTTAAGTTAGTTCTGTGAATCGGGCCCGATGTGACGCATCTAGGCAGATGCGTCACTTTGTAAACCCCTGCGCTACATTATACCTGCCTGCGACAGCTATAATGTATGCAGAGTGAGCATTCCAGTGCAGAAAAGACTCACAGAAGTGTCACAGTGAAATCTATGAAATTTTACTGCGACACTTCTACGGCCTCACTGCGTCAAATCCTTATGCCTGATTGAAGCAGGCATAAGGGGCAACACAGGCCTTTTCACATGGGGCTTGCCCCATGTGAAATGACACATTGCTGGAGTTGAGTCTGTTTCCAGACATATTTCAGCAATGCACCATTTTTACGCCGACAGATATGTCAGGATTCCTGACTTATCTGTCAATCTGTGCGTCATGGAGTGTCGTACAGTAAATACAGCGCATCCATGGTGTCGCAAGGAGGGCGTACAGAAAAGTGTTGCATCACTGTTTTACTGCAGCGATGCAACACTTTTCATAAATGAGGCCCTAAATTTGTATCCCAAGTGAGCAAACCCCAGGATTATGCGGTCTACTCTGTTCAAGTGTTCCATTAATTCATCGTCCGTCAGATAGATATCATCTATATAGAACAATGCCTTCTCATCAAAATTTTGAAGTAACTCTGGCTGAAAACAGTCCAGGGCTATTCTTATACCCTTGAGGTAAATAGCAAAATTGTCTCGTGAACCTAGCGCTGAAAATGCTGTCAAATACCTGCTTTCATGTGCTATATTCTGGCAGAAAAATCCATTTGAGATATCTATTGTTGTTTTGTATTTGTTCCGCACAATGTTATTAATTAGTGCAGGACTGTGTGCATTTTGTACTGGAAATGTGCAAGTAGATGTGTTTAAATGCCAGTAGTCTAAGACTGGACTGTATGAATTGTCTGTTTTCATTACATGAAACAAAGAATTATTCATTGATGAGGTGTGATTGTCTATTTCAGCTTGGTATTCAAGTTGTTCTAGGATTTCCCTAACTTGTTTTTCAGCTTCATGTTTTATTGGGTATTGTCTCCGGGGCTGAGGAATTGATTTTAATGGGATCTCATGATGAGGTGACTCATCATCAAAACCAACATGATTGCGGTATAATGCAGGAGCTAGCGCTAACGCCCACTTCTTCACTATGAATGTTTAACTGATTCTGGGTCAAGGTCAGAAAAAGCAGGTAAAATTACTGTTTCCCCCATTGAGCATTCCATTACGAACTCAAGTGGCCAGTCTTTTTCAGCCACAAGAATGTCGTAACCATATGTCAGCTACTCCCAAAAGAGAGCGTTGATGTTTCTGAGTATGTCCCCCTCCAATTGGAGTGTTATTTCTTATAAACAATGGGGGACACTTACCCTTGTACCAGGTGTTTCCACCATGATATGCTCACTCAGTACTACTACCGCCAGATAATCGACTTCTGCCTCGCTGTCCAGCATCGTCACTGCCCATTCCCCGTTCAGAAGCAGAGTCCTCAGGGTTCGGCAGATTTTAATCCCGGCTACCTTTTTCCTTCTTGAATTGAGGTTTAGGCGTCTTTTGTTTTTCATCTTTATTAATGATGTATTCAGACGAGCATTATAGTTCCTTCTTCAATTTTACTGCTCTTCCGATCTGTGCTCTGACCGGCCACCTCTCTCGGACCGTATATTGGATGACTCCTGAAAGGAACGAGAGGAATGTGTATCAGCATCCTGATACCTGTCTGGCTTCCAAATGTTATCACGGTTTCCTAGATTAGATATTTCTTCAGTGGCTTCCTGATGAGGAGACCCAACCTGTGACCTTTGCTTGTTTTTATTCTTTTGGTTATCATCCCATCTTTTCTTTGTCGAAGAATCAGGTGCTTGCTTAGAGTTATACTTTTCAGAATTACTTTTAAGTTGTAGTTTCCCAGGTCTGGCTCCCAAATTATCCTTACCTAGTGTAGCATATGTTTCTTCCATAATTTTTGGTAATTCCTGCTCTTGCTGTGCAGTAGTGAAATCCCTCAGGTGTTGGGGTAGGCCAATGCAGCTGCCTCCCTTTTTATGTTTCTCAACATAATGGCGCACACTGCCGAAAAATTGCCTATCAGTTTCAACCATAAGTCCAGGGCAGGTGCTGCCACATACTCATTCCGTAGCTGCATCAACACATCCTGTAAAATAGCTAGAGAAGGGGTACCACGTGTTCTGGTGTAAACGGCAGCGGAGACTGTACCACAAGTTGCGCAGTCTTCCACCGGTGGAGCCATCCCCAACGGCAAGCAAATAATCAGATTCTGTGTTTTTCCTGTGGGCCAATATGGGAAAATACTGCTTGAAGCTGGCTTGTTTTTTTTGCTATCCACAAGGGAATTTGCTCCCGACTGGTGGGAATCTTTCCCATAACGGCATTCAGTGTTTGTGGGCTGATCCCAGTAGGAGCCAATTGTGGTTGTACGGCTTGAGCAGTCAGCGTTTGTATTATGAACTGTGTGAGATTTTTGTAAATCTTTTCTGAATCTTTGTATAGGGTACTCATTTCTGCTGCAGTTAGATTAGCAGTATCAGGATGCGGTGTGTATGCAGCTAAGACAGGCCATGACGCTACCTCTTTACTGAGCGGACCAAGTCGTATGTTTTCTGTTGCGTGTGCGGGGGCTCCTTCAAACCAACCAATATATATATCCTTGTAAGAGAGAGGAACTTCTATGTCCTCATATGGAATGTATTCAATCGGTGCTTCATCTTCAATGTACTGCAAACACAGGTGGTTATGTGATTCAAACACAGCTTTACTTATACATGAGGGACATTTTACTAAATAAACGTCCTCAGATTTCTTTAGTTACATTTGAATAAAGCACATTTTGAACTTTTACAATTGGTGCGATGAAAGAAAAGAAAAAACACATTCAATTCAATGGCTAAACAATCAATAGTTTGTAAAAAACCATTTGCTAAGTGTTAAAGACTAACAAAAACAAAATAGGATCAAACTCAAAAATTAATACAAACTTAGACATAAACAAGTTAAAATTCAGTCTTCACCAATCCTAAACATGAGAAACCAGAGCAATACATTCACAGAAAACGCTCTTGGTTTTGGGACACTGAGAGGGTCCAGATGTATCTAATATGGGCTTGCAAACAATTGCTTGTGGAAAAATGAATTTTAGTCCTCCATATTGATATTTGTTGGACTGGGATCCCCCATAAATCCTGGTTTACGCGTTTCGAACCCAAATTGTCTTTGCAGGTTCTCTTCAGGGCTAGGGCTTGGTGAGTTCTACAAGGGTAAAGGGAAAGTTTAAAATGTGCTTTATTCAAATGTAACCAAAGAACTCTGAGGTCATGTTTATTTAGTAAAATGGCCCTCATGTATAAGTAAAGATGCGTTTGAATCACATAACCACCTGCTGTTGTATTTGTGTTTACAGTAGTTTGAGGCCCAAGGTGGTTGTAGGTAAGGGCCAAACCACCCAATTCAGACACCTTCATCTTCAATGTAGGCATGAAATAATTTTGTTTGAGCATTTGCAGCTGGGAATTTAACCCAGGAATAGAACACCTCTGTCTTAAATGCTTCGTGTGCCTCAACCACGAAGATTATGTCTCCACCCATAGCCTGGTGACCAAAATTTAATAATTTTAGAGTAACCACATGTCTACAGTTCTTTGCAATATTCAGTGCCTAGGGAGCTTTGTCTCCAGACATAATAGAACAAATGAATTACCGAGAGGGTTAACGCAATGTTGGAATTTTTATCCTTCAAGCTTGAGCAACCTACAGCCGATAGATAGGGTCTTCCTACTAGCTGAGAAATGACGATGTTGTGCCCCTCCTCCACAGGGCAATGCAGACAGGAGGTTGGTCTTAAAATTAGAGGAAGAGCCACGCGGACCCCCCTCCTTACTACTAAATTGCCCCGAGGACCTCCACCTCCCTGGGGCGAAGGGAATTTTCAAAAGGGGCCATATTCGATTCGGGGACAACCACCTCTCCGGGGCATGGCCAAATTCTGACTGGAAGGGCAGCCATGCGGCCCCCTCCCCGGGCCATTTTCAGACCCGAGGACCACTACCTCCACGGGGCTGGCCTTATATGAACAAAGGAAGGGAGCCGTGCTGCCTCCCTCCTGGAGCCATTAAGGGCCCCCGGGACTGCCACTCCCCAGGGCCGCCACCCTATGTCTAGAGGTGGCCACCCTCGGGGCATAGTAGTTGTTGCTTGGCGGGAGCCATGACAGCTCCCCCCAAGCAAGAGCAAACTGTAAGTCTGCTCCCAGCAGGTAGGAGCAGAAAAACTGCTCCTGCTTGCTGAGAGTGGACTTTTTATCTGTTTTCCTG
The DNA here is from genome assembly GCA_963921515.1 of Calotriton arnoldi. Lineage (NCBI taxonomy): Eukaryota > Metazoa > Chordata > Amphibia > Caudata > Salamandridae > Calotriton > Calotriton arnoldi. Next base: position 75,144 of record CAWUFW010012606.1, read on the forward strand.
CATGAAAGGATTGCTCCCACACGCAGGGAGCAGCATTTATTGTTGCTCCCTGCATGCTGGATCAATGCCAGCTCCTGGTGAAGGTGGGAAGCCAGCAGAGACCGCATGGGATTTGAGACTCCACCTGCGGTCCTTGAAGTTCACACTGGGTGCCCTGGGTGGGGCCAATGCATCCACTAACGAGTGACCAAGTCCCAGGGGATGGGGTGCCCGTGGTCAAAATTGGACTTCCAAGGAGGGCCGCGTGGCCCTCTTCCCCCTATGTCACTGACCATGTCATGAGTGATGTAATATGTGAGGTCATAAGAGTGCATTGAAGGGGCACGAGTCATAGTTAGCTCCCTAACTTGAGTGGCCGAATTTCATTGGTTTTGTTCGAGTGAAATCTGAGCCTAACTATGACGTCACTGTAACCTTTGGTTTTCTCAGTGACTTTCTAAGGTTTTTAAATGCTAATTCCTAACTATAACGTCCTTCTAATATTTGTTTTTTTCAGTGAATTTTTAAGGTTTTTCGAATGCTAAATCCTAACTATAACATCCCTGTTACCTTTGTTTTTTTCAGTGAAGTTCTATGTTTTTTTTTGTAGTAAGCACACTTGCTGAGTGGTGGAGAAAGGGTGTTGGGGCTTTGACCAGCTCTCAGAAATTCTGCTGTGTAGGACTTACAGCAGGTACCAGGAGGGCGTCTTGGCCACCAAGGTCCCTCAGAGCCAAAGTGGACTTTATCCCCCAACCAGTAGTGTTCCAGGAGGCGAGTTTGCAGAGTGGTGTAGAAAGGGGGTGTGGGCTTAGTGACTGCTTTTTAAGGTTGAAACCGACACAACACCACACTCTACGATACTCCACTGAATGGCATTCTATTCCATTAAACTCTACTCCACTCTGACACTCTACTCTATGCCACTGGCTCTACAACTCTATACTTTTTGCCACTCTGCAAGACTATTCCACTCTGCAACGCTCTACGCAACTCCCTCTATGCCACTTCATGTCCCTTCACTCCACTCTATTCTACAAAACACTACTCCATGCTACTCCACACCACTCCACTCTATGCCACTCTGCTCTACCCCACTCAACTCTACTACACTCTACTTCACTCTATGCTATTCCACTCTCCTACACTACTCCACTTTAAGAAAATCTACTTTGCTGTACACCACTCTACTCCACTCCACTCAACACCCTCTACGCCACTCTACTCTGCTCTACACCACTCCACAACACTTCACCACTCAACTCTACTCCCTTCCACTCTACGCCTCTCCACAACACTCCACAACACTCCATGCTACTCCATTTCACTCCGCCCCATGCCACTCAACTCTACATCACTCGATGTCACTTCATAAAACTCCACTCTACTCGACTTTACGGCATTCCACTCTCCTCTACCCCACTCATTTGTAGCCATGCTGAACAGTAGCCACACTGGTGTACAACATGGTTAAAATATATTGACAAAGCCTGGAGCTCTTGCATAGGTAAAACCTATTGGCTTTGCCAATGCTTGTTTTATTTATTTATTTAAAAAAGGGAAGGGGGCCAGGCCTCTACTGTGGGTGTCCAGTCTCACCCAGGGCACCTACTCTCATCTGTTGGGGACCGCGAAGGGAGCCTCCAGGCCCCCACTGTCCCTGCCGGCTCCCTGCCTCCTGCGGGAGCCGGCATTGCTTTTACATGCTCGAGCTTACCCGAAGTAGAACACAGGGGTGTGGAATTTAATAAAATATCTACTTGTCCATGGTACAGGTTGTTTCATAAATCTACTTGTCCTGTAACAAAATCCACTTGTCCCTTTGGTGCCATGTGGTGCTGCATAAAATTATGGAAGCAAGCTCCTTAAGAGCTCTAATAATAGCCTCTCTAACTACACCAGAGCTCATACCATAATAGTAGGGTTTGAATACTAGCAATTCACTTAATTTGCCACTTTTCCGCAGATCTACATACTGGGGCTGGAGGTAGCTGTAAGCAGTAGTTCCCCGTGGTTGGGATGCCCTTTTGAGTCTTTGCAAACCTACCATGTTTTATGGGTTTTCATCAGCCCATCTCTAATATTTTACCATACAGAGAAAGGCTGGAAATTTACTCCTGACGAGGGCAGAAGTAAACCTTACTCCAGGGTTTGGAGAAAAAAACTGGTTGGTGGGAAAGTAAACTTGTGACTGCTCAACGGATTTGCGCATGAGCAAATCTACACATGCATATTTGCTCGTGTTAAAACGCAGTTCACAAATATTTTCTAGGAGTTCGATTTCCTGACCTACTCCTTTAAATTCATGAAAGCTGTTACTCTGCACTAATACAGGGATATAGACAAAGGCTGCACTTTAAGAATTAGGCCCTTATTTAGGTCTAGCGTTAACCAAGACCTGTTGTTTTTAATTTAAATTCATTCTCTCTCTCTCTCTCTCTTTCTCTCTCTCTCGCTCTCTGTGTCTCTCTTTCTTTCTTTCTGTCTCTCTCTCACTCTCTCTCTTTCTCTCTCTCTCTTTCTCTTTCTCCCTCTCTTTCTGTCTCTCTCTCTCTCTTTTTGTCTCTCTCTCTTTCTCCCTCTATCTCTTTCATATAAAGTTTGCAAAAATCATATCAAGACATTTATTGACAAAACCAAAAGGCTGACCATCAATGTCCTACCTATTGGCTTTGCCAATGCTATTATATTGTCATGTTTCCTATAATGTTGTTGAAACTTTTTATACTGATTTTCCATTCTAAATATTTTTGGGGATATACTAGCATAAATCAACACATTGTACTAAATGATGCTTCAAAGAAATGATACCTAACATTTCACAGTAGTTTAGCCAAACATTTTGTTTCTAGTTGCATTTTTTTATGAACATTTTATTTTGAAAGGAAAGAATCATCAATCTTGCTTTCAAGCTGTTGCATATGTTTGCATCTAATCAGAGAGCATCCTGGAGGCATTATACTTAGCCTCATATTAAACTTTGCAAACGTGCGTACTCATTAGGTCTGTTGTAGTTCAGTATGGGAGAGAAGCCCCACCCATATTTTTCATTGGGTTGTGTCTTTGTAATTCGTAAATGCTGTCTTATGATTCTTTAATAGGCTTGTTAGTCCCTCCTTAGTACAGCCATGTTGTCATTTGTAACCTCCCATGGCTATTGGCCCCTTTACTTTGTTGTTACATGGTAGGTGTACTATTTTCTTGATTTAAGTTTCTCCTAGCATGACGTGCTTTGTTTAAATTGAGCGTGCCATGCGCGTTTTTACTTTGAAAGCAGCCAGGACAATGCAGCTGTTTGTTTGCAATGCCATAGGTCTCGCATTTAAATGCGAGGCCTATAGCATTGCAAATATTTTTTAATCTCCCACTCTCCTCATCCAACATGTTGGCGTGTATGCAATGGTCCTCTGGTTCCCTCCTGCGGTGGACGTGAAGACCACCGCAGTTAAGCGTTTACAGTGCTGAGGCTGTGTATGTTTGCAACCTGGCTCCCAGAAGCCCAGGTCTGGGTCAAAGTCTTGAAACTGGATTTAAATAGCACTTACTACCTGGAACTGCTTGGACTGAGGACTCTGCCTAATGGTCGGACCGTCTCTCTTTGCTGCCTGGCACCCGCTGCTCCGCAGGAGTAAGTGTGGTTATTTATATCGCGTCTCCCGCACACCACGGTTTGTACTGCATATAGCACTCTTTGTGTGTTGTTGCGCATACCATACCGCAGAGGGCGCAGCTGCTTGGCACTCGTCTGATGGCTGTGTTTATGTTAGCGCTGTGTGCCTGCTGCCTGCTTTCTCCAGCTCGTTCTTTGGTGCTTCTTTCCCACCCGCACCTCTACAATTGTGAGCGAGCAAATATGGCCATTTATATAGTGCTTAACAGAAATGTACTGCCTCCAGGCACTCGTGTATGGGTTCTTCTCTAGGAACCAACTCGGAGGCTTCAATTCCTACACTATGGCTTTGCCAGCCTCTGCATGGACCAGATCACGGAGTGTGGGGTGATGTGTGTGTTTTCGACAGCTCTTGTGGACCTTTGTCAAGCCCAGAATGGCAATAGGTTGGCCTGGGCGATCAAACCAGGAGTGTGCCTTGTGTCAGGCAAAACAACCATTGGGCTACAAAGACTTTAATTCCCTCTCTCCTCCCTCAGACGGAATCCATGGACTGGTGATGCCATTCTGGAGTTCATCCTCATCTGAATTATTTACTTGTCCCTACTAAGGCCATTTACTTCTTGCGGAGGATCAGTTTATTCTTCTGATGGCCACTTATCCCTCCAAATCAGTCCCCTGGCAAAGTAAGCATACCCAAGGTTCATATATCAAGGGTGACAGACAAATGCACAGCAGGGGGACTCTGGATACTGTAACTAAAACAAGAGATACCAGGCTCTGGCTGGCATGACAAGAATAAAATATGATCTGGGTACTGCAATACATAGTGGATTGCTTGAGGAGGGACATAATAAACTTTTTTTGGTTGTCTACTTACTTACTTAAATACTATTGCGCGACCTCCTCTGATGTGTCTGTAAAACGTACTTTTTGTCCCAAGTTTTTGTCCTGAATTTTGACCTTCTGTCCTGAATTTGTGTCCTGAATTTTGGCCCTTTGTCCTGAATTTTTACACTCACCGTCCTGAATTTGCACCCTTGCCAGTTGGTCACCCTAGAGCAGGCCCGTCCAGGGCCCTTGGGCATGTGCCAGGCAGCCAAGGGCCTATGCCACTGTGGCCGCGACACGAGCGGTAGTCGGCACCAAGAGGCTGAAGTCATTCGATGACCTACCAGGACCCAGCCTCATCAAGTCCTTGTACCGGATCTTCGTCAAAGGCTACGTCCTGCGAACCCACGAACTCCAGGTAACCCTCTCGTTTGTAAATTACGCCCGAAGCTCTTCAAGGTCTGAAATCTGGGGAATGTCGTCATTACAGACGCGCGAGTCATTTGATTGACAGCAGCAGATAAGGACTACTGATTTGTTACAATAAAGCCCGAAAACGGATGCACGCTGGCTTCATCTCACCGGTGAGTATTCGGAGGTGGTGGTGGGGGGAGCGGAGGGGCACAGGAGGGGCACAGGCATTCAGGTTACTAAGGGCAATAAAATGAATGCCACTGAGGAGGGTCAAAGATTATTTGCAACATTGCGCCGTAGAGTGAAGTGAGTGCAATTGCTCCAACTAGTAAGTCAACCTCATTATAGAACATAATGAAAACGTGTTCTGAGGAAACGAAGTGTTTTTTTGTAACTTATGTGCGCTTGCTGGAAGTGGTTTCAAGACTGCTCTGCATGTTTTGTTCAATCTGCTGTTGGCACCGTGAACAGAGCGAGAGAAGAAAGAAACAGGTGCCACCTTTCGGCGTGTCTGAATGGACCCAGACCAGCTCCTTTCTTGGAAAAAAAAGTTTCTGTGTACCTTACACCGTTGCTTAGAGAACGAATAACTGGAATGAATGAGCGCTCGTTTTTCCAACCGGGGTCGTATTCTTCTATGCGCTAGCAGCTCTGGGTGTGCGTTAGGTTTTAATGCACGTGTAGCCAGGGTTAGTTTAGGACTGCTGTATGATATACTTTCCCTCGCTCCCTCCCGCGAGCTGACATGGCTAAACAAGACTGCACAGCGTACGGGTGCCCTACCACGAGCTGAACTGGCTTCACCTGTAGTGTAAACACGGCTAAACAGGCTGCACAGCGTAGTGTAAACAAGGCTAAACACGGCTGCACAGTACACGGGTGCCCTACCACGAGCTGAACTGGCTTCACCTGTAGTGTAAACATGGCTAAACAGGCTGCACAGCGTAGTGTAAACAAGGCAAACACGGCTGCACAGCGCACGGGTGCCCTACTGTGAGCTGAACTGGCTTCATCCGTAGTGTAAACACGGCTAAGCACGGCTGCACAGCGTAGTGTAAACAAGGCTAAACACTGCTGCACAGCGCACGGGTGCCCTACCATGAGCTGAACTGGCTTCACCTGTAGTGTAAACACGGCTGCACAGCGTAGTGTAAACCAGGCTAAACATGGCTGCACAGCGCACGGGTGCCCTACCACGAGCTGAACTTGCTTCACCTGTAGTGTAAACACGGCTAAACAGGCTGCACAGCGTAGTGTAAACAAGGTTAAACACGGCTGCACAGCGCACGGGTGCCCTACCGCGAACTGAACTGGCTTCACCCGTAGTGTACACATGGCTAAACACGGCTACACAGCGTAGTGTAAACAAGGCTAAACACGGCTGCACAGCGCACAGGTGCCCTACTGTGAGCTGAACTGGCTTCATCCGTGGTGTAAACACGGCTAAGCACGGCTGCACAGCGTAGTGTAAACAAGGCTAAACACGGCTGCATAGCGCACGGGTGCCCTACTGTGAGCTGAACTGGCTTCACCTGTAGTGTAAACACGGCTGTACAGCGTAGTGTAAACAAGGCTAAACACAGCTGCACAGCGCACGGGTGCCCTACTGTGAGCTGAACTGGCTTCATCCATAGTGTAAACACGGCTAAGCACGGCTGCACAGCGTAGTGTAAACAAGGCTAAACACTGCTGCACAGCGCACGGGTGCCCTACCATGAGCTGAACTGGCTTCACCTGTAGTGTAAACACGGCTGCACAGCGTAGTGTAAACAAGGCTAAACACGGCTGCACAGCGCACGGGTGCCCTACCACGAGCTGAACTGGCTTCACCTGTAGTGTAAACACGGCTAAACAGGCTGCACAGCGTAGTGTAAACAAGGCTAAACACGGCTGCACAGCGCACGGGTGCCCTACTGTGAGCTGAACTGGCTTCACCTGTAGTGTAAACACGGCTGCACAGCGTAGTGTAAACAAGGCTAAACACGGCTGCACAGCGCACGGGTGCGCTACTGTGAGCTGAACTGGCTTCATCCGTAGTGTAAACACGGCTAAGCACGGCTGCACAGCGTAGTGTAAACAAGGCTAAACACTGCTGCACAGTGTACGGGTGCCCTACTGTGAGGTGAACTGGCTTCATCCGTAGTGTAAACACGGCTAAGCACGGCTGCACAGCGTAGTGTAAACAAGGCTAAACACTGCTGCACAGTGCACGGGTGCCCTACTGTGAGCTGAACTGGCTTCACCTGTAGTGCAGTTGCTTTCCCCTGTCCAACCTGTCTATTATCAATCTTCAGGGGCCCCCTTATTAGTGGTTTCACCTGTAGTGTAAACACGGCTGCACAGCATGGTGTAAACAAGGCTAAACACTACTGCACAGTGCATGGGTGCCCTACTGTGCGCTGAACTGGCTTCACCCGTAGTGTAAACGCAGCTAAGCACGCCTGCACAGCGCACGGGTGCCCTAGGTTGATGAAGCCTGGTCTTGTACAGACCATGAGACAACCAGAACCTGTCACACCTGTCACACCCTTTAAGACAGTTATGATGTGTAAGGACTAAGGGTGTTGGAATGACAGGCTTTCTGCATGCTCTGAGAGCCTACTGATGATTGTACATGCCATGATTAGCCAGGGTTTCTGCTCACCATACATTGGAGGCAAGAAGATATATTCGTAGTGAGGTAAATCTCATTGACCACCATTGAGGACCCAATTCCTTCAGTAGTTTGTTCCGATCAGTGTTAATGTTACTTTAGTCCTGTTTAAATAAGGCAGTGCTCAAAGTATTTCGTGCAATGCGTTTAATTTCATCAGGAGCATACATATATATCTATATATTTATTTTTCACCAAAGTAGTCCAAACGAAGTGCGCACTTTGCACAGCCGGTGCATGCATCAGGGGTGGACTACCCCCGAATTATAGTTTCCATCAACAGGAGAATACTGCTGCACTCGCCAGAGAAGTTTTCCAAATCTTTTATTGAGTCCAACAAGCACCTCCGCCTGCGCACTGTCACCTACGCCTTTCAACCAAACTGGTTGTGATCAAGACCAGTTTGGTTGAAACGCATTTCAATGAGGTGGGGAGGACATTTTACACTGGCGTATAATGTGCGTGTGCAGTGAGCACGAACTTAAAAAGAGGGTGCGAGGGGTTCTCCCACCGCAAGAACATTTTTTGAAACATTGCTTCAAATGGTGGATTTTAACGCCTACAGTCAATCAGTGAAAACTTTGCACTTCAGTGTAAGGCTAAGAGCAGCAGCACAGAGTGCAGTATTTCCACCTACTCATTATAACACACATAAGTACGCACTTACATAAGAACATGAAGAGCTCGGTACAAAACTTTTATTTGTGTACGATCATGCATTATGCTAGCAACTGCTTTGTACAGTTGTATTGCCCGTTTCAGCCTTTTGCCGACTCAATAGTCTGAGGCCAGAAGCAGACAAGCAAACTTCCTTCATACTAAGGGGACACTCTAACTCTAATCTGGCAATGCCCACGTATTGTGTCCTGACATATTGTACCTTTCATTCTAGCCTTTTTCCACCAAGATACTCAGGGGGATATGTACAATGAAGTGGCGGAGCGTGTCGTTAGCCTCCTGCACAAAGCAGCACACATGGAAAAAGCAAAAACGAGGAGAAATAATGCATTTCTCCTCGTTTCGCCAACTTAAGACCAGGGTTTTCCTGGTCTTAATTTTGGCGCTGCCTTCTATGGACGCCACCCTTGTACATAAGGGGCAGCATCAAATACAATGGGTATTGCGGTGGAACGCTCACCACAACACCCACTGCACGCCCCTTTCACGCTAAACATAGCGTGACAGAGTGCCTTATGTACAAGGCAGCGTTAAGCCACATTAAGTGGCTTAAAGCTGCCTTGTACATAAGGCAAGGTCCCTATCGCCACGGGAAGGTCACAAAAAGTGATGTTCCCGTGGCAATAGGGGCTTGTACATATGCCCCTCAGTGCCTGCTAAGATTAGCAATGTAAGTACAATTGTAGGAGAGTAGGATCTGCCTCTTATGTTACCCCACTTTTTTTCTGATGTTTACACTGGTTTCTGGCTATAGTCTGGCTGGGTCCCTGCTAATCAGGGCCCCAGCCTCTCTGTGCTCTCTAAACGATTTGGAGTGCACTCTAGGTGCACTAGTGATTGGATACTGTGGTACCTTATGAGTCCCTAGTATATGGTACCTTAGGTGCCACGGGCATAGGTACTTCACAGGCCTACCAGGGGCTGAAGTATGTATTATGCCACCCCTGGGAAGCAGACTAAATCTGACACCACAGGCCTGCTACTACAGCCTGAGTGAGGAAGTGCTAGCACCCCTCACTGAGATATAGGTTCCCTATATCTCTCCTACACACACATATAACCCTATCAGTCACCCCTAAGGCAGGCCCTCTCAATCCTGAGGGCAGGGTGCTTGGCTTATATGTGAGGGGGTGCCTCTGCCTGAGCAGAGCCCCTCTGCAGCTCTCAGAGTCCATTCTCTGGTGCTGTTTGTGGATGCGGTTAAACCATATACTTTTAAGTGCATTATATCCTCGCGGTAAAATGCTAACTTTGGAATGGCTGCATCGAAACATGTCGTGTTTGGTGTCAAACACCTTGGAATACTACCCCCCGCCAGTCCTGGCGGCGGGGGTAGCATTCCACCCTTCTAGAGGGATAGACATGTACCTACTGTGGAAACGCGGTAGAATCCGACAGAGCCCTGGCATCACAAAATGGATGCCACCAGTCACAGACACTGGGCTGCCCTCCTGCTGATGACCAACACTCGCAGTGGAGGGAGCCCAACATAAGATATCCTGTCCCAAGGGGGTGTGACCACCTCCCAGACAGGGTTTAGTGTATTGGGGCTGGGTGGGTGCACTCTTAGAGTGCTTTGAAGTCCTGCACTGGGGGAGCAGAAGGCTCCTCTGTGCATATGCCAGTTCAAACCGGCTCAGGGGCTACCTGTCCCTGCTCTGGCGCGAAACTGGACAAAAGGAAGTGGGTGTAGCCACCCACTCCCCTGACCCTCCCATAGGTAGGGTCATAGAGCTAGTCCCTCCCCTCCTTTTAGTATAAGAGGGGGAACCTGTGCATAGCACCCTAGATTTCCCTGGACGACGCTCTACGAGAAGAATCCCGGACCTTCGACGTTCCACTACCTTTGGAAGACTGAAGAATCTCCCTTGGAGTCAAGGAGTGACTCCCCTGCTTGGCAGGCACCAAAAACTACAAACGACGGTCACAAACTACGCCGCTCCCGCCAGAGTCCGAAGTCCCTGCAGCCCAAGAAGTGGATTTCCTGACTTCTCAAAGGCCATCGTGAGTCCCCAGCGAAGCTGAGGCCAGTGGACCCCAAGAGTAATGAGGAACCGCGACCCCTGGGTACCGTGCACTATTGTCGAGTGCAACCCCTTCACAACGTTCCCCGAACTTGTGCTTTGGACCACGTGTGGTCCCAGCCTCCAGCAGGAATTCCTCCTAAGATCAGTGGCCTACCACGTCCCGAGTGACTGTGGGCCCCTGTGAGAGAATCCTCCCGAGGCGTCTTCGCGACCCCTTGCCAGCCAGCTTGTGGGTCCCCAGAAGACTTTCCAAAGAAACCAAAGGGCTCCCCTGGTTGGTCCAGGCCTGCCCTGACTTACCCTTGCTGGGTGAGTTCCACAGACCTTGCTGGTCTGCGCCATCGCCTCTTCACACTTTCCTCGAGACTTGCTGTTACCAAGGCTTGTTGGCTCCGATCGAGTTGCCGACACCGCAGTAAGCCGCAGACATCGTGGGACACGCCGAATCCAGCTCTTGGTCATCGTCGACGCCTCCTGGACCTCATGGCTGAAGAGTCAAGGCAACCTTGAACGACCTGAACCCTGCGACGACGGTGGGCATTCATCTTCCTTGCCCCGAGTCACTGCCAAGTGACTTTGAACACTGTCCCCTCTGCTTTCAGGTCATCCTTCCACCGAATCCAGGCTTGGATTCCACCGGACACTTCTTCACACCATCACAAGCAGTAAGTCTTCTTTGATCGCCATTGAAAACGACGCCGCGACCCGACACCAAAGGACACCTGTGCACCCGGCTTCCCTGGGTGAGGTAACTCCAGCACTCCGGTGCTCCTGTGGGTGTGGGCCCTCGAACTACTTACCCTGTAAGTGACTTGCTTGTAGGTTCACCAGAAGTATCCTAAAACTCTTACTTTCCCCGTGCGATTCTCGCACTAACTCGTACCTGGTTCGCGTCTGTGTTAGACACACCGCGTCCGACTCCCTTGCAAATCCTATCTGTAGACCGTATCCTTCGACTCGTACTGAGTCCGATCGGTGTGTTCGCCTCGAACACGCAAGGGACCTTGAACATTGATATCTCAATCGCGTCTGAGCGCATAGACTCGTACAGGATTCGCATCGGTGCCAGGTCACGGCGTCCGTCCCCTGTGGGTCTCCTACAACTACCTGGGGTGGTTCTTGGGGGTCCCTCGATTCTAGATGCCCTAGACCTAGGTCTAGCAAACTAAGATTGTAATATTCAATTGTGCTAAACTTATCCTGATAATATTTGACTTGTACATATGTTCCTATCCTCTAATCTCATAAAGAGATTAGTAGAGAGTGTTTATTAATAAATACATATATATTTGATATATATACCTGTGTGGTGTCTTTTCATTTGGTGATTCAAGAGATTGTGTGGTAAAACAAGCTGCTTTACATTCCTTCAAGACTTAGCCTGAAGGCTGCTCTCCACAGCTACCACTAGGATAGCTTTCTATAAAGGTTGTCTTAAACCTATCTACCATAAGAGTCGAATTGTTCTGGTGCAAGGTGTCCACTTTAATTAGTGAACAGCATATACCAGGCCAACTTCTCACATTGGTGGGCAGCGTGTGGGATTCCAGCTTGCTATTGTTTTACCAGAAAATCTCTATTTGAATTACTAACTGAAAACCACTATAGGTACTTAAGGTACATATAAAGTCAAGCTTAGTATCGATAAGTTCTACTGAACTTAGAGCTGTGTGCCAAGGGATAGCACACCCTTTCTACAGCTCAAGCTAGGATCAGTAGGCCACAAACTAGTGTAGGTAGTACAACACTGCACAACACTAGAATGTCCTTAAAGGGTGGAACCAGTGGATCCACTCAGCCTCAGTACAAGGACATGGCTTTCTCTGACTTGAGAGCCATGTGTGTTGAAAGACACCTGAGACTAGGACAGAGTCCCTCAACCCTACACCTGATAGATCTGCTGACAACAGATGATCTTAGATTGGCTCTAGGAGCTAATGGGTCTGAATCAGTGGGTGGGTCAATTACAGTATCTGGGTCAGACGATGAAAATCCGAATGACCAGGACTCCCTTGATTGAAGGGCCAGGCCTCAAGGGTCCTGAAAAGGACAGAGGAATTCTCCCTAAGAGAACTGACAGAGTGGATGAGAGGCATAGGTCCCCTTCCAGGGAATCTGAGCACTCTTATCACTCTGGCAAAGAATTTGTCCACCAGAGGAACTCATACTTTCCCATAAGAGAGACCTCCTCTGAAAGAATGTGCAAACTGCTGCAGTATGAGGAAGCAAGAGTTGCCCTTAGAACCAAGCAGTTGGCACTGGATAGAGAAGCCCTGGAGATCCAGAGAACTTCTCGACGAGAGGGGTTAGAACCCCTTGGTGGCAGCAACAGTGTCCCTAGAGGCAGGGAATCTATCCCAGACCATAGGAACCTGAGCAAGGTTGTTCCTCCCTACCAGAGTGGGGATGATATCCACAAGTGGATAACTGCTATGGAGAGGGCCTGTAGAGTACAGCAGGTCCCCCAGAAGCAGTGGGCAGCAATCTTGTGGCTCTCCTTTTCAGATAAAGGTAGAGACAAGCTCCTCACTGTTAGAGAAGAGGATGCTGATGATTATGAAGTCCTGAAGAGTGCACTGATAGATGGGTTTGGCTTAACCACTGAGCAGTACAGGTTAAAGTTCAGAGACACCCAGAAGGCACAGACTCAGGACTGGACTGACTTTGTTGATTGTGCAACCAAGGCTCTAGAGGGTTGGCTGGTTGGCAGTAGGGTTACTGATTTTAAGGGATTGTATAATCTGATGATGAGAGAACAAATCCTTAATAATTGGCAGAACCAGTTGTTGCATCAGTACCTGGTGGACTCGGATCTGACCTCTCCCCAAGAATTGGGAAAGAAGGCAGACAAGTGGGTCAGAACCAGGGTGAGGCAGAAACCCCAGAACCAAGGGGGTGACACCAAGAAGCAAGATCCTAAGGGCTCTGAGAAAGGTGGGGATAAGTCAAAAGACCAGAAGTCTTCACAAGGGCCCCAAAAATCTGCATCTGGTGGGGAGTCACAGTCCAACAAGGGAAAAGGCCAAAAGAAGCCCTGGTGCAAATTCTGTAAACAGAAAGGGCACTGGACTTCTGACTGTAACAAGTCCAAAGACCAAACCACCACCACTCCTGCCCCTAAGGCAACTGTTCCCCCTAGTTCAGCTACTGGTGGAGGTGGTACACAGACTAAGGGTTTAGTAGGGTTGACCCTGGGTTCTGAAGTGGACTTTGACCTAGTCAGAGTGCCCACTCAGGCAATGCTGATTTGTGAGGGAGACCTTAATATGTCCTTCCTAGTGAGTCCCAGTAATCTGGGCAAATACAAACAGCAGCCTGTAATAAATGGCAAACAGGCTTTGGCATTTAGGGACACAGGTGCTAGTGTCACCATGGTGGCAGAGGATCTTGTGGACCCTAGACAGATCATCCTGGGCGAAATGTACCAGGTGACCAATGCAAGCAACACCAAGACCAACCATAGTCTGGCAGTTGTGAATTTCTCCTGGGGAGGGGTAACTGGCCTCAAGAAGGTTGTAGTCAGTGCAGACCTCCCTGTCGAATGTCTATTGGGCAATGATCTAGAGACTTCAGCCTGGTCTGAAGTAGAGTTATGGACTCATGCTGAGATGTTGGGCATCCCTGCAGAGGTATTTGCTGTGACCAGGTCACAAGCAAGAATGCATGACACTGAACCAGCTCTGGATCCTGGAACAATGGACCAGATGCTTCCCAAGAGGAGGAGCAGTAGGGTAAAGGCAGTGCCTTCCCCTCTGTCTCAGATCACGGATTCACCCCCAGAGGGAGGTGAAGCAGATCCTGAAGAAGGAACTGCCCCAGAGGGACTTGAACCTGATCAGGTTGAGTTCTTGGGGGCAGGGGGCCCTTCTAGGGAAGATCTGAGTAAGGAGCAACAGTGCTGCCCCTCTCTTGAACCCCTCAGACAGCAGGCTGCTGCTGAGGCTGCTGGGAGTGCTAGTGGGTCCCATAAAGTTTATTGGGATGAGGGACTCCTATATTCTGAAGGTAGAGACCCAGCCCCTGGAGCCACCAGGAGGTTGGTAATACCTCAGAAGTTTAGGGGTTCCTCTTGACCTTAGCACATGATGTCCCTTTAGCAGGACACTTGGGCCAAAACAAGACCTGGGACAGGCTTGTTCCACATTTTCATTGGCCACATATGTCAGAGGACACTAAGGAGTTTTGTCGCTCCTGTGTCACATGCCAAGCCAGTGGTAAGACAGGTGGCACAACAAAGGCCCCCTGATACCACTACCGGTGGTGGGGGTACCCTTTGAAAGGGTAGGGATTGACATTGTTGGTCCCCTTGACCCTCAAACTGCATCTGGGCACAGGTTTATCCTGGTGGTAGTGGATCATGCCACCAGGTACCCAGAAGCAATTCCTCTGAGGACCACCACAGCCCCTGTGGTGGCAAGAGCCCTCATTGGAGTCTTCTCCAGAGTGGGTTTTCCAAAGGAGGTCATTTCTGACAGAGGTACCAACTTCATGTCAGGGTATCTAAAAGCAATGTGGAAGGAGTGTGGTGTAACTTACAAGTTCACCACCCCTATCACCCACAATGCAATGGTTTAGTTGAACGCTTCAACAAAACCTTGAAAGGAATCATTAAAGGACTCCCAGAGAAGCTTAGGCGGAAATGGGACCTTCTTCTTCCTTGCCTATTGTTTGCCTACAGAGAGGTTCCACAGAAGGGGGTTGGCTACAGCCCATTTGAGCTTCTGTTTGGGCATCCTGTGAGAGGTCCACTGTGTTTGGTAAAAGAGGGCTGGGAGTTACCTCTCAAGCCCCCAAACAAGATGTGATGGACTATGTACTTGGTCTCCGCTCCCGGATGGCAGAGTACATGAAAAAGGCAACCAAAAACCTAGAGGCCAGCCAAGAATTACAAAAAGCTTGGCATGACCAAAGGCTGTACTGACTGTATACCAGCCAGGACAGAAAGTGTGGGTGTTGGAGCCTGTGGCCCCAGCAGCCCTCCAGGACAAGTGGAGTGGCCCCCATACAATAGTTGAACAGAAGGGAGAAGTCACCTATCTGGTGAATCTTGGAACTCCCAGGAGCCCCCTGAGGGTGCTCCATGTCAACAGATTAAAGCCATATGTTGACAGGGCTGACATGGGCTTGCTCATGGCAACTGATAAGGACCAGGAGGAGGAGAGTGACCCTCTCCCCGACCTGCTCTCTCAGAACCCTGATGATGGGTCAGTAGATGGTGTTGCTTTGGCAAGCAGCCTCACTGACCATCAGCAAACTGAGTGCAGACAAGTTCTGCAACAGTTTAGACATATGTTTAGCCTGACCCCTAGTCAGACTTCCTGGTGCACCCACGAGGTGGACACTGGAGACAGTCTGCCTGTCAAGAATAAAATCTACAGGCAACCTGACCATGTCAGGGACTGTATCAGGACTGAAGTCCAGAAAATGTTGGAGCTAGGTGTAATTGAGCCTTCAGATAGCCCTTGGGCTAGTCCAGTAGTCCTGGTACCCAAGCCTCATACCCAGGGTGGTAAGAAAGAAATGAGGTTTTGTGTAGACTACAGAGGCCTCAATGCAGTCACTAGGACTTATGCCTATCCCATACCAAGGGCAGATGAGCTGATTGATACTTTGGCCTCAGCCAAGTATCTAAGCACGTTTGACCTAACAGCTGGCTACTGGCAGATCAGATTAGCTGATGATGCAAAAGCCAAGACAGCATTTTCGACTCCCTGGTGGGCACTACCACTTTGTGGTGATGCCCTTTGGATTGAAAAATGCACCTGCCACTTTTCAGAGGTTGGTGAATAAAGTTCTGACAAGGATGGAAACTTATTGCTCAGCTTATCTAGATGATATTGCTGTCTTTAGTTCCTCCTGGCAGGATCACCTGGTCCACCTCAGGAATGTTTTGGAGGCCCTGCAAAAGGCAGGCCTCACTATCAAGGCCACTAAGTGCCAGATAGGGCAGAGTCAGGTTGTGTACCTGGGCCACCTTGTAGGTGCAGGCCAGGTTCAGCCTTTACAGAGCAAGATCCAGACCATAATGGAATGGGTTGGTCCAACCACCCAGACACAGGTGGCGGCGGGGGTAGCATTCCACCCTTCTAGAGGGATAGACATGTACCTACTGTGGAAACGCGGTAGAATCCGACAGAGCCCTGGCGTCACAAAATGGATGCCACCAGTCACAGACACTGGGCTGCCCTCCTGCTGATGACCAACACTCGCAGTGGAGGGAGCCCAACAATATATATCCTGTCCCAAGGGGGTGTGACCACCTCCCAGACAGGGTTTAGTGTATTGGGGCTGGGTGGGTGCACTCTTAGAGTGCTTTGAAGACCTGCACTGGGGGAGCAGAAGGCTCCTCTGTGCATATGCCAGTTCAAACCGGCTCAGGGGCTACCTGTCCCTGCTCTGGCGCGAAACTGGACAAAGGGAAGTGGGTGTAGCCACCCACTCCCCTGACCCTCCCATAGGTAGGGTCATAGAGCTAGTCCCTCCCCTCCTTTTAGTATAAGAGGGGGAACCTGTGCATAGCACCCTAGATTTCCCTGGACGACGCTCTACAAGAAGAATCCCGGACCTTCGACGTTCCACTACCTTTGGAAGACTGAAGAATCTCCT
The DNA here is from genome assembly GCA_963921515.1 of Calotriton arnoldi. Lineage (NCBI taxonomy): Eukaryota > Metazoa > Chordata > Amphibia > Caudata > Salamandridae > Calotriton > Calotriton arnoldi. Next base: position 91,942 of record CAWUFW010012606.1, read on the forward strand.
TGGAGTCAAGGAGTGACTCCCCTGCTTGGCAGGCACCAAAAACTACAAACGACGGTCGCAAACTACGCCGCTCCCGCCGGAGTCCGAAGTCCCTGCAGCCCAAGAAGTGGATTTCCTGACTTCTCAAAGGCCATCGTGAGTCCCCAGCGAAGCTGAGGCCAGTGGACCCCAAGAGTAACGAGGAACCTCGACCCCTGGGTACCGTGCACTATTGTCAAGTGCAACCCCTTCACAACGTTCCCCGAACTTGTGCTTTGGACCACATGTGGTCCCAGCCTCCAGCAGGAATTCCTCCTAAGATCAGCGGCCTACCACGTCCCGAGTGACCGTGGGCCCCTGTGAGAGAATCCTCCCAAGGCGTCTTTGCGACCCCTTGCCAGCCGGCTTGTGGGTCCCCAGAAGACTTTCCAAAGAAACCAAAGGGCTCCCAGGTCTTCCCTGACTTACCCTCGCTGGGTGAGTTCCACAGACCTTGCTGGTCTGCGCCATCGCCTCTTCACACTTTCCTCGAGACTTGCTGTTACCAAGGCTTGTTGGCTCCGATCGAGTTGCCGACACCGCAGTAAGCCGCAGACATTGTGGGACACGCCGAATCCAGCTCCTGGTTGTCGTCAACGCCTCCTGGACCTCGTGGCTGAAGAGTCAAGGCAACCTTGAACAACCTGAACCCTGCGACGACGGTGGGCATTCATCTTCCTTGCCCCGAGTCACTGCCAAGTGACTTCGAACACTGTCCCCTCTGCTTTCAGGTCATCCTTCCACCGAATCCAGGCTTGGATTCCACCGGACACTTCTTCACACCATCACAAGCAGCAAGTCTTCTTTGATCGCCATTGAAAACGACGCCGCGACCCGACACCTGTGCACCCGGCTTCCCTGGGTGAGGTAACTCCAGCACTCCGGTGCTCCTGTGGGTGTGGGCCCTCGAACTACTTACCCTGTAAGTGACTTGCTTGTAGGTTCACCAGAAGTATCCTAAAACTCTTACTTTCCCCGTGCGATTCTCGCACTGACTCGTACCTGGTTCGCGTCTGTGTTAGACACACCGCATCCGACTCCCTTGCAAATCCTATCTGTAGACCGTATCCTTCGACTCGTACTGAGTCCGATCGGTGTGTTCGCCTCGAACACGCAAGGGACCTTGAACATTGATATCTCAATCGCGTCTGAGCGCATAGACTCGTACAGGATTCGCATCGGTGCCAGGTCACCGCGTCCGTCCCCTGTGGGTCTCCTACAACTACCTGGGGTGGTTCTTGGGGGTCCCTCGATTCTAGATGCCCTAGACCTAGGTCTAGCAAACTAAGATTGTAATATTCAATTGTGCTAAACTTATCCTGATAATATTTGACTTGTACATATGTTCCTATCCTCTAATCTCATAAAGAGATTAGTAGAGAGTGTTTATTAATAAATACATATATATTTGATATATATACCTGTGTGGTGTCTTTTCATTTGGTGATTCAAGAGATTGTGTGGTAAAACAAGCTGCTTTACATTCCTTCAAGACTTAGCCTGAAGGCTGCTCTCCACAGCTACCACTAGGATAGCTTTCTATAAAGGTTGTCTTAAACCTATCTACCATAAGAGTCGAATTGTTCTGGTGCAAGGTGTCCACTTTAATTAGTGAACAGCATATACCAGGCCAACTTCTCACAACAATGATTTGTCTCTGTGGAATCCATCTGGGCATTGCCTGCTGTTGTGCTCATTCTTGTCTTTAATTCACCTTTTTAGGTCGAGCCTAGAGTCAGCGCGCAAGCGCAGCTCTAGGGAAGATCTGGGGTAGTTCAGTACGTGAGGGAAGCTCCGCCCACTCCCTCGCCTATATTTTCATTGGCTTGTGTCTTTGTCCTTCGTAAATGCTGTCTTCTGATTGATTATGAGGCTTGTTAGTTCCTCATGATTACATCCATGTCGTCATTTGTATTCTCCCATGGCTACTGGCCTCTTTACTTCGAGTGTTACACAGTTCCTGTTATTTAGACTGTGAGCACTATTTTCTTTGATGAGGCTCTCCTACTCCCTTCTCTACCCCCCTCCCTCCCGTTGTCCGTGCCTTCTCACCCCCTCCCCTACACACACTTCCATTGTCAGTGCCTGCTCCCCCAGCCCACACTCCCATCTTCCGTGCCTTTCCCCCCTCCCTCCCATTGTCCGTGATGCAATGCAATAGGTCTCGCGTAAATGCGAGTCTTATTGCATTGGAAATGCTTGTTCACTCCTCCGGTTGTTTACAGTGCTAGGGTTTCAGAGCATACTGGATCTAAAACAAGCACACACAGCCACGCGCGTGTGCCTGATGAGGGAACGCACAGCTGGAGGAGGGCTGCCAGATTTCTGCATTCTTTCTGAACTCCAGAGTGGAAAGAGAGCGCGAGCAGCAGGAAAAGGGATTGAAACTTGCGGGGATTTGGTCTGACACATAGCACCAGGCCAGCTGCCCCTGTCTTACCTGGAACAAAAAGTGCTCCGTGGCTATTTCTGCAACATCAGGAGTGGGAAAAGTGCGAAAGGCAGACGTACACAATTAAGCAGGGGACGCACAGCAGCAGCTTCCGTTTCCAGTAAGTAATCGAGGAGAAAATAAAGATTTGCTCTGTGTAAATAAATAAATAAGTCCAAACTACAAGGAGGGCGTTTTCATTTTTCAGCATGGGCAAATATTTGATGCAATGTGTGGTATTTTACCAGAAGCCTCTCAATCAGTTATTGCAATACGTGCAGGTCATATAGGCATGCGCCCCTGGAACGGGAGCTACACGGTTTGTTTTGAGCAGTCACAGTGCACCGACAGACTTGTGTTTCTGGGAGTCGAAAAAACCTAACCTGCCCAGCGTCTTTGTTGGTGAAAATACTAGTTCAAAGATACAGCAGTAGCAGCCACTTTGGTAGCGGGGTATGCTCACTGTACCAGCAAACGTACCGCAGGGGTGCTATTGTGCACAACGATTCCTTCCCAGAGAAGCTCCTGGTTCTCTTTTGTTTCCCGTTCAGAGAGTAATCGTTGCACTCCGAGGCCTTGACCTGCAACATAGGAAACCCGAATCCACAAAGTTAATTGTCGGGAAATCTGAAATGGTTGATGTTTCAGGCCACTAGAATCGTTGGAACAAATATTCATTTAAATACATTTGGGCACCATTGCGTGGCGTCCAGGCGAAGCAGAAAGTAAACATATCTGTCTATCAAGCCCCACATTTCAAGCAACCCCAAACAATGAATGGAACTACCACCGAGTTGGCTTCTCCAGGATTCAGAGTAGCAGAAAGATGCAATTTTTGGTGTGTGTTGTGTTGGTAGCAGCTATTGATTTCGGCGTGCATGACTGATAGTGTAAGACCACCATCTGGCACACCGTGTTTATCGGAAAAGGGCATTCTAGTGACCTCTGGGTATTTGCTGCTGGTCACCCAAAAGGTTATTTGTTAGAAAGAATCAAGATAAGTAGAAAATACGTGACGTCACTGAGGAGCTACCATAAACGCTTCCCACCCACTTCTAACTTACCATGTCGGACACAATCCGTAGCATCACATACCTATCACAAACTATCAACTGAAAATATTCTGGACCCTGCCGAGTAGTAAATGAGTGCAATTACTACACTAAAGACAAGGGTAAACTCTTTGTTTAACAACAGGCCTTTAATGCCTGGCATCCTGATACATGCAATGGCAGTTGGCATTTATCTTTCCGCAAACTGCACCGAAACCCTAGTACTCGGCAGCCTTAGTCGATAATAGTTCATGAAGTTCCAACTCCGGTGTTCCACGCATGCGTTTATCTTCTTGCACAGTGACCAATAAAAAAAATTAATCTCTGCGCACCTACCAAAAATGTATGTGTTCTTCTCTAACGTGTACATGTAAAGCACTCCAATATCTACAGATTGAGTTTGCGCTATATAAAAAAATATAAATAAACGTAAACAACTCACAGGGCTTTTCCCGGTCCGCGGCAGGTTCAAAGAGCAGTATTCACCTGGCCCTTCTGAAAACAGTGCATGGGCCCCTGATAAGCAGCAGGGCAGGAGGGCTACAAAAACAAGCTGTCGCCATTGCGCGAATGAGAGGTGATCCCTGAACTCCCCAGCTATAAATAAGCATCCACCGGTGACAGGAAGACTAACTGCATTTCAGGTGCGGAACTTCCCCAGCATTCATTACCGATAACAACTCACCACGACAACTTCAAAAGACATATCAATGGCGTTCACGCACCAGCAGGTCATGAAACGCAAGGCAAATAGCGGGCAGTCCGGAGCTCCAGCAGGGGCCAGGTTGCGGCTCGGCGGATGTTAACGTTGAACCTGCACTGGGCCCCCGCTGCTCCGGCCGGGCAGGTGCGGTCCCGCAGGATGAGAAGAGGGGCTCACTCTGACCCATTGCTGTCTTCCCATGGTGAGTTGTGCGGTGCCGGGAGCTGGAGGAGGCGAGTGGTCCGGGCGCGGCAGTGGAGGCAGAGAGAGAGGTGGGCGACTGATTAAGGCACTGAGTCAGCAGAGCGGGTCTGTGCGGGAGGAAGGGGAAGGGGTGGTGGCTGTGATGTAAGGCATCGCGCGCATGTCAAATGTAAATGACTGTGCACTACTTTAAAAACAAGCACTTGCAATGCAGTAGAACTCGCATTTACGCATTTGAAACTGGAGTGCGGGCGGGCAAAAAGGCACGAACGGGAGTGGGGTGGGGGGTGGTGGTGGGCCGAGAAGTCACAGACTGCGGGAGGGGAGGGGGGAGCCACGGGAACAAAATAGTTTTGAAAGTAATGGGGCCAGTAGCCATGGAAGTATACAAATGACGACATGGCTGTCAGGAGGAGGGACTAAAAAGGCTAAAACCAATGGGAAGCCAGCATTTAGGACCTAAGCCAATCAAAAAGATGGACGGAGAGTGGGCGGAGCTTCCACGAAGCTTCCACTCTATAGTGTATACTGCATGCCTCGCAAAGCGAGCAGCGCATGTGCGCTGCAACGATAGGCGAGACCTAAAAATGAATGTGTCCTTGTGTAACGTAACCGGTGCTCATGTAAAGTGCTCCAATACCTTTGAGTCGAGTTCGCGCTATAGAAATCTGCAAAAAAAACTCCTGCCATCTTAGGCTGTGTGTGTGGTGGGGAGGGGGCTCCAGTGTTATGCAGCCGCTTCTTAGACTATCAAAGAGAAAGCGCGAAGCAGAATGGGCATTTACAACACGTAGTGGGACTTCCACACTCCAGATCAGGGCCAGTCGTTTACAAAAGCCTATGTATGGCATATACACGGAAAATTACAGGATATATAACAGCCTCTGGGAGCGATTACTGGAGCAAACAAGTTCAGCTGAATAGGCGGGGGCAGGGGAACAGATTTGTGTTCGAGCTCAAAGGAACAGTACTAAGAAAACATCTCTCATGATGGGCAGGCTCCATTGGAGAGCACGTGTTCTTCTGGGAAGAAATCTGGTTGTTTGAGTATTTCTTCTAGCCAATCGCGGATCTGATATAGGAACTGTGACAATCAAGAATGCCTCACATGAAACTCTGATCATTAACAAATGTTGTGAAAATTCAACTTTTAGCAAAAATAAGTGTTTACCTAGAAGAAATTCTGCAAGGTTTTCCGAAAGTGCAGTCACCCGGATGCAATTGTGTTGAGGTTTCACAAAAATGAGCAGTTGCACAGGAACTGTTCCAATGAGTTCAAGCAGTTCGCTGTCACCCAGATGTAAGTGTCCGGTATTTCCGGGAAATAACAAAACCTTTAGAAATAATTGTGTGAGCCTTCTCAGAAATGCATGGTCACCGGTAAGGGTGAGAAATTTTCCCAGACAAGTCGGATGTACTAAAAGGAGCCTTGATGTGGGTCTCACGGCTGCACGTTTGTGGATGACCTATAAACGTACCAATGTCCAGGTACAAAGGCTCCTCTAGTCTTTCTAAACTAGCTGCTGGGGAAGAAGTTGGGAATCAGATATGTATTCAAGATAAACCAACAGTACTAATTAAAAACTTCACTACATAGCACATTTTTTCCTTGGCTAGCATCTATTCATGTATTTTAATGTATATATCGTCTTCATATTCAGGAAAAATAAAATTCTTATACCCACAGTAAAAACACGTACTTCCCTCCTTTTTCATCATATCACCTTCATATATAAATTTAAAAAATCTCTTAATGCAAAATGCATCCCTAGAGTATTTCTTCTGTGTTTATTATTCACAGCACTAAGAAATTGCCAACATCTGTAAAAGAGTGTTGTGGATAAAAACATGTTTTTAGGTTGAGCCTGCAAGGCATGCTGTTTTAGGGTATGCACTAGCAGCCCCGCCCACTCTCCGCCCATATTTGTCATTGGCTTGTGTCATTGTCCTTCTTAAATGCTGGCTTCTGATTCGTAAATAGGCTTGTCAGTCCCTCCTTGATACCGCCTTGTCTGCATTTGTTACCGCCCATAACGGCTGGCTTTATCTAGTGGGTGAGCACTGGTTTGTTTATGGACACTGATGGGGACAATGGCGGATGCTTTTTTTTGTATTTACATGCTGAGCGCGGCGCCTGCTTTAGGAACACTGCTCTCAGTTTAAATGTTTTATTTTAAAACTTTGATGTTGAGCTTGGGTTCATTTTTAAAAAAAACTTTAATAATGAGCACAGTGCCTGCTTCAGGGATGCCACGCTCTTTCTTTTTTTTTTTTTTACTTTAATAATGAGCGTGGCGCCCGATTCATGGACACCGCGCTCTGCAATACAATAGGTATTGCTTTTGCAAAAGTTTGAACTATTGGTATTGTAAATGACAATGCCTTTTAGTTTTTTATAAAAGGCATTGCCATTTACAATGCCAGTAGCTCAAAAACTCGCAATTGCGAGACCTATTGCATTGAAAATGCTTGTTGTTTTGTGTGTGCTTGCTCACATACATGTCTTTGAAAAGCTACCGATGTTGCTTGTGTGTTGGAGTTGTTTCTGTCAGTGTCAGTGCATCCCACCGCATTTAAATGTCATTGAGGTATAGAACAGCTTTAGGGCAGGCACTGTGAGTGCACACACTTTAAAACCATTTGTTTTTACAACTGGTTTAAAAGAGCGTCAGCGGGCACCAGTCCCTGCCTAGTGCATTGCCCTCTTCTCCAGCCACTGGTAGCCCCCCTCGCCATTCGAGCCTGGAAGCAAGTGATTACGCTAAATTGCACACCTAATGTTCCCTACTAAGTATAGCGTAAGCGATCGATCTTTTATTTACCTAAAGTGGTTGAGGGGAGGAAACAACTCAGACAGATATCAGCAAAGTCGTCATGCCTGAAAAGACCACCAACTCCAAAGTGCAGTTTGAATATTTATTATAAGGCCAAAAACAATTGGATGTAAATACATCTCAATAGCAAAGTATAGAGATACAGAAAAATTAATACAGAGCCAAGTTTACGAATATAAGTAATTCGGCCCAAAAGACGGATGATTAAAAATTCCAAAATCACAACGCAACACAGAATAGATGCGATATTCAGTTCTCGACTCATTGAAAGAGATCAAAATCTTTCCCTACACTGCTCTACATGAGGGCCCTTCCTGTCTCTCTTCTATCATTCCCCAACGGTGTCAGCAGGGGTTGACTTCCTAAGAAGTACTCACGTCAAATGGGTCGTTTAGCTTATGGCTATGGAGCTCGCTCTAAGATGCTCCTTCTCCTCCGAAAGCTAGAGGAAGTCTGGTCTCGCTGTCCCTGCGCATCATACAAAAGATGGGATTCAACCCACAATACGTCATTCTTCTTAAAACTTTCCATTGCACCTCTATGCAGTAGCTTTTTCTTTTCATGGCACACATTTAATTAGTGATATCTTCTTTCCAGTAGCCTTGGCTTTCAGACAGACCCGATACGCAAGGCATCCTCCCTTCTCGCTTCCCAGCCGTCTTCAAAGACATTCCGGGTTTCTCCTTAACTCTGAAAATAACTATGTGTTTCTTTCACCTGCAGTAGGATGAGAACATTCTAGTTTCGAATACAACAACATTTAATTATTTATTTCTCAAGAGCAAGGAGAATCGAAACTTGGGTCTTTAGGCCTATAATTCAGGCAACTTAAACTAACCACAATTACGGTGTATAGAAATAATATCGTCCTGCACATTATGCATGAAGGAATCGTAAAACATACAAAGTTCTACTTAAATGCGTTCACTAGTTTCAACATCAAATGATTCAAATAAATGTTTCTTAATAGTCGTAAAACACTGCAAACAATACGAATACATGAGAGTGAGTTTAAACCATGAGTATAGTGCACTCATACAAAATAGAGTGCTATCAGCGCTCTATCACAAGGGTGCTCACTTCACGTGCTGCCAAGATTTAGATCTGAATGGGCACGGTCATAAAGGCCCAGAAGCTGCTTGCGCCAGCCCAGCTAGCAGCTGTGACTGGGTGAAGGGATGTCATACAAGTGCCTCAGTACTCCCTTTCACACACGCACATTACTGCTTTGTAGGAATTCATTTGACTTTTTTGTACCATTTTCGTATTGAGAAATATGCACTTGTTTCTTCATCTTTAGCAATACTGGTTGGTTTCTTGGAACAACGTGCCCTGTGCATTTCTTAACTAGAAATTATATTGCATTCAGTATGTTTATCCAAGCAGCCAGAATCTCAGTGGAGACAATGGGGGGAACTGGACATCATTTAGGCCTTCAAAAAGCACTCTCCTCCTCCGTAACTGAATGATCGTTTGTCACAGAACTCTACGTCCTCTGACTGCACTCTACCTCCTATGACTGGCCTTTGTAGAGAGGGGGTCAGCATCTCCTAATTGCATTCTGGCTCGTCTCACTGCTCAGTGTAGCATAGGGTCTGCGCTTGCAGCGACTGCTCTCTGAGGGGCTGGCTCTTTGCCTCATAGGACTGCATTTTACCTCCTATGGTTGCCTTGTATTTAATGGGTTTCTGCACATCATTCGGCTGCTTTTACAGAAGGGGGTCTGTACCTCCAATGGTAGTTCTCTCTCGCCATATTGAGGGAAGCAGTAGCGTTGTATGTCTATCAGGATGTCAACATGTAAAAGCTGCAGTTTATGAGTTGTTGCAGCTCTTTCAACTGTTCTCCTAAAGTAATCATTGTGTCCCCTAGTTCTGCCAGTCATGATGCAAAGTAGCTTCTATCTTGGAAAAGTAATCATCTTTCACTGGCTGAAGAGCACAATAAAAATATAAAATGCAAGCTTGTGTTTCAGCAAGCTTCACGTTTTTAGTTCCTTGTGATTTTGTGGAATTTGAATGGCAGCAGAACCCTTAGATAGCAACAATTTTCTATTGTCTTTAAAAGTTTAATACCTAATACACATTTGTATGCAGAAAAAAAATTAAATAAATAAAATATGCTGATTTGCTAGTGCCAACCTTTCAATCCCTGACGGCACAGCACCCAGGATAATGTGCTGCATGGCTACACACCTTTAAGGTCAAAAGGCGAGAACTATTGGCTATGCCAATGCTTGTTTTTATATTGGAACTACTGTCAGTAGTGCAGTCTGAACTTACATTTCCTTAGAGCGCTTACCGTAATGATAAAGGCTTTCTGTTAATGAACAATAAATGCAAGTCCAAACAGCATCAACATATAGACACAAATATTTCCTTAACTTCAGACAATGACCTTCCCTAATCCATAATGTGGTACTGTAATCTGGCAGCCAAAGAGTTTGTGCTTCAGGGGGTAGGGCCTGCTTTTCCCAAGGACAAAATAATATTGACTCCAGGAGGGGGGGAGCACTCCCCTCATTTTACCTAGAAGGGCCACCCTGGGGAGGTGGTGGTCCCTAGGGCCGTGAAGGCCCGGGAGGGGGGCCACGCGGCCTCCCTCCGATTTTGGTATATTAGCCCCGGGGAGGTGCTGGTCCCCGAGGCCCAGGTGGGTCCGTGAAGCCTCCCTGATGCATATATTTAAGCTCTGGGGAGGTGGTGGTCAGCGAGATACGGGGGGTCCTTGTGGCCCCCCAAATTCAATTAAAATGGACCCAGGGAGGTGGTGTTCCTGAGTCCTGGGGGGGGGGTCCATGAGGCCCCGTTATTTTTTACAAATTGGCCCTGTGGAAGTGGCTATCTCCGGGGGGTCCACGCAGCACTCTATTGTAAAATAAGTACTGGCCTCCGGGGTATATAAATACCCCAGGAGGGGGGCCCTGTGAGCCTCCCTCCTTTAGTTAATTATAATTTTACCACCTGGGGGCCTCCTTATTAAGACCGCACGTCTTTCTTTTTTTCCAATTTTGCCGGATTTGTGGATCCACTGTGAACTTGCAGGCAAAAATGACAAAAAAAAACCACTTTTAATGCCTAGCTGGGTCCCTAAAGGACCCACCAGCATTCCTAGGGGGTCAGAGTATTCATACCCTGCCTGCTTTTTCTTTGTCTTCTTTACATTTTTTTGGGGACTCAGCTTGAAGCCAACTCCGAAGATGGCTGCCAACACTTCCTGGTTTGAAGTCTTGGCAGTCAATCAGATCTCACCACGCGATCGTTAGGGGTTGCGGATCCTCCTCGTCCCTATATATCTATGTTTGAATTTCGGTTAATTTCTCAAAAGCTACTGAATGGATTTACACCAAATAACAAAAATGCACAACCCTGAACCAACATCTACCTTCCAGCCATTTGTGGCGTAATTCCATTAAGCGGTTCTGGGGGTAGCCGTTTCTAAAGGTCCCAAGGGAATTAACATGGGGAAAACACACTTTTAAGCAGCCCCTTGTTCTCAGCCCCGCTTGACGGACCACCCCGAAACTGTCAAGATAGCAGGTGAAGTGAGTGTTGTATCAGTTTTGAAAATTTTGTGAAGATTCATCAAATGGTGCCAGTTATTGGTAATTGAAAAAATGCTCTTCTTTGGAAACTAGGTCCTAACTACAACTACCTACTGGCGACCGCCAGTAGGTAAAATATATATATATATAGGCCGGTCTCAAAATGATGATTACAAATACTTGAGTGCTGAAAAATATGTGTCACTGGCACTCCCAGGTATTTTGCAACAATGTGTAGTGTTGGGTGTAATGGAGAGATACACGGCAAAGCGCTACTTTAAATAACGTGACATAATAGGCTCTAAGCATAACTGTAATTGTGTATGCATCTACCTCTGACGTGGTACTTGTAACTTATGAAAACGAAACACCCCAAGATTGAGTACCCCAAACATCCTTCCTCTAACACTTAGAGGCTCCTGTGGCTTGAATATCAGTCCCAGATTCATCGCTTTGCTCTCTCTGTGAAGATGAGTTACAGTCCCTTCTTGACTCTTGTAGGAAGCCAAGATACCCTATAATGCTCATCCCTGGTCTTGGCAATGTGTATGTTTATAATAGTTTTATGATACCTTATCCTTGACACGAAGAAATAACATGAGCAGCATCACCCTTCCTGTTCCATCACCAGGTAAGTAACCCCTAGCAAATGCAAACCCCCAGTCTAGAGGACGGTATAAATGAGCACAAGAAAGGTCAGAGTTCGTTTCCACCAACAACATGGCTTTCTGAATTCTTCCTTGTATTCCCATGGAAGGCACATGGGTAAAATAATGAGCAGACAGGTGGACAGAGAGAGGCACTGCAAAACAGACAGACATGGGCAGAAAGAGAAGTGGATTGATGGGGAGACGAAGGCAGGGACAGATTCAGCAGATAAAGCAAACCCCCTCTTTGTTCATTCTACTACCTGCTTGGAGGCCCATATCTGTCTGTCTCTCTGATCTTGTTGTATACTTCCTAGGGTGTCCATAAACGGGCTTTCTAGAATCATGTCCTTATATAGGCACAATTCGCCTTGCCCTTATATAGGCATAAAATCCCAGCCCTTATTTAGGCATAAACCGTGCACTCCAAATACAGGCATGGTCTCCGACATCCGTCCACCCTAACGTCACAACGAGTTCATGAAAAAACAGACCCTTAGGCAGCGGGACTTTCCCTAGCCCAGGACTATTGATTTCTTCAAGGACTCATATATTATGCATGAACCATTATTCCTTAGGGGTTCATTCATGACGTCTTCCGCTGTCCGATTCACGTCAATGCTAACATTTTCAGGTATAAATATACCTTCCCAAACCCCTGTAAATCAGAGGAGACCTCGACTTCAGAGGAGCCCGTTTCCCGGCCGGACGCACTGAGAAGACGCTGTCATTCCTGCACGCAGAGAGTCCAGCTTCCAGTGATCTGACTTCCTTGCTTCGAGTCTGGAAAGAGATTCCTACCTCTCTCATTCTTCAGGTATGGAGCTGACAAGAACCTAGAGGGGCTCTTGGCATACTAGACTCTTGGCATACTAGGCTTAACATACTCTTAGTATACTATAGTAAGGAATACTTCACCTACTTCTACTTCTCCCTACACCTAGGATAGGTTAGGAACACTGGGGTAGAACTAGGCTAGAAACGCATCGTATGAGTACTCGCATTTTTAGGCTGTGTCATTTTATGTAAATGCATATATGCTGAAAAGATAATGCTAACGCAGTATTATTTATTTCTACTGCTCACTCTGTACATTATTTATCTCGCATACTGTCTTGTGATCGTAACAGCACATTTAACTTACACCAGAAACAAGACTGTTCAATAAATCTTTTATTGAAACGCCCGTCTGTTATTTCTGTGTAACTTTGAGAGTAACTAAGCATGCACGACTGAGCTGAGTGAAATAGTTATCTATTGTTTCTACGACTCTGGGACACGTCCTGATTCTAAAAGGAAACAAAAGTGGTCATGTTTTGCGGCTGCCAGAAACTACTCCCTTCTTGTTATCAAGAAGTTTCTAGTGGCCTCTGAGCTAGCTGGCACAAGTAATTAAGTTTAATATACTCGATAGGGACATACCGACCTTAGTCCTATGTCAAACCTATAGGATATATTATTCCAATGCGCAGAGCCTATTAGGGAAATAGGAGCTACACTACAATCTCTCACTCAGTCTGTCTGCTTGGCTATTGATCCATTCATCCATCCACACACCCTACTCATTCACCCTTCCAACTCCATGTGCAACTCCTTCAGTCCATCCGTCTGTCCATCCATCCATACACCCTGTTCATCTACTCAATCACCTACCTGCCCACCCATTCAACTCCATCAGTCCATCGGTCTGTCCATCAAGACATACACCCTATTCATATACTCAATCACCTACCTGCCCATTCAACTTCATTTGTCCGTCCTTGAGTCCATCCATCTGTCCATTTATCCATACAACCTATTCATCCTCCCTTCCAACTCCATGTGTCCGTCCTTCAGTCCATCCGTCTGTCTATCCTACCACACACCCTATTCATCTACTCAATCACCTACAAACCCACCCAACTCCATTTGTCCGTCCTTCCGTCCATCCGTCTATCTATTCACCCATTCACACACCCTATTTATCTAACTCACACAAACTCAATCATCCGTCCATTCATTCAACAGTCCGTCCATCCATTCATTCATCAACTCACCCGTCTCTCTCTGCCCGTATAAGCCATGACTATCTGCAGAAACTGGAAAGTTAAATTACATTTTGTTTAATAAATACAATATCCTCCTCAGATGCAGGACCAGTCAATCAGCTGCACTTCTTGCTTCACTGGCGATTTTCTCCACTCCTCGTCGTTTGATGTCTCGAGGACTTTGGGTGGTGTTTGAGGAGCCAAACCCTGGGATGGGCGTCTTTGTCCAATCACAGACTCGCTCTCTTTACAGAAGGATAAACAGTGTGTGTGTTTAATCAAAGCTGTTATTACGTGGCAGGGTCTGTAACATTCAACATTTTATGCACTACAAAGCTACTTATTATTTTATTGGCGTTCACTACCTCAGAGGAGGTCCCGGGGCATCTCTTCAAGCACAGACACACCTTGTGTTCTGCGCAGAAGCTCGTGTCATCCTTCGTCCTGAAACATGATTGGAGGATGCTCACCCTCTTCAGGGTATATAAGGGTTAGGTCTGAGATCAAAACAGAATCGACCTGAAGGAAGAAACATTGGGGGATATTCACAAGGACTTATCTCCGATTTATCTCCACCTTAACTCATCAAAAGTGGAGATAGATTTAACACCCCATTAACAAGCGGGTGCAAACTGCAGACATCGCCAGTATTCCCGCGATAACTGCCCCAAAATTTAACACCACGGTGGACACCACCAACTAACCCTTATGAGATGCAGAGTAGGCGTTCCCGTGCAAAACCACATGAAAACACCACTACACCACTTTCACAACGAACTGCCAGAACTGCGATGCGAGTCAAAACCACGTGATAAGCCACGGTAGCAGCCGGTATTTAACACCTGCCTTCAGCTGGTGTAAAGCCGGACGACTACCTGCAGGAGGCAACGGAGCCCCGCACACAGCCAAACCCGAAGAACAAACGACGCCATGGAGCTACTCGTCATGCAGCTCGGAGCCCCAATAGGGCCACAACACCCACCACCCCCAGGACCGCCACCCCCCCTCGGACCACCACAGAGGCAGCGCAGAGTAAGACAGCAGACCTAACAAAAACGCACCAGTCTCACAGACCTAACGCCTGAGGAAGTCATCACCCACTACAGGCTCAAAAGGACAACCATCATCCGCATCATGACCCACATCGCCCACAGGTTGACGGTCCCAACCCAGCGGAGAACGAACATCCCTCCGCAGACGAAGCTGCTGGCTGTGCTGCACCTGTTGGCCTCTGGTACCTTCCAACTAACAACTGCCAGAGTCGGAGGAGTCTCACAGCCAGCCCTATCAAAGTTCATCACACCTGTCCTGGATGCCATCAGCAGCTTCATACCCCAGTACCTTCACTTCCCCCACACTGCGCAGGAACAGCTGGAGACAAAGCAAGGCTTCTACGCCTTTGCTAGCTTCCCACACGTGTTGGGGGCCATTGACTGCACACATGTCCCACTTGTGCCCCCTGCAGATACTGCACACCACTACCGCAACAGAAAGCACACGCATTCCATCAATGTGCAGGCAATAGTAGACCACCGGGGAATGTTCACCAATGTTGTCGCAAACTACCCAGGCAGTGTGCACGATTCATACATCTTCCGACAGTCCATCATCAACCAGCGCTTCCAGGATTGCATCTATGGAACTGGACTGCTCGTTGGTAAGTGCCAAATCAACACACCACACACCTCAAAGCCACCATCTCACAACGCACAACTGTGGGAATACACACGTGAACAAACCACATACAACATGTCAATCAACATGCCCACCTACCAGACATGACAACACAACTCCATGGGGATCCTGGGCTTCCCCTGCACACAATACAGCTATATCATGGCACCACATCCACACAACAGCTGAACGTGTGGAGATGCGGAATGCAGCCATGTGCGAAGGATGCAAGTGACCCGTGAATGGGAATGTACAGAACGACAAGTGAGGCGTGGATGTGCCGGACAGACATGGGTATGCAAACCACAGATATGTCCATGCAGACATCAACTGCTAGTGACTGGAGAGTAGTGAACAGCAGACGCAACCATGTCACCCCAGGGCGTGGATCAGATCGCGGAAATGTCGCTCGCTGCGCCCCCCGTGTGCGTGAGCGTAGTGAGTGGGCCCGGAGTACGCCAGGCCTGCGCAGAGGTGTGGACAAAAACCCTGTGGCGCAGAGCGTGGTTCACTCCCGGAAAGGCCAACGTCACTGCCTCGCAGTCCGCCACGAGTCCGACGCCGTGAGCAGTGGGGCCTGCGAGCCTGTGCGCCTGCTGCACCCCAGGACGCTGATACCCAGACCAGGCCTGCCCGCAACAGCGCTCCAAGGCCGCACTGCTCACCTGCCGACACCGTCGTGTGTCAAAGAGGGCCCAACACGTGCCCGTGCTAGCTCCAAGACCCATGCCCGCGACATTTGGCGGCCTCCTCAGGCCATCGCTGTCCTCCGTGACACAGGCCCCCAGGGGTCCCCATTCGTTGACGTACCCCACCGCTTCAGCCGGGCTACACTGCAGTACAGCATGTCCCACATCCTGGACTGAGTCATCATTGATCAATGGCAGGGTCCATGCCAGTGTACGCAGGGGGAGGACTGAGAGGGAGATGCGTCACAGTCCAGTGGTAACACGGATCACGGTTACGGAGGGGGTGAATCAGTAGCAAGGACTGACCTGGTGCCACTAACCCTGTGCGCCGTGAGTGACCGTCTGCCTCCGGCGGAACATTGTTGGTGTCTGAGCCTGTGGCCTGGGGGTTGTCATCAGCAATGGGCAGGTACGGACTTGGTGTCTGGCATGAGTCTGTGGCATTCATATCCGCCATGTTGCCGGACACAGCTGGCATGTGCCCTCTGCATTATGCCCTGGGGGTACACCTGCCATTCTCCCCCGAGAAACTCCGCGGAAGGCACCTCTGAGACATACGAGACCCTGCTCTGCCCTCATAACCCTACCCCAGTCTCCCGCAGGTCAGCGTCCCGTGGCGGTAGGCCTGTGTCGGCTGCTGTGCCTCCGGGGCCACTAACCCTGTGCGACTCAAGCATACACTCACCCCACACACAGCCAGCACAGGCGTCACTGGATCAGTGGGCCTGCCATCACATCATGCCAAACCAAGTATTGACTCTTTTCTCTCTGCACTGTCCAAGGTGATCAAGGATATGCACTCTGCCCTTGGATGATGACACCCCTCCGAGACCCGAAAACACCCGCCCAGAGGCAGTACAATGCGGCCACATATGCACCAGGGGCATCGTTGAACGCACATTTGGCGTGTTGAAGTCACGTTTCAGGTGCCTGGACGGCACAGGTGGAAAGCTCCTGTACAGCCCGGACATCGTGTGCAAGATGATCGTTGCATGTTGTGTGTTGCACAACATCTGTGTACGCGCCAATGCCCCTTGGATCCCAGTTCCAGAAGTACCGGACGATGATGGGGATGATGGGGCAGGTGGCCCACATCCCACTGCTGCTGCGGCAGGATTGGCCTGTAGGAACACCATCATTAACAATTTCTTCTCATCAGAACGTCACATTGTGGCCGTCCCTGGCAATCACGGGACAGTACAAAATGTCCACAAGCACAGCATGTGTGAATAAAACATATTTGCAGGTTACAGGTTGTACTTGTACATTGTCATGTCACAGTTTCCTGCTGTGCCAGATGTGATTTGCCATGTTGTGCATATTTGCGGCACCAGTTGTGCCCTGTGTTCTGTTGTGGAGGTGTTGCTGTTTGTACCGGGATGTTGTCAATGTTGAGGTGCACTTATACTCATGTGCGTCTGCTGCATGGTGGGTAATTCGCTCCTGCGGCTCTGACTTGTCTGCCACTGATCCCTTTCATGCGGTGTGCCTGTCAGTTCTATGCTTCCAGGGTGCTGAGATGTTGCAGACTTGGGTAACTTGTGCTCTTTCTCGAGTTGTGACTCTTGGGCCTGATTTGTCCGCAGATGTGTCGTTGACGTCAGACGTTTTTTGTGCAGGTAGTTGTGTCCGGTTGTGACCTGCTCCTTTTTGGGTGTTGTCCGCACTCAGCCACCTCAGTGTCGTGTCGTGTACATTGCCATGTTGTTCGGACTGCAGCCAAGCTACTGGTCATGTGGTGTCTCTTGCATTGTCAGTGTGGCTGACGTATGTGCATGTTTGCATGTTCGCACGTGGGCATGTGTTGGTTGTGTGACTGTTGATGTGTTGGGTGGGTGCCCCTTTGGGAATAGGCTGTTCGTGGGACTACTTGGTGTTTGTGTGTGTGCTGGAGTGTTCCCGTGGGATCAGGGACATGGACCAGGGTCATTGTGGGTGAGCAGTGTGCCCTGCTTGATTGTGCATGTGTGCCATTGTGCCCATCTCCACCAGTCCCCCAACTCCCAGGTCGCTACGCACCATGTTGATGTGATGTAGGGTCATGTTAGGCAGTGTCCAGATCACCAACTCATGTCACCGTCTCCAGTCTGGTGAATGTGGCCACCATCTTCTCCGTGTCATTCAGCTCCTGGTGTTCTGCTGGCCCCCCTCCTCCGGGGTGCGTTGCTGCTTTCGTGTTGGCAGCGGGTTTCTGCATGGTTTTGCCATTCACATCAGTCCTCCGTCTCTTGTGCTCTTCATTTGTCCTCCTCTGCCATGCCGCGGCATTCACATGGTCCGAGGTGGTGTTCCATCTTTGCCTCTTTGTTGCCAATGACACGTTGGAGGTGACGTGCAGTTGGTGGTGGTGTTCTGTCTCATCCGTGGTGATCATGTGGTTTTCCTGTAGACTGTACCCCGTCTTCCTCTTCCTCTTCTCATTGCCCTTCCACGTGCCCTGTATTCCTGGGTGTTCCTCCGTGGGGATTGTGGAGTTCATGTTGTCCTCTGCAGTCGGTCAGGGTGCGTCCGTGGTACTCCGCAGTTGATTTGGTTTGTGGTGGCATGTTCCGTATGCTGTTCTTGTGCTTTTCCCCACATCACGCGTGGGTTTTGCTGGCCTCTCGCTGCTTATCGCTGATTTCCTCATCGTGCTTTGGCCCATCGCATGTTTTTTCGCGGTGAGGTTTGTGTTTTTATCACGCTCGAGGTGATTGTGTCGCGGACACTGTCCGCGTTTTCGGGGGACTATCGCATGGTACTGCCTTGTTGTGAATTCCACGTTAACACAGGGTTATTTTCCCGCGATTGGCTGCAATGTGTAAAGTTGCGTTAACATTTTTTGGTGATATTTAGCACACGTTCTTGTGAATATCTCCCATTGTCTGCTGGTGACCTAAGCACTGCTCCAGAACCGAGGATGGACAGAAGAGCATGGACCCTGGTCGCAGTGTGTCTGCTGAGCACCTGCAGGAGCTCACCTGTACAGGTGAGACCCTTTCACTAGTGCTGTGTGCATGTTCAGGCTGGAATCGAATTAAAAGTGTCATATTGACCTGTGTGAGTGCAGGCTCCCACGTGTGTATCTCCATGAGTACACCTGTACAGGTGAGAAGGGAAGTGAACTTGTTATTTTCACCTGTGTGTGAGTGCAAACTCTCAGGTGTGTATCACTGTGAGTACACATATACAGGTGAGAAGGGAAGAAACAGAGTTATATTCACCCACGTGCAAGTGCAGACTCCCAGGTGTGTATGTCTGTGAGTACCCCTGTGCAGGTGAGAAGGGAAGTAACAGTGTTATATTCACCCACGTGAATGTTCGGGTTCTCAGGTGTGTATCTCCGTGAGTATACCTGTGCAGGTGAGAAGGGAAGAAACAGAGTTATATTCACCCAAGGTCAAGTGCAGGCTCCCATGTGTATATCTCTGTGAGTGCACCTGTACAGGTGAGAGTGGAACTCACATTGTTATATTTGCCTGTACATGAGTGCAGGCTCCTAGGTGTGTATCTCTGTGAGTGCATCTGTGCAGGTGAGAAGGGAAGTAATATGCACCTGTGCTTATTCACAGACTCTCATATGCTTATTTTTTGGGAATGCACCTGGACAGATGAGAAGGGAAGTAACAGTGTTAGATTTATCTGTGTACAAGTGCAGGCTTCCAGGTGTGTATCTCTGTGAGTACACGTATACAGGTGAGAAGGGAAGGAACAGTGTTATATTCACCTGTATTCAAGCACAGACTCTCCGGTGTCTATTACTGTGAATGCACCTGGATGGGTGAGAGGTGAACTATCAGTGTTATATTGACCTGTGCACAGGCACAGGTGAGAGGTGCAGTGATGCTGCTATATAGAGCTCTGTTCATCTATATAGGTGAGACCACGTTAAACAGAGTTATGTAGACCTGTGTGATGTTAAAGAATCCAAGGTGTGTATCACTACGTGTGCACCTATAGAGGTGACCACTGCAGTACAGGGTGTTGTAGACCTGTGTGTCACTGTGAGTGTACATATACAGGTGAGATAAGGCTCAATAAAAGAGTTAGACCTGGGTGCAGGTAAAGAATCACAGCTGTGTCTCATTGTGGGTGCACTTGTAGAAGCAAGCACTACAATAAGAGGGAGTTATAGATGGGCAGAGGTAAAGCCTCTGATGTGCCTCACTCTGAGTTCACCTGCACAGGTGAGAGACTCATTAATATTGTTATATAGGTCTGTGTGCAGGTGAAGCCTTTCAGGATAGCTGCACTGTGAGTGCACCTGTACCAGTGAGGGGCAGTGACTGTTTTTGGAGACCTATAATTTATAAATACTTTCATGTGTGTTTAACTATGTGTACAGGTGAGAGGTGCAACAACTGTATTACATAGACCTGCAAAACATCTTGGTTGCAGAGGGTGACAGTCCTGGAGTTCTGGGCAGGAGGGCATTACGCCTATGTTCACCTGGTGTGTCCTGGAATGGGCAAAATGACTGAAACTATACAGGGTTAAAATTATCTCCTCTACACCTGTCCTTGTAGCTTCTATGTGGCACAAGTGCAGTAACATCTTCTGCACAGTGTGTATAAATGTCAACATCTTTCTGTTAGTGTGCAGATGGTGCACTTACTATCTGTGTATAATGTGGAGATAGTTCTGGTGCATTTACACCTTGCACGACCTGTGTAAACTGTGCATATGTAAATACACACTCTGTATAGTATGTAGATAGAAAAGGTGCATTGACGTTTTATATGCTTTCTTTGACCTGGCATCCTTGGCGTTGTTTCCCCCGAACAATTTTGCCTTCAGACCTCCTGTTTTTGCTGACTTCGTTTTTGCTGACCTTAGGACTCTGCATACTTTACTACTGCAAACCAGTGCTAAAGTGCTTGTGCTATTTCCGAAAAACATGGTAAAATTGGCTTATAACCAATCAGCATATTTAATTTACTTGTACGTCCCTAGTAAAGTGGCCCTACATGTGCCCATTGCTTGTTAATTAAATACTAATAGTGGCCTGCAGCACTTGTGGTGCCACCCACTTAAGTAGCACTTTAACCATGTTTCAGGTCTGGTGTTGCATTAAAGGTTTGAACCTTTTGTCAGGCCCAAACCATCCTTCCTAGGGTAGGCCCTGCATAGCCAAGAGGGCAGGGTGCAGTGCTTTTAAAATGTAGGACATGTATTTTTATGTTTTATATGTCATGGTAGTGAAAAACTCCTAAATTCGTTTTTCACTACTACAAGGCCTATCTCGCCCATTAGATAACATTGGAGTTGCCTTCTTACATTTTATTAGTGTAATTTCCAAATGGGAAGAGATAACCAGTTCATTTTTGGGGTCTCTGAAATCACAATTGAAAATCCTAACTGATGGTGAAGTCGTATTTTAAATTACAATTCAGAAAATGACACCTTGTCATTTTCTTGCCTTAGCCAATTGGTACCTGCAGCCTGTCTCTGGGTCACATGACTGGGTGGGGGTGACAGTTGGGCTTCGTGTATTCCTCCTAAACAGCCACACACAATGGAAACTAAGGTGTGACTGGATGGGCCATGAATGGCAGGATGGGAGGGTGGAGCTGGGCACAGCCCCACTTACACCTGAATAGCCCATGTCCTGCATCCATACAAAGGGCTGCTTACCCCCTGTAGTTAGTCTGGAGTCAGGGCCAGGAAGGCAGGGAATCTGTGCACTTCAAAGGCATGCCTCTAGAAGCTTCTCCTCACTTCAAAGGCACAACTGTGTTTAAAAGAAGAAACCCAGATACCAGATCTTCGGTACACTTCTGGACCTGTGGATACTCTGCCAGGAAGGACGGCTGTACTGCTATAAGTACTGCCACTCTGCTAGACTGCTGCTCTAAAGGAACTGCTGTCCTGCTGTGCTGACCTGATGCCTGCTGCCCTCTTGTATGGGGAAGAAGACCTGGACCTGCAACTTCATCTTTAACCCAGGAACCCGGAGTGGCACAAAGGGTTAGTCTGTGATCTGATCTGAGTCTCAGGGACATCAAAGGCTCCCGAAACAGCTCCTGGACCAAGTTACGGTGAGTTTGTGACACCGAAGCGGTGCCCCTCAGGTTCTGGACCCTTGCTGTGGCTCAGCGGGCTTTTAAATCAAGCGGTTGGTGTCTTTGCGACCTCGAATGCCCATTCACACCCAGACCACTCCACTCACATTGAAATTCACTGCGAATCACCACACGCCCGTCTCTCTGCATAGCAGTACTGATAGCCCACGGTGGACATTCATGGAGAAGTTCCAGCCCACCCGTGTGTGACACACACACCTCTCTTAGAACCACGCAGACTATTGCCCGCGATGCTCTCTGTGCTCCTTGTGACTCTCTCCAACACAAACGGGACTCTTTGCACAAGACTTGAGAATGTAAAAGTTCAGTGGGACTGATCTGGGTCTGTATCCGACCCGCACTCCATTGCGGTTGGCCTGAACTTTTGACTTTGACCCGTTCTAGCGTGACCACATAGCTGCTGTTGGCGCTTTGTGCTTTAGATGCTATTTTACAGTTTATTATTTAAAAAATCCATTACTCCAGTTTTACTGATTGGATTTTTGTCGTTTTGGTCTTGTTTTATGTATTAAATGAAGTTCTATTTTTAAACCTGGTCAGGGATCTTTTCGTGTGCTGTTTTCACTATTTTACAGTTTGAAGTGTGGGACATATACTTTACACATTGCTTCTAAGTTAATCCTGACTGCTCCCAGCCAAACTACCAGGGGGATAAGCACAGATTATTTTGGGGGTTTGCTTGTGCCTTACCTTGAGTAGCACTGTCCTTGCTGCTTGACTAAGGCTCACTCCCCAGTCAATCAGTAACCCAATTACTAACATGCTTTGTATACTTTGCAGACAGAACTAATGCTGTCATGGATTATTAATATAAGTTTTTAGATGAATGCAAGATTTGTTTGTCATACATCCAAGAAATTATTGGAACATATCCTGAAAATTAAACATTTAAAACCTTTCGTTCTGCAGGTATTCTTTGAAAAGCCAGAGTCACATGCTGGTAAGTAACATTATATTCCTCATTACTTTGCATGGAAAGTGTACGTGGCCAACAAGTTCAGTACTGATGGGGGATGGAAATGTGCATTTCCTTCCAGATGCAGAACACCCACCTGCAGCTAACAGCTTGGATATCTTTGAGATCATCTGCAAAGAAAATAAGGGTAAGATAAAAACAGGGCAATCTGGGAGCCAGGGTAGGTGGTTCATGCACATGGTGCCAGTTCCAAATGAGCCTTAGGACACAAACATTTACGGTGACTCGCCACACACATACACACAAATGTACAGTGCTGGAAACACACTCAGCCAGAGGAACAGTAGAATAGTGGAGAAGCATCTAGGTTTGAATGCTATGTATCGCAAAACGTCCTCAGCTCTCTGCTGCTAAGTAAACTCATGCTTTATAAAGCTATCATCTTTCTCCCGGTGCTCCTTCTATCCCCCTCATGAGGTCTGCAGCCTCCCCAGCCCAAACCCTTTTTGACCTCCTCGGAGCAATTGTTCCCTCTTGGTGCTGGCACCACCATAGCTGCCTCCCTTAGGGTCACAATGTCCTTCCTAAGTGTCCTGCACGTCTATCTGTGTCTGTGCCTCTACACCTAAGCAACACAACCACACCTTCATGATCATATCACTGATACTTAACACTGTCTCTGCCCACAGCTGCTGCTGTTACTTCCTTTTGTGATTCTTCTCACTTCTGGGTCTCTCCATATTAGAAATGGGGGTCTCTAGTTGGCAAGGGTTTGCACCTTTGTCCAAGTAGGGACCCTTCCTTCTAGTCAGGATAAGGGAGTTACACTTCTAAAATAACCCATGCTCACCCTCTTGGTGGCTTGGCATCAGCAGTCAGGCTTATCTTAGAGGCAGTGTGTAAAGCATTTGCACATAACCAACAGTAATAAAGTGTAAGCACTACAAAAGGACACCACACCAGTTTAGAAAAATATCCAATATTTTTATATACTTAAGACAAGACCAAAAACGATAAAAATCCACAATACAGTACTCAAAAAGGTATACTTTGCAAGAATACTTGAAAAACACATTTCGTACAAGTCGGTAGCTCCGTCCTGGGCTACCGCGATGCTGAACACAACAGAGTCTAACAGTTCCAGCCGACCGTGTCGATACGGGTCAGCGAAAGCGTGAACAGACTCGGTAACAGTACTTTTCTCATTGTGCTGACACATTGGTGTGAGCAGGTTGTGGCAATCGTCGCAGTTGCGTTGCGAAATGGAAGAGGTGCAGGGCGCGGTGTCCTCTCGATGAGGTGCAGGCAGCGGCTCGGTGACAATCGCGAAGACGGCGTCGGTGAGACCAAGGCTTACGGTGCAGGGCGACTCGGTGCTCGATCTAGTGCTGGCAGGTTGCGGTGCAGGTGACAGAGCCGGTTAGCAGGAGCTGGCGTCGGTCGGCCCAGATGGCTGTGTGGGACGAGGCGGTGCATCGTGAAACTTTACGAGCGGTGCCCCCAACCACGATGCGGTCATGGGTGTCGAGTCAGCAGCAGCGACAGCGTCGGTGAGACCAGGGTGGTGACGTGAAGCGAGGCGGTGTGGATTGCGGTGCCCACAGGTCACAGTGCAAACAGCGGCTCGGTGGCAACGGCGTCGTCGGTGAGACCAGGGTTGCGGTGCGAGATGCGGACGGTGCGGTCTGCGGTGCCGTCAGGACACAGAGCCAGCGACGGAGTCGGTTGCGGTTCCCTTCTCTGTGGCAACTGAAACAGCGGTTCCAGGAGCAGTACCCAGAGGTCGGTGAAGTCTTTGCAGTCCCTGAGACTTCAGAACAGGAGGCAAGCTCTACTTCAAGCCCTTGGAGATACTCAGCACAAGTAAAAGAAAGTTCAGTCAAGTTCTTCCCCTGCCCAAGGCAGAAGCAGCAACTACAGGCCAACCCATCAAAGCAAAAGCACAGCAAAGGGGCAGTACTCTTCCTGGCAGCTCTCTTAGCTCTTCTTCTTGGCAGGTTCCTTGATTCCAGCGAGTTCTACAGTTCTGGGGTATGGGCCCCAATATTTATACCCCAAAATCCTTTGTCCTCTCTGGCAGAGAGTGTCTGTGCTTAGTCCAAACCAGTTCTGTCCTCTCTGGCCCAGCTTCCTGGTACGGGGTGGAGACAGCATTGTCCAAGGCAGACAGGGCCTATTCAGGTGCAAGGGAAATCTCCTCCCACCACTCTAAATGCAGACCGGGCCTATTCAGGTGCTAGTGAAAACTCTGCCCACTACTCTGAATGCAGCCCAGGTCTATTCAGCCCAGCCCTGACTCATTCAGGAAAGGCAGGACACACATCAACCCCCCGGTGGCCGTTTGAGAGAATGCACCGCCCCAACCCTTTGTCACTCCAAAGCCAGACAGTCAATACACATCCTAGCAGAGGCACACAGGATGGCTAAGCAAGAAAATACCTACTTTCTAAAAGTGGTATTTTCAAACACAGAATGTAAAAATCACCTTTACTAAAAGATGCATCTTTAGATTCTGAGTTCAGGCATACTAAACTTTATTTTCCTATCTGGTCCCAATGGGAAGTTATATTTATAAGATGTTATAAATTAATTCCCATGATTTCCTATGGGAATGATAGCCTTTCCATAGTGAAAAACGAAATGCACTGTAATTCACTACCAGGACATGTCACACACACCAGTACATGTCCTACCTTTAATATACACAGCACCCTGCCCACAGGGGTACCTTGGCCCTACCTTAGAGGTGAGTAATATGTAAGAAAAGGGAAGATTAGTGCCTGGCAAGTGGGTGCACTTGCCAGGTCGACAAGCAGTTACAAACTGCGTGCAGACTCTGCAGTGGCAGGTCTGAGTTACCTTTTCAGGGCTACTCATATGGGTGGCACAATAAGTGCTGCAGGCCCACTAGTAGCATTTGATTTACAGGCCCTGGCACACTCAGTGCACTTTACTAGGGACTGATTAGTAAATCAAATATGCCAATCATGGAAACACCAATCCATAATAACAATTTACACAGAGAGCATATGCACTTTAGCACTGATCAGCAGTGATAAAGTGGCCAGAGTCCTAAAACCAACAACAGCAGGTCAGGAAAAATTAGGAGGAAGAAGCAAAAAGTTTGGGGCTAACGATGCAAAAAGGGCCATTTCCAACACTCCATCTGGAAGACCTCTCAACTTTAAATCAGATGGACCTCTGGTCAAACGCTTTTCAGAAGGCAGTGAAGCTTAAAGTGTGGTCCTATTGCTGTCTTCCTTTGAAATCTATCGACTACCCCTGCCACTCAGTGGTATCCTGATCAGGAAGACAACTTGCTGCTGCTGCCTCCTACTGACCCAGCGATACCAAAGGGGATGATGGACGGAGCGTTTGAGCAAATCAAACACTAACCCCCATTCAACTGATCTGGGTTTAATCCATCATCATTCTTTAGCTCACTCCACCACCCCAGTTCAGACATGGCCATATGCAAATCAGTCTGACCCTGTGCCTCATGGGAACAGTCCAGCCCGAACTGCCAAACCATGTCTTCCCTGGACCAGAAACAAGCATCCTGGGACCGGTTTCTGGCTATTCAGCCGTCATCAGCCAGGCTAGCTTGAATCCAGTGGCAAAGTGAGCAAGGGACCCACGTCTGGGCATACCCTGCCAACTTAGGGCAAACAAAGCGATACCAAAGGGGATGATGGACGGAGCGTTTGAGCAAATCAAACACTCACCCCCAGTCAACTGATCTGGGTTTAATCCATCATCATTCTTTAGCTCACTCCACCACCCCAGTTCAGACATGGCCATATGAAAATCAGTCTGACCCTCTGCCTCATGGGAACAGTCCAGCCCGAACTGCCAAGCCATGTCTTCCCTAGACCGGAAACAAGCATCCTGGGACCAGTTTCTGGCTATTCAGCCGTCATCAGCCAGGCTAGCTTGAATCCAGTGGCAAAGTGAGCAAGGGACCCACGTCTGGGCATACCCTGCCAACTTAGGGCAAACAAGCGATACCAAAGGGGATGATGGACGGAGCGCTTGAGCAAATCAAACACTCACTCCCAGTCAACTGATCTGGGTTTAATCCATCATCATTCTTTAGCTCACTCCACCACCCCAGTTCAGACATGGCCATATGAAAATCAGTCTGACCCTCTGCCTCATGGGAACAGTCCAGCCCGAACTGCCAAGCCATGTCTTCCCTGGACCGGAAACAAGCATCCTGGGACCGGTTTCTGACTATTCAGCCGTCATCAGCCAGGCTAGCTTGAATCCAGTGGCAAAGTGAGCAAGGGACCCATGTCTCGGCATACCCTGCCAACTTAGGGAAAATAAAGCGATACCAAAGGGGATGATGGACGGAGCGTTTGAGCAAATCAAACACTCACCCCCAGTCAACTGATCTGGGTTTAATCCATCATCATTCTTAAGCTGGGGTGGTGGAGTGAGCTAAAGAATGATGATGGATTAAACCCAGATCAGTTGACTGGGGGTGAGTGTTTGATTTGCTCAAGCGCTCCGTCCATCATCCCCTTTGGTATTGTTTTGTTCGCCCTAAGTTGGCAGGGTATGCCCAGACGTGGGTCCCTTGCTCACTTTGCCACTGGATTCAAGCTAGCCTGGCTGATGACGGCTGAATAGCCAGAGACCGGTCCCAGGATGCTTGTTTCCGGTTCAGAGAAGACATGGCTTGGCAGTTCGGGCTGGACTGTTCCCATGAGGCACAGGGTCAGACTGATTTGCATATGGCCATGTCTGAACTGGGGTGGTGGAGTGAGCTAAAGAATGATGATGGATTAAACCCAGATCAGTTGACTGGGGGTGAGTGTTTGAATTGCTCAAGCGCTCCGTCCATCATCCCCTTTGGTATTGCTTTGTTCGCCCTAAGTTGGCAGGGTATGCCCAGACGTGGGTCCCTTGCTCACTTTGCCACTGGATTCAAGCTAGCCTGGCTGATGACGACTGAATAGCCAGAAACTGGTCCCAGGATGCTTGTTTCCGGTTCAGAGAAGACATGGCTTGGCAGTTCGGGCTGGACTGTTCCCATGAGGCACAGGGTCAGACTGATTTGCATATGGCGATGTCTGAACTGGGGTGGTGGAGTGAGCTAAAGAATGATGATGGATTAAACCCAGATCAGTTGACTGGGGGTGAGTGTTTGAATTGCTCAAGCGCTCCGTCCATCATCCCCTTTGGTATTGCTTTGTTCGCCCTAAGTTGGCAGGATATGCCCAGTCGTGGGTCCCTTGCTCACTTTGCCACTGGATTCAAGCTAGCCTGGCTGATGACGACTGAATAGCCAGAAATCGGTCCCAGGATGCTTGTTTCCGGTTCAGAGAAGACATGGCTTGGCAGTTCGGGCTGGACAGTTCCCATGAGGCACAGGGTCAGACTGATTTGCATATGGCCATGTCTGAACTGGGGTGGTGGAGTGAGCTAAAGAATGATGATGGATTAAACCCAGATCAGTTGACTGGGGGTGAGTGTTTGAATTGCTCAAGCGCTCCGTCCATCATCCCCTTTGGTATCGCTTTGTTCGCCCTAAGTTGGCAGGGTATGCCCAGACGTGGGTTCCTTGCTCACTTTGCCACTGGATTCAAGCTAGCCTGGCTGATGACGGCTGAATAGCCAGAAACCGGTCCCAGGATGCTTGTTTCCAGTCCAGAGAAGACATGGCTTGGCAGTTCGGGCTGGACTGTTCCCATGAGGCACAGGGTCAGACTGATTTGTATATGGCCATGTCTGAACTGGGGTGGTGGAGTGAGCTAAAGAATGATGATGCATTAAACCCAGATCAGTTGACTGGGGGTGAGTGTTTGATTTGCTCAAGCGCTCCGTCCATCATCCCCTTTGGTATCCTACTGACCCAGGCAAAGCCTAAGAGTCCACCCATCCGGCATAGTGACGTAGCACAAAATGATGAGGCCCCCTGCAGAACATGATTAGAGGCCTCTGAATCTTCAGTATCTCACAGATATTCATATGCTTTGGGGTGAATAGTGGCTTCCTTAAAGTTTGGGGGCCCCATGAAGGGTTGGAGGCCACCCTGTGCTGCAGGGTCTGCAGATGCGTGTGTTCCGCCCCAGATCCTGCAACTGATGCACAAACAGAACTCTTTGTTGTCTTCTGCGGGCACTGGCACCACTGGGACTGGATGATCTTCTCAACATCGGCCAGTTTCTGTGCACCTATGGATAGGGTTTTGATTCAAAATGCTTTAAGGAATGAATGGGTGTCAGTAGAAACAGGCAACGATGATAGTAGGAAAAAAAGAAATATTAAGTGGAG
Source organism: Calotriton arnoldi (assembly GCA_963921515.1). Taxonomy (NCBI): domain Eukaryota; kingdom Metazoa; phylum Chordata; class Amphibia; order Caudata; family Salamandridae; genus Calotriton; species Calotriton arnoldi. The sequence continues at coordinate 121,025 of CAWUFW010012606.1, forward strand.
CATCGAGTGGTGGCTGGAGGGAAATATAGGCAGAATAGTGGTGGGTTTCATGGAGCATAGAATTATCTTTGATAAAGGTAAGTTTTCAGTTCTGTGGCAAAGGAGGTGAAGTCTTAGGCCACGAGAGAGGCACAGGAATCGGTAGCTTAGGTGCTCAAGGAGCTTCACTGGTTGCCGATCAAGAGCAGATTGGCTTTTAAAGCACTCTTTATGGTGCAAAAAGCCCTGCGTGAAACAGGTCCGGCCTATCTGAGGGAAAAAATATCATGACACACCCCCAGAAGAAACCTGCATTCTATCTACTCTAAAACCATAGTAGTTCCTAAGATCCGTAAGGCCTCCTGGGAAGGTGGACGTTTTGGTCACACTACTTCCATTCTTTGGAACCAAATGCCTTTTTGTTTAAGATCACATGCAAATCTAATGATCTTCCGAAGGCATTTAAAAACTTTTCTTTTTGTGTCACTGGCTTAAACAAATCCTGTACTGCTATTGTGGTCTTTTCCAATTTGTAAGACGTGCAGACACAGCCCCAAGACACCTTAGGGTATACGCAGTGCTTTACAAACATAAATCAAATCAAAATCAAATCAGGACGCAGGTGCTCCATTCTCATGTTTATTCAAGCGAGTGACTGACATAGTGTCTACATTACTTTAAAGTGTGACGTCTTCAGGGGTAGGAGGTTTATGCTAAAGCATGATTGGCTGTTACTGTAGGCCATCAGTTTTTTGGCAAACTGGTGAATTACTTTCTATGGAAGAATAACAACTCATAACAATTCCCTCTATCCAACTGTTGCTTTACTGTGTTGGAATTGTTCTTTCATGAACTGCACACCACACGAGTGAAGCTTTTCCTTCTTCAAAATTGAAATATGAACATAAAAATACCAATTACATTTGCTCAGAGGGGCCCAAGTAATACAAAACATCAAAAAAACATAGCATCCCAGCAGCAGTCACCTCTGATCTTGAGCCCGTGTTACATATAGGGCACACTATCCTTGTTTGCACCACGGTGCACCTTTAAGCAGGCATGCCAGATGCAAACAGGGACACTGTGTCCTATGACAATGAATGTGCTGCCCCCGTGGACTCTGCAAACCCGTGCAGCCTGAGGGCAGCGCATTCAGTAAAAAACAGGCCAACTGTTTCAAAACTGCTCTGTGTTTCTCTGTGCAGATGTAACCACCTGCATTTTGAAGAGGGGTTAGAGATCCCCCTGCAGGTGGGTGCAGTGAGTCACCCTCCTGCAGGAGGGTTGTGAGGGTGCATGGGTCCCCATTTTCCCACTCCCAGAGGGCTGCCCAGAGGGCTGCCCATAGGGGACACACTGACAGTGTGCCACCTTTTTTGTGGAGCACTGTCAGCGTGCCTCTTAAGGGCATGTTTGCCTCTGGGCCCGCATCCGTAATACGGCACGGGCACAGAGGCAAAAGGATTCCCTCAATGCCCCTATGCAAATGAGGGAACATCCTTTGAAGATAGCACTTTAGCAGTGAACCAGTGGTATCAGTATTACAGATGTCTGCGACCCCTTCTGTAATCCCATAGTGCCACAGAGGTGCAAAGAGTGGATGCACATTCTATTGCATCCCAGGGTCACTAAGGGAAATGCAGCCCCAGGTCTCCCAAGATAAAGAGAGGAAAAAAGGCAATCAAACAGAAATGTCACACCCGTCATCATTTAGCATAACATTTCATGAGTAGCCTAAGCATATTTTAACCCTCCATACATCCTTAAGGCCTGTAAGTGTATATTACGCTGTAGGTGTAGCTCTGACTATTGGCCAGGTCCCTTCTACCCTCCATTATTAGGGTATGTGGTACGGGGCAGGTGCTTCCGGGAGTGTATGATTGTCTAGAGGGTTGGATTTTTATTTATGTTCCAGGGATCACGCCTGTCTCTGTTTAGTTCTCCTCCCTGGGTGAGCAGAGTGTCTGTCTCATCCTCCACTAGATGTGCTCTGAGTGTGGCATGTACTTCTCTGGGTGTAGAGGGTACAGTGAAGCATATGTTTCCATTCTGTTACTGCCTTTGGCTACGTCTTTCATCCAATTGTCTACTTTGGTAATGATGCCCCATAGAAATTCACTACAATTCTGCATTCAGCCAGTGATGGAGCAATCATGGTAAACCATTTAACCCAGTGTGGAATCAGTTTAACATGGGCTAATAGAGCAGTTATTGGCTACAAATCGTGTAAGATGGTTCACATGATCCTGCACCATTATACTAAGATATGAGTATAGGACCTGGCCATGTGGCACCGCAGGCAGGTATGGGGTCCTGATGGATTAGCTGTAAATTATTCATGATGCAAACAGGAAGCAGTTTACGTCTATCATTCGGGGAGACCTACTTGGTTTGTATCCAACAATGTTTCCATTTTGCATTATTCAGCACCATTCAGATGTCTGCTTCCCAGGCCTGTCTGATTTGTGAGTAGAGGCATATTTTCTAGCTGCTGTGAAAATTGTGTAGAGGTCAGAAACCCATGTTGTGAAATCTGGGGATCTGATTTCCCAGGTGAATGGTCTGAATTGCAGCGGTTCCTCAAACAACCCTGGAATACTTTCCCACATAGTGTATTAGTCTAATGTGAGAAACTTCCGCTCAACATACAAGTAGCTCAGAGTTGTCAATCAGGCCCTGTACAAAGCCTGCACCACCACGCGGTTTTTGGTGAATGGCAGAAAGGGTTTCAGCCAGGGTATTGTGAGCAATAAGTACCTGGGTCCAAAGATTTGCTCAGTAGCCCACCGCCTGCGCCTTCAAGTGTCAATGTGCAGAAAACCAAGGCGTAGTCTTGATTCCACCTCATGACTTTCTTCCACCCTCCATATGCTCTTTACCTCCCTGTTACAGTGACAAACCTCACTGCTTTCTCCATTGTCACTGTTATTTCTGTCTTTCTCTTGTGCTTCTTTTGCCTTTTTGTGTTTTTCTCTCTCTTGCTCTGGATTAGTCTGTTGAGGTAAATAGGTGCCGGTCCATACAAAGGCACTAGAGACATAGCAAGAGAAAGATAGCAGTAATAACAGCATAGTGAGCCCTTCAGGCCCCGGGCTCCGATGACACTGTACCTGCTGCACTAATGCTAGTTACACTCCTGGAAGGCAGTGTGTGTTGTTCCATTGTAGATTATTTGATGGACTGATGACTTGATCTCCAGAAGGCTGCAGCTTCCTTCATCCCACTTGCCCTGTACCTCTTTTCTTCTGATAACTGATAACTAGAGGGGCTTTAATTCCATCACTCAGTGCATCTGCTCTCATTCCAGAAAGCAAACAACTCCTGCATGCTGGAGACATCGCTGTGAAACCTGGCCGCAGTGCCATGATATGTAAGGACAACAGCTGCTTTTGGCCCAAATCCAGCGATGGGACGGTTAACGTGCCCTACACTCTCAGCGATTACAGTGAGTGTCTCCTGTGATGGTGGAGGTTGTATCTTGGAGAAGTAGTTACACTGCTTGGTCTATCTGCCCTCATTTCTCCCTTCTTACCAACTCTCCATTCTTCTACAGGTGATAGCGAAGCCGCTAGCATCACTGATGCTATCTCAGAATTTACAGCATTGACCTGCATCCGCTTTGTGAATCGCACCACGGAAACCGACTACCTCCACATTGCACCTGGAGATGGGTAAAGACAGGGCCTGCTTCTGGGTCACCCCCATGAATACATCATCAGCTTGTAGCCGCTGCCTCACCTGGGGGAGCCCATGCTCCGGGTCCTGTAGTCTAGCATGGTTGCCATATGTTCTGTAAAATGAAGATTCAATATTGGAGTATTATCGACGGTGGTGGGTCCTTGGTCCAGCAGGCATCAGTGTGTGGTCCTGGACATACACAATCAACACTCTTCACAACAAACTTTTGTTATTGTGCAGTGTTTTTTCACATGCCCCAAGTCCCAAATCACTGCCGTTCCACTATTACATGGATGCCCAATGTCTGCATCCTATCACTGCCCTTGGAAGAATTGATACACTGAATAATCATAGATATAGATCTGGAGACCAGTGCAGATAGAAACAAGTCCTAGTACTGGTACATAGGAAAGATTTGCAGTGTCTGCAGGTCCATAACTTGGTTGGTGAGCTGTTTAGGAGTGATAGGTAAGGTGGTAGATATTGACACCACAGCTTATCACATAGACACAGGTTTTGTCATCATTCCTCTGCTTGCTTTGGTGGACCCATAACTAGCTTAGCGTGATGCCTATGGGTATACATATCAAAGAGAATAGGTAGTCACCAATAATTCTAAAAAGAGAAAGACACAGACTACTGCGCAATTCTGTCTGTATTCTTGAAAAAAGAATAAGGGACATATTTATGGCTCCTTTGCGTCACTCTTGCACCACGCTCTTGCACCACGCTGTGTGGTGCAGGAGAGACGCAATATAAAAATGAGATTTATGATGCTACTCAAGGCTACCTTGCGTGGCCCTGGGTGGCTTCATAAATCTTGAGTAACGCAATGCAGAACAAATTGCTGCCCTGCATTACTGTGGCCAGGGAGGCGTTTCCATGGGCGTTGGGAGGCTGTTCCCACACAACGTCCATGGATTTTAAAGCATTCACAGATTTACTAGAAGTTGTAAACCTGGGAATGCACCAAAAATCTACGCCTCCCCAGCATAGGCGTAATAAGGAAAAATATGTTTATATGCATGGGAATGTGCTGTATTATCTTAAATACTGTGCCTTCTGGCCCTTTCCCCGTCACTCAGTGCAGCATAGCAAGGTGATTTGCTACAATGCATTGCCTGTCTTGGCCATGAATATTGCCCCTCATCAATAGGTTTACATGCAGAGGAAAGCAGTGTTGTTTTTCTATACATAGCATTCCATAAATACAAGGTCAGCAGCAGCATGGCAGGTACAAGCTTCAACAGGGCCTTCAGAGTTGTTCACATCCAAGAGGAAGGTGGTCGCACTCAGCTCCACCCACATCTGCAGGGACCACACAGGTCCAGGGGGATCCATGTTCCCAAAGTGTTCAAGGGGCTGCAGGACAGCTCCGGCTTCTGTTCACAAAGCCAGGCCCACTGACAGTCTTTGTCAGTACAGTGCATCTTTGCAAGTTCAAGCAGTGAGCCAATTAGGTGGGGGGGTCAGAGTTTAACTTCTCTGAGAGGAGTCTGGGAAGGCTGTCATCTCACACTGCATTGTATTAGGTCACTGTTTAGGTGCAGATGAGTGGGGGGTGGGGCTGCTAAACTTTCCATGGGGCTGCTCTAGTGGGAAACTTGGTGATTTCTCTTCAGTCTCTGAAACAAAGAGCAGCAGAGGACGAAGAAGTAGAAGTTGGGGGTGGAGTGCTCTGTGTAAGAATGTCAGTTTCAATCTTAAAACTGACATTCTTAAAATATAAATATTTGTGGATGGCTATGGGTCACCCTACCTATAGCTGCCCAAGTAGTGTTTGTGAAGCATTTACTGGGGTGACACATTCCAATTATCAGTCATTATAACAACTTATGTCCATAATGTTCACAAACTTTAAAAAAGTCTCAAGTCTCAGACCCTTGACTTACTTTACACAGTGAGAACAGTAGATTGCTTTCCTGGGAAGAACTGTGCACCCCAAAACGAAGAGACAGCACCCACACAAGCCAGAACTTGCACAGAGAGGGCAAAGATACAGGATGCTGAGACTAATGGAGAGGTGGTCTCCTCTTCTCAGAGTGTGCCAAAGGGTGGCCCTAAGGAATCTCACAATGTGCCAAATTGTAAGACTGTGGCGCAGCCACTCACCTGAAGTTCAGGTTGTCTGCAGGAGCGATAAACTGTCCCCTCTCCTCCTAGAACATCTCTTGGCACTACTGAACTCGCTACAGGAGTCCCGGCAGGTGTCCCAAAAGGGAAGGGGAATGGGACGAGAAAAAGAGAGAGAACACTGCTACTCCACACAGCCTGGTCCAGCCCGGCACCCTCGAGGGGATCTGTTTGCAGAGTAGGGTCACCTTTTTGACGACTTGTGTGTCTCTATAAAATAAGAAATGCAACAAATGAGTACAGAGACACTTCTGAGCCACCCAGGCGCCCTCAACACAGAACATTCATAATAAGCGAGTTATGTTAAACACCTGGTTCTCAAGAGGGGCTGAGATACTCTCTTAGCCTTTGTCTGTAGATTTCAGAAGAACACAATCCAAAAAATAGTTCTCTGTTAGAAATGGGATCTCTGGTTGGCTAAGGCTTGCGCCAAAGCCAGGCAGAGACCACCACTCTAGTTAGGGCAAGGGAGTTACACGCCAAAGATAACCCCTGCTCACCCCCTTGGTAGCTTGGCACGAGCAGTCAGGCTTATCCCGGAGGCAATGTGTAAAGCGTTTGCGCAACACACCCACAGCAACAACATTCTAGGCACACCACAAAAGGAACTCCACACAAGGTTATATATATAAAAATAGCCTTTGTATTATCATAAAACACATTAGAATAGTACTCACATAATATACATCGTGCCACCTGGCACTAGGTCATATTTACAAGGGATTATTTACACCTGACAGGGCCAACTGGACCACTGTCAGAACCAGCACAAAGCGAACTTAGTACATGTAGAACTTATAATAAATGTAGAACACGTCATAAACGTACAACCAGTAATCACTGGTAATCACTGTGCTTAGCATCAGCCTGTAACATAAACCACATTATGCACAGCATCACATTAGGCGCGAATTACATTCTGCGCCAACCTCACCAGCATAAATACATTATGCAAATAACCTCATAATCATAATTACATTAGAGGTATAAAACAGGGTGCGTAAATCATACTACATGAATTACATTTCCTAGCACCCAAAATTACATTAGCGCATGAATCACATTAGGGCCTGGCGCCCTATAAACCTAACTGTCCCCCTGGCCAACTGGCCATCTCTAAAGGGGCTCAAATGCCCTGTGTCCAAAATGTCAGGGCGCGCTGCCACAGCAGCGAAAGTCAAGGGTGCGCCACTGCGCAAACCTAAACGTTGCAGCTGCCCACTACTTGCTGGGCAGCTGGGAAAGATAGGGGGCCAAGGAGTGCATCTTACTCCTAGCGCAAAAGTACACTAATACCCCCAAAGAACTGTGGCCTAAACGCTGCAGCTGGCACTAATTGCTGCGCAGCTGTGATGCACAGAAGGCCTGGGCACTCACTGTGCCCTCTGGACAATTGAGTAAAACATTGCAGCTGCCCGCGCTGGTGCGGCGCAGCTGTGGATAGGCAAATAGGCCCTGGCACCACTGTGCCCTCGGGGCCTCACTGGGGCTCTCCAGATAACATGCCCCCATTGTTGCAGTTGCCCACTGCCAAGTGGGGAACTGTAGAGAATATGGCCAACATGGGGAAAAGCATGGGCCCCTCTGGGCCCCCAAGCAATGAGTGTGCCCCTCGTCGGAGCGGCCCGCAACGGCGGGTCCGCTCATGGGAAATAGGCACGGTGCTTCACTGGCACCAACCAACTGTGCCAAGAAATGCCCCCACTTGTAGGAGCGGCCCGCTACACGGCGTGGCCGCTCGGGGACAGAGGACTCGTGCTGTGCCTCGATCGGCACCGCCTAGGGAGAAGCCCTACTCACCGGGTTCTCTCGGGCGCTGCTCTCGGCCTCCTCGCTTCACTGTTGCGGTCCCGGTCTCCGGCGGCGCAGCATCATGCGGGACTCCTCGGCGGGCAGCACGCGGGGCTCTCCTCACCATACGGGAGCCCCGCCGTGCCTCCAGGTCTGCTTTGCTTCACCCGGGCCCCTCCTGGGGCCCGGGACTCCATGGGCACATGCAGGGCTCCTACCGGCATACGGGAGCCCTGCAGAAGCAGACACTGCCTCTCCACTTCACCCGGGCCCCCTCCTGGGACCCGGGGCTTCCAAGCGAAGCCAGCGAGGCTCCGAACGGCACTTTCCTGGGCGCGGGGCTTCCCTCGAGGAAACGGAAGTCCCGCCCCACATCAGGCATCACGCTGCCTGACTTCCTGCGAGGCCGATCGGGCCGCGGCTGTGAATTCGTTTCTTCTGCGGCAAATGAGGGGTAGGCTCCCTCTCAATATTCCAAATATAAAGCAGGGTGGGCACCTGTTAAAAGGAATAAAAATAAGCGGGGGCCCCCGCCGTCTTGAGCGTCACGGGGAATCCCTCGCATCGGGATTCCCTCTCGAAGGGCGGCAGCTCAGCGCTGCGCAGCCCACACGTTCTCCCGGTCCTCCAGATTTAGAATATAGCGCTCACCAGGCGCTAGCTGCAGAAAAGAGGTCCCTCAAAAGTCCTTTGGAGATGAAGGGGCAATGCAGGGCCCAGGGAGGCAAGCCCTCCTGGCAGCCCCCCTGGGCCCCAGCAGCAGCATGCCCCAGCAGGAACAGAACTCAAGAACGGAACATTTTCATGGGGTCACAGCCCCTTCTTTTATACACCCTTTTCCTTTGTCTAAAGGTGTAGGGTTCAGGGAAAACCAGATGCAACTGGTTTGGGGGAGCTTTGGAGCACTTTGTTTTGCTCAGCTCCTCTCTCCTTTCACAGGACAGGCTAGGGACATCAGACGCACCACAGGGGGTGGAGCCAGCATTGTGGAGGGAAGGCACAGCCCTATTCAGGTCCCAGGTGCAACTCCTCCCTCCCATCTAGATGCAGATCTCCCTATTCACCACTGCGCTGACTCACCCTGCCCCTGTCACTCACAAGCCAGACATGCAATTCACATCAGGCAGGCAGACACAGAGCACACATAAATGCCAACTTCTAGAAGTGGCATTTCTACACTAAGTTATAATAAATCTGCGCACACCATTGCGCAGCATTTATTCTCACGAGTTCGCACATACTAAACTCGCCCCTGCAGTTCTCTCACACCAGGAATTACCATGGACACACATATCCCCCATGCATTCCTATGGGAGGGCAGGACAATCTCACCACACGCACTCAGCGCGCACGCACTTTACACTGGCCCACAGTGCTAAAGTGCCCAGAGACTTAAAACTACTGACATACAAGGCAAAAAGTTTAGGGGTGAACCGGCCAAAAAGGGCCAAGTCCAACACAACCCCTTCCAGCCAAAACGCAGGGCAGACCAATCACCACCGTGATGGGCTTCCCTGCTTGGGGCGATAGAACACGGACGCGGGCCCGCACTGCAGGGATACCCTCCGGTTCTACGCCACTTGGAACCCATGGGATCCAACTAAGAAAAAAACTCAGGACCAACTAGGCTACCCCACCGGTACTCCTTAGTTGTCCACGGCCAGGACCAGGCCCTAGGCCACTGGTCCTTGCCAATCCACAGAGTGGGGGCAGTAACCCCTGGCATCCAATAGCCATTCTCCACTCTCCCTCTCAGTGTAGTTCCAAACTACCACTGATCCTTCAACCGAGGGTCCGCACCCTCAGGCTGACCAGAGGTCACGGGCAAAGCATCTCCTCACCCTACCTCTACTTCTGGGGTTCCGCACCCTCCCAGGGGAAGCACCCACCAGAACACAACTCTCCCACCAGTTCAGGACCTCTCTCCATCAACTGGTCTACCACCTGGGATCCAAATTCACCGGATGCACCGGGGTCAGAGGCGAGGACTCCCTCCCTCTGCACCCCCTTCCAGAGTTCTGCACCCTCCCACTGTAGAGCAGGGTCCCTTCACTTAAGATGGGCCCCACCTGCTCTCAGGGTAGTACTACCACATTCAGCCAGGGACCCTAAAGATCCCGGCTAGGCCTGCACCACCCCTTCTGGGAAACACAGGGTCTCTTCACTTAAGATGGGCCCCACCTGTGTTCACAGGGGTACCCCTAGAAGGCAACCCGGCCAGGACACTGATTACAGTCGCCCTGCCGTCCAGGTCAGGAAACACCTGAACCTGGCTCCCCAACCCAGGGACGGTACCCTTTGGTCAGATGCCCGGCGAACCAGGACTTCACGGGGAGCACGTATGCCCCCCCTCGAAGGTGACACATAACTAATGTGTCGTGTGACAGTCTGCCTGGCGCAGATCTCACGACCTCCTGTCCATCTGACAGTGCGTGCAGATCCCCCAGGACAGAAGTGGCGTCACCATGGTCATTCATTGGCGACTCAGCCCTTCTGGCTGGCCCCTGACCCACTGGTTCTTCCACTGAGGACTCTTTCCCCCTCTCACCCCTCACTCTGGACCTCTGCACCCTCCCAACTGGAGTGGTACTGCCAGACACCAGGACCGCTGGAGCTCTGGTTACAGACACTCCACGTCCTCTAGACAATGGGAGATCCTCCTCAAAATGGCCTACAAGTACAGCCTAGGCCCCCAACCTGGTGTTCCCTGAAGAAACCATCCAGGCCCTGGGACTGGGTTTCGGGCACCTTGGGACACAGCCCACACTCACTCCTTCTCCTCTGAGACAGGACGTGAGCCCCTACACCCCTCCCACTACACTGGGACCTAGCTGGGCTACACTGAACCTCTTCCACCACACAGGACCGGAAGATACCAGAGCCACTCTTGTTGGAATCATTCTCCAATGCCTCTGCAGGACCTCTAGCACACAGCCAGAGGTCCACCTCCCGTGCAAGCTCCTTATCACCAAAAGAACTCACACCCACTCGTCCAGTGCAACACACCACTCATCCAGACACGCCCCCAACCAATGCTGGTGAGACAGTTCCTTACTGCCCCTGAATCTCAACCTGTACCCCCTTACTGGGAACCAGGTACCATACTGTGGGAACGGGGAATGGGACTTCCTGCACTGGACACCATATTGCTGCCACCACTGGATCCCACCCTTACTGGTGAATCCAGAAAACTCACACTGCACTTAGGGGATAATCTACCCTCCCGAGCTAGTGACCATACCAATTAAGTCCCCACTGTAGGCCAACCCAAGAACCAGCGCAATGGCTCAAGGGCAGTCTCTCCTCCAGATTCTCTGGTTTCTGTCCTTGGCAGGACACCCAACTCATAGTGCACAAGAAACACATTTCAAAAAGAAATGACACTTAAAACAAACTCAGAAGCAATAATCCCTTTCCATGTGACTATCTAAAATGCAGAGTTTTGTAATGCAGCCAGTTGTCGCTGTGGTATTGCGCAAACGCAAGTCCTAATCCCCACCGCTGACAACCAATGTTAGAAATGGGATCTCTGGTTGGCTAAGGCTTGCGCCAAAGCCAGGCAGAGACCACCACTCTAGTCAGGGCAAGGGAGTTACACGCCAAAGATAACCCCTGCTCACCCCCTTGGTAGCTTGGCACGAGCAGTCAGGCTTATCCCGGAGGCAATGTGTAAAGCGTTTGCGCAACACACCCACAGCAACAACATTCTAGGCACACCACAAAAGGAACTCCACACAAGGTTATATATATAAAAATAGCCTTTGTATTATCATAAAACACATTAGAATAGTACTCACATAATATACATCGTGCCACCTGGCACTAGGTCATATTTACAAGGGATTATTTACACCTGACAGGGCCAACTGGACCACTGTCAGAACCAGCACAAAGCGAACTTAGTACATGTAGAACTTATAATAAATGTAGAACACGTCATAAACGTACAACCAGTAATCACTGGTAATCACTGTGCTTAGCATCAGCCTGTAACATAAACCACATTATGCACAGCATCACATTAGGCGCGAATTACATTCTGCGCCAACCTCACCAGCATAAATACATTATGCAAATAACCTCATAATCATAATTACATTAGAGGTATAAAACAGGGTGCGTAAATCATACTACATGAATTACATTTCCTAGCACCCAAAATTACATTAGCGCATGAATCACATTAGGGCCTGGCGCCCTATAAACCTAACTGTCCCCCCTGGCCAACTGGCCATCTCTAAAGGGGCTCAAATGCCCTGTGTCCAAAATGTCAGGGCGCGCTGCCACAGCAGCGAAAGTCAAGGGTGCGCCACTGCGCAAACCTAAACGTTGCAGCTGCCCACTACTTGCTGGGCAGCTGGGAAAGATAGGGGGCCAAGGAGTGCATCTTACTCCTAGCGCAAAAGTACACTAATACCCCCAAAGAACTGTGGCCTAAACGCTGCAGCTGGCACTAATTGCTGCGCAGCTGTGATGCACAGAAGGCCTGGGCACTCACTGTGCCCTCTGGACAATTGAGTAAACGTTGCAGCTGCCCGCGCTGGTGCGGCGCAGCTGTGGATAGGCAAATAGGCCCTGGCACCACTGTGCCCTCGGGGCCTCACTGGGGCTCTCCAGATAACATGCCCCCATTGTTGCAGTTGCCCACTGCCAAGTGGGGAACTGTAGAGAAATATGGCCAACATGGGGAAAAGCATGGGCCCCTCTGGGCCCCCAAGCAATGAGTGTGCCCCTCGTCGGAGCGGCCCGCAACGGCGGGTCCGCTCATGGGAAATAGGCACGGTGCTTCACTGGCACCAACCAACTGTGCCAAGAAATGCCCCCACTTGTAGGAGCGGCCCGCTACACGGCGTGGCCGCTCGGGGACAGAGGACTCGTGCTGTGCCTCGATCGGCACCGCCTAGGGAGAAGCCCTACTCACCGGGTTCTCTCGGGCGCTGCTCTCGGCCTCCTCGCTTCACTGTTGCGGTCCCGGTCTCCGGCGGCGCAGCATCATGCGGGACTCCTCGGCGGGCAGCACGCGGGGCTCTCCTCACCATACGGGAGCCCCGCCGTGCCTCCAGGTCTGCTTTGCTTCACCCGGGCCCCCTCCTGGGGCCCGGGACTCCATGGGCACATGCAGGGCTCCTACCGGCATACGGGAGCCCTGCAGAAGCAGACACTGCCTCTCCACTTCACCCGGGCCCCCTCCTGGGACCCGGGGCTTCCAGCGAAGCCAGCGAGGCTCCGAACGGCACTTTCCTGGGCGCGGGGCTTCCTCGAGGAAACGGAAGTCCCGCCCCACATCAGGCATCACGCTGCCTGACTTCCTGCAAGGCCGATCGGGCCGCGGCTGTGAATTCGTTTCTTCTGCGGCAAATGAGGGGTAGGCTCCCTCTCAATATTCCAAATATAAAGCAGGGTGGGCACCTGCTAAAAGGAATAAAAATAAGCGGGGCCCCCGCCGTCTTGAGCGTCACGGGGAATCCCTCGCATCGGGATTCCCTCTCGAAGGGCGGCAGCTCAGCGCTGCGCAGCCCACACGTTCTCCCGGTCCTCCAGATTTAGAATATAGCGCTCACCAGGCGCTAGCTGCAGAAAAGAGGTCCCTCAAAAGTCCTTTGGAGATGAAGGGGCAATGCAGGGCCCAGGGAGGCAAGCCCTCCTGGCAGCCCCCCCCTGGGGCCCAGCAGCAGCAGCATGCCCCAGCAGGAACAGAACTCAAGAACGGAACATTTTCATGGGGTCACAGCCCCTTCTTTTATACACCCTTTTCCTTTGTCTAAAGGTGTAGGGTTCAGGGAAAACCAGATGCAACTGGTTTGGGGGGAGCTTTGGAGCACTTTGTTTTGCTCAGCTCCTCTCTCCTTTCACAGGACAGGCTAGGGACATCAGACGCACCACAGGGGGTGGAGCCAGCATTGTGGAGGGAAGGCACAGCCCTATTCAGGTCCCAGGTGCAACTCCTCCCTCCCATCTAGATGCAGATCTCCCTATTCACCACTGCGCTGACTCACCCTGCCCCTGTCACTCACAAGCCAGACATGCAATTCACATCAGGCAGGCAGACACAGAGCACACATAAATGCCAACTTCTAGAAGTGGCATTTCTACACAAGTTATAATAAATCTGCGCACACCATTGCGCAGCATTTATTCTCACGAGTTCGCACATACTAAACTCGCCCCTGCAGTTCTCTCACACCAGGAATTACCATGGACACACATATCCCCCATGCATTCCTATGGGAGGGCAGGACAATCTCACCACACGCACTCAGCGCGCACGCACTTTACACTGGCCCACAGTGCTAAAGTGCCCAGAGACTTAAAACTACTGACATACAAGGCAAAAAGTTTAGGGGTGAACCGGCCAAAAAGGGCCAAGTCCAACATTCTCTAAGAACAATGCTGCCAAAAAGGAGTCACTGGCTATGATTATGTGTCATCTACAGCTAAGTAAACAAATGGCACCTAGACACATCGTTTCATTTGCACAAAACACCCATAAATAAATATTCACATCTGGGAACAGGCTCAAAGGGCTACATAAGCCAGTGTCCATACAATATGATGATCAGAGGGGTAACAGGATGCTTCCATGTGCAAGGCGCGGTATCAAGTTCACAATATTTGTCTTAATATCAAAGTTCTATGCAAATAGAGTAGAAACAAAACTCTCAGAAGTTGGAAATGAGTTGAAACATATAATAAACCCAAGCGCTAAGCGTAATACAAATATGAAATGATTGTAAACATAAAATGACCCCAAGCGCTAAGCGTGAAACAAATATGTAAATGCCATAGTCTTGAATCAAAAGTCACTTGTGCCATATACCAGATGGCCTATTCACATGGCAAATATGCAAGGACGAGCCTTCCGATACCAACAGAAAATGTCAAAGTCACACAGCCTTTCACTTCACACGCAGCCTTAAAGCGCGCTGCACTTAGCTGTCCGATGCTTGCTGCAGTCCCGGACTGATGCGTGCTTCTGTCCAGTGGTGAAGGAGGAAATCCTGAAGCAGTGCTGAAGCTGGAACCAGGAGATTAAGTCAAGCATTGACAGGTGCGAGGCTTGGACTTTTATAGCCAGTTCAGTGGCAGTTAACTGCACGTGGCTAGCCACGCCCATAAGCAAAAGTCACATGTGCCATATACCAGATGGCCAATTCACATGGCAAATATGCAAGGACGAGCCTTCCGATACCAACAGAAAATGTCCAAGTCACACAGCCTTTCACTTCACACGCAGCCTTAGTCACGCCCATAAGCATGGCAGGTGCACATGTCCAATAATGTGACACTGTTGCTAGCACCCAAAAACAACAAGCATTGGCAAAACAAGCACTGGCACCAATAAATACAGTAAAAATAAACAAACATTGGCAGTGGCAAGAAAAGGAAAAAACCAAACAACTTAGTGGACAGAAACATGAGCAAGCAGGGACCCCTGAGGGTGCCAACATACCAGACAGGACGAGGAGTTCCTGACAGTTCCCCCCACCAAAAGGTACTTGTAGGGGGCGGGGCTTTGTGGGATGGCGAAGGTGAAAGAGACGCAAAAGACGAGGAGCATGGACCGCAGATGCGGGTTCCCAAGAGTTGTCATCGGGACCATAGCCCTTCCATGCCAGCAAATAGTGCAACACGCCCCGGATGCGTTTGGAATCCAGAACTTTCACCGCCTCAAATTCCAACTGTCCATTCACTTGAATTTGGGGAGGCGGAGGAGCTGAGCGAGTGGTAGGGGAATAGGGACGAAGCAGGGATACATGAAATACAGGGTGCACCTTGTAGTCTTTGGGTAACTCAAGTTCCATGGCCAAAGCGTTCACTACCTTAAGGATGGTAAAGGGACCAAGAAAGCGGGGGGAGTAGTTTTTTCAATCCTGCCAAATTTAAATTCTTGGAAGATAGCCAAACATGATCCCCACTATGATAGTGAGGAGCAGGTATTCTATGTTTATCTGCTTGCGTTTTACATGCCTCCTGATACTGAGCTATATGTCGTTGTACCTGTTGTTGTATATCATACAATTTAGTGTAGTGTTCCTGCACCAACTGGACTTTTCCTGCTTTGGTAGGGTCAAGAATAGGGAACATTCTAGGATGATTGTAGGAGAGTAGGATCTGCTTCACATGGGTACCCCCACTTTTTGCTGATGCTTCACTGTTTTTCGACTTTAGTCTGGCTGGGGCCCTGCTAATCAGAACCCCAGCTTAGCTGCTTCCTCTCTAAAATGGTTTCCATGTGCCTTAGGCACATCTCTGATTGGAATCTGGAGTTTATTTTTTATTTTATTTATTTATTTATTTAAACAGTTTTATATAGCGCTGGCTAGACCCGAAGGTATCAGAGCGCTTTACATAAGGTTCCACAAAATTACACAGTACATTAGAATCAGGTAACATCAGTTGCTAGAAAAACATTTCAACAGCATAGATGCGAGGAAGGGTAAGGGGGCAGGAAAGGTGGGGTAGGGGAAGATAGGACAGGGAGACGAAAGGAAATCTGCCCCGAGTCCGGCTGGGTAGGTGACGGCTAAGGGGAAGTCCACAGCCCATCTCCTCTTTAGCTACCAGGTAGCTCCACCGGGCCAGGGCCAAATAGCAAGGTCTCGGTTAAGAAGCAAAACATTTTAAAGAGTATAGGAAGACGAGAAAAGTGGAGCGTAGAAGGGTTGGGGGAAAGGAAAAAGGGGTAGGGGAGAAAACGACAGAGAGACGAAGGAAAGTCTGCCCAAGGTCCGGCTGGGTAGGTGATGGTCGCGGGGTAAATCAACAGTCCAACTCCTCTTTAGCTAGCAGGTAGCTCCACCGGGCATCGGTCAGCTAGATAGGTCTCAACAGTCAGAAGAATATCCCAAAGTTAATATCAAGGTGGGTGAGCCAGGGTGGGAGGGTGGAGGGGAGCACCTCTAGCCTCACTAGAGTAACCTCGAAGTGCCAGTCCAGGGAGTCCAGTGTGGGTGGAGGGGTTTCAAGGGTGAGGAATGGAAGAATAGAAGGTAGGAGCCTAGGAGTTTAGTCCATTTGTGTGGAGGCCAAGACGAGTTCAGGCACCCAGGTAGTTTGAGGTCCCTCAATTTCTTCATCCTGATGATCGGGACTCCCGCGGCCGCCATGTTGGAGTCAGGCATCCCCTTGAGCAAATGGATTCTCCCTCTGCTTGCTGCCCCGGAGGGAAGCTCGTGAAAGGATTGTTCGTGCCGCGTATGGGAGGTACTAGATGTTGAGTTTATTAGAGGGGGTGAGGGAGGACGGCCAGTGTGTGCTTGGGAGGTGAAGCGGGGCCGTAGGTGTCTGCCACAAGTCTGAGGTATTCCTCAGGGGACAATCAGAGCTATTGTCACCCATCCAGAGATTCGGGAGTCGTTCTGCTCAGAGCCGATTCAACCGGCCACCATTGTGTCCTGGCGGAGCCTCTGTGAAATGGAGACCTTTCAATTAACGATCTTGTCTCCCTACGGCAGCAAAATGATCCGAACTTTGAAAGAATCGCGAGCTGAGCGCCATGGATGAATTCCGCCCCAGATCTCCGGCGGCAGTTTGCGCGTCTCGCAAAAGAGGGGAGTGCCCTTATAAGTCCCTAGTATATGGTATACTATGTACCCAGGGCATAGGTACCTCATTGCAGCATGTAATGTGCCACCCCTGGAAGGCCATCCAAAATGACACCACAGGTCTGCTACTGCAGCCTGGGTAAGGTGGTGCATGCACCCCTTACAGTGGTATGGGCTACCTATATCACTACCATTGCACACACATATAAACCTATAAGTCACTCCTATGGCAGGCCTTACCAATCCTGAAGGCAGAGTACTTGGTTTCTATGTGAGAGGGTGCCCCTGCATGAGCAGAGCCCCTCTGCAGCGTTTGGAGTCCCTCCTCTGATGCTGTGTGTGGTACAGCCTGACCATATACTCTTAAGTGCATTATATCCTCGCGGTACAATGCTAACTTTGGACTGGCTGCACCAAAACATGTCGTGTTTGGTGTAAAACATCTTGGAATACTACCCCCCGCCAATCCTGGCGGTGGGGGTAGCATTCCACCCTTCTAGAGGGAGAGACATGTACACACCGGGCTACCCGGTAACTTCTTTCCAGAGCCCTGGCATCACAAAATGGATGCCGCTGCCACAGACATGGGTCTGGCCTCCTGCTGCTGACTGAAACTCCGGCAGGGGAGGCCTGGACAATAGGTTTCCTGTTGCAGGGAGGTGTAACCACCTCCCCAGACAGGATAGTGTGTATTGGGGCTGGGCGGGAGCACCCTCTGGTGCTTTGAAGTCCGGCACTGGGGGCACATTTGGTGTCCCTGTGCATATGCCAGTTCAAACCGGTTGCAGGGGCTACCTGCCCCTGCTCTGGCGCGAAACTGGACAAAGGGAATGGGTGTAACCACCCCTCTTCCCTGACCCTCCCATAGGTGGGTCCCCAGAGTATGTCCAACCCCCTAACTTAGTATACGTATGGGACCCCAGTCCTTAGGACTTCAGATTACCCTGGACGGTACTCTGACACTGAATCCTGGACCTTCGACGCTCTACTTCAAGATTAGAGGACTGAAGAATCTCCCTTGGGGTCAAGGAGTGACTCCCCTGCTTGGCAGGCACCTAAGAAGCAATTGTCCGGTCTGCATCACTGAAGCTCCCGCCGGACACCGAAGTCTTTGCATGACCAGAGATGGATTTCCAGACTTCCCCAAGGCTGCCCTGAGTCCCCAGCAAAGCTGAGGCCCGTAGCTGTCGTGGGTAACGTGGAACCGTGACCCCTGGACACCGAGCACATTTGCAAGTGCATCCTCTTCCTGGTCTCCCACGAAGTTGTGCTTTGGGCTCCAAGTAGCCCCCGCCTCCAGCACCGATTGCACCGAAGATCACTGGCCTCCACTTAACGAGTGTCCTGTGAGCCAGCTCCAAGTGCGTCCACTCGAGGCTCCTTCGCGGTCGCTAGTCCGTTGGCTAGTGGGCCCTCCCAAAGGCAACTCTTCTTCTGCTTGGGCGTTCCTGGTTGCCTCAGAGGTGCCCTGACTTACCCTTGCTGGGTGAGTCCCCCAGACCTTGCTGGTCTGCAACATCATCCTTTCTTTGTTTCTTCGAGACTTGCTGTTGCCAAGGCTTGTTGGGTCCAATCCGGTCGCCAATACTGCAGCAATTGACAGACATCGTGGGACAGCTCGAATCCAGCTCCTGGTTGTTGTTGACGCCTCCTGGACCTCGTGGCTGAAGAGTCAAGACGACCGTCAACCTACCTGACGCACCCGACATCGGTGAGCATCTGCTCATCGCCTTCCTGGTCACGGGCTAGTGATCCAGACTCTGTCCCCTCTGCTTTCAGGTTCTTCAGATCTTCGATCCACCTTTGGATCCACCCGAACACTTTCGACTTGGTCGCCAGCAGCACTTTGCAGCAGATCGCCATTGAAAACGACGACGAAACCCGACCCCGAAAGGCACCTATGCACCCGGCTCCCCTGGGTGAGGTAAGTCGAGTACTCCGGTGCTCCCGTGGGTATAGCCTCTAGAACCACCTAGTTCTAAAAGGGTTTGCTCCAAGTCCTCCTCTAAGTGTCCTTTTTCTTTAAAACTCCAACCGCGACATTCCCCATAGAAGTCAACGGCGGCTCGCGGCTGTGTTCTCACACTGCACGCGTCCCCCGTGGGTCCCCTGTGTCACTACCCTGGGTGGTTCCTTGTGGTCCAAGCAGTTCTACAGGCTCTAGGCCTTGTGTCTAGCTCAGTCGTGGTTCTTATACTACTTTATTGGTATATGGTTTGGTACGCCCCTAGGGCTCAAACGTGTATTTGTGCTATTACTGTTGATAACTGACTTGTAACTTATGTACTTCGAACTCTAGCCTCATAAAGAGACTAGAGGGGTGTGTTTAAGACTAAATACATATATTTTATATATATACCTGGTGTGGTCCTCTTTCATTTGGTCACTCAAGAGATTATAGACTGGTAAAACAAACTGCTTTACATTCCTTCAAGACTTAGCCTGAAGGCTGCTCTCCGTAGCTACCACTAGGATAGCTTTCAATAAAGGTTGTCTTTAACCTATCTCCAATAAGGGGTTGTTTGGACTGTGCAAGGTGCCCACTATAATTAGTGGACAGCATATACCAGGCCAACTTCTCACATTGGTGTGCAGCGGGTGGGATTCCAGCTTGCTATTGTTTTACCAGATAATCTCAATTGAATTGATCAACTGAAAACCACTAAGGGTACCTTAGGTACATATAAATCAAGCTTAGGATACAGTAAGTTCTACTGAACTTAGAGTTGTGTGTTAAGGGATAGCACACCCTTTCTACAACTCAAGAGAGTTTAGTAGGCCACACTAGAGTAGGTAGTGCATACACCACACCACACTAGTAATGTCTTCACTGCCAGGAACCAGGGAGCTCCTGCCATCCAGATATGACAACCTCACATTCTTGGAATTGAGAGAGTTGTGCAAAGTTAGGAAGTTGAAGACAGGCAAAAGTGCCAACACCCAACGTCTCCTGGAGATGCTTCTGCTGGATGATCTTAGAAGACCCATAAGGTCTGAAAGGATAGGCAGAGAGGGTGGGGCAGAAGATGAGGGAGGGGCCAGGGATGAAAATGCCCAGGACCTGACCTCTGAAACTGGCCAGGGGGATGACAATGATCCTGACCTGGAAAGTGCAGCTACTCCTGAGGAAGAGGAGGAGGCCCAGAAGGACCTCCCTTTGTCCCCCAGGAAGAGTTGAGAGTGTGCCCAGAAGGACTAGATCTCCTTCTCAGGAGTCTAACCACTCTGACACCTCAGTAGGGACCTCTGTCTCCTCACATGGGAGGGAATCCTCTCAAGAGAGGAGAAAAAGACTGATTCAGTATGAGCAAGCCCAGCTTGAGCTCAGAAAACAGCAGTTGGCTATAGACAGGGAGTCCCTAGATCTCTATAGACAGAGAAAAAAGATGGGACTAGAGTCCCATGGTGGCAGCAATTTCCCCAGAGATAGGGAAAGGTCTTATGACCATAGGAACCTGAGCAAGATTGTCCCTCCCTACCAGAGTGGGGATGACATCCACAAATGGATAACTGCACTGGAGAGGGCCTGTAAAGTACAGAGGGTCCCTCAGGAGCAGTGGGCAGCAATCTTGTGGCTCTCCTTTGCAGACAAAGGTAGAGATAAGCTCCTCACTGTTAGAGAAGAGGATGCTGACAATTACAAAGTCTTGAAGAGTGCTCTGATTGATGGGTTTGGCCTAACAACTGAACAATACAGGTTAGAGTTCAGAGATACCCAAAAAGCACAGGCTCAAGACTGGGTGGACTATGTGGATTGTTCTGCTAAGGCTCTGGAAGGTTGGTTGATGGGCAGTAAGGTATGTGACTTCACAGGATTGTACAATCTTATCATGAGGGAGCAGATTCTTAATAACTGTCAAAATCAGCTGTTGCATCAGTACCTGGTGGACTCTGATCTGACCTCTCCCCAAGAATTGGGAAAGAAGGCAGACAAATGGGTCAGAACCAGGGTGAGGCAGAAGGTACAGAACTAAGGTGGTGACCCTAAGAAGCAAGATTCTAAAAACTCTGATAAGGGTGGGCGAGAAGGGTAAAGACCAGAAGTCTTCACAAGTCCCCCAAAAATCGTCTTCAGGTGGGGATTCACAGTCTAACAAGGGAAAAGGCCAAAAGAAACCATGGTGCAAAGTCTGTAAGCAAAAGACACACTGGACCAGTGATTGCACCAAGTCCAAAGACTCTATTCCAGCCCCCACCAATGCCCCTAAGGCACCTGTTCCCCCTAGTGCAGTTACAATTGGTGGTGGGAGTACACAGGCCAAGGGTTTAGTAGGGTTGACCCTGGGTAATGAGATGAGCTCTGGCCTAGTCAGAGAACTCACTCAGG
This sequence comes from Calotriton arnoldi, assembly GCA_963921515.1. NCBI lineage: Eukaryota > Metazoa > Chordata > Amphibia > Caudata > Salamandridae > Calotriton > Calotriton arnoldi. The sequence continues at coordinate 142,478 of CAWUFW010012606.1, forward strand.
CTGTCCGAGTCTGTGATGGAGGCATGGATGTGACCTCGTCTGTGAGTCCCAGTAATCTGGGCAAGTACAGGCAACAGCCATTAATCAATGGAAAAGAGGCTTTGGCATTTAGGGACACAGGGGCGAGTGTCACCATGGTGACACAAGACCTTGTGGATCCTGGGCAGATTATACTTGGTGAGATGTACCAAGTGACCAATGCTAGCAATGTCAGAACAGACCATACTCTGGCAGTTGTTAACTTCTCCTGGGGAGGGGTAACTGGCCTTAAGAAGGTTGTGGTGAGTGCAAACCTACCAGTGGAATGCTTGCTTGGCAATGACTTAGAAACTTCAGCTTATCAGAAGTGGAGCTCAGGACCCATGCAGAAATGCTGGGGATCCCTGCAGATGTGTTTGCTGTGACCAGGTCACAGAGCAAAATGTCTAACACTGAATAGGCCTTGGATCCTGGAAAAATGGACCAAGTGCCATCCAAGAAGAGGAGTAGTAGGGTTAAGGCGGTGCCTTCCCCCTTGGCTCAGAAGGAAGATCAGTCTCTTGAGGGGTATGATCTCAGTCCTGAGGAAGGAACTGTCCCAGAGGAGCTTGAACCTGACCAGGTTGAGTTCTTGGGGACAGGGGGCCCTTCCAGGGCAGATCTGAGCCAGGAGCAGCAGAGCTGCCCCTCTCTTGAACCCCTCAGACAGCAAGCTGCTGCTGAGGCTGCTGGGAATGCTAGTGGTCCCCATAAAGTGTATTGGGATGATGGGGTCTTGTACTCAGAGTATAGAGACCCCAAGCCTGGTTCCACCAGGAGGTTGGTTATACCTCTGAAGTTCAGGGGCTTCCTATTGACCCTAGCCCATGATATTCCTCTAGCAGGTCACCTGGGCCAGAACAAGACTTGGGACAGACTTGTCCCTCACTTTCACTGGCCCCACATGTCTGAAGACACCATGGAGTTTTGTCGCTCCTGTGTAACCTGCCAAGCCAGTGGGAAGGCAGGTGGCACCACAAAGGACCCCCTGATACCACTACCTGTGGTGGGGGTTCCCTTTGAGAGAGTGGGGATTGATATTGTTGGTCCCATGGATCCCCAAACAGCATCTGGGCACAGGTTTATCCTAGTGGTGGTGGACCATGCCACTAGGTACCCAGAGGCTATTTCCCTTAGGACCACTACAGCACCTGTAGTGGCAAAAGCCCTCCTGGGAATGTTCTCAAGAGTGGGCTTCCCTAAGGAGGTTGTATCAGACAGGGGTGCAAACTTTATGTCTGGATACTTAAAGGCAATGTGGAAGGAGTGTGGAGTGACTTACAAGTTCACCACACCCTATCACCCACAATGCAATGGTTTAGTTGAGAGATTCAACAAAACCTTAAAGGGCATGATTAAAGGGCTCCCAGAAAAGCTCAGGCGAAGATGGGACATACTCTTGCCCTGCCTTTTGTTTGCATACAGGGAGGTGCCTCAAAAGGGGTTGGCTACAGCCCTTTTGAACTTTTGTTTGGTCACCCTGTCAGGGGTCCATTGTGCTTGGTGAAGGAAGGATGGGAGTTACCGCTCAAGCCCCCAAAGCAAGACATAGTGGACTATCTACTTGGTCTCCGCTCCAGGATGGCTGAATACATGAAAAAGGCAACCAAAAACCTTGAGGCTAGCCAGGAACTACAAAAAGCCTGGCATGACCAAAAGGCTGTATTGACTGTTTACCAGCCAGGACAGAAGGTGTGGGTGCTGGAGCCAGTGGCCCCAGCAGCTCTCCAAGACAAGTGGAGTGGACCCCATACCAGTGTTGAACAGAAGGGTGAGGTTACCTATTTAGTAGACCTAGGAACACCCAGGAGTCCCCACAGGGTTCTTCATGTCAACAGATTGAAACCATATGTGGACAGGGCAGACATGGGCTTGCTCATGGCTACTGATGAGGGACAGGAGGAAGAGAGTGACCCACTCCCTGACCTGCTCTCACAGAACCCTGATGATGGGTCAGTGGATGGTGTAGCCTTGGCAGGCAGCCTCACTGCTCAGCAGCAAACTGATTGCAGACAAGTGCTCAATCAGTACAGACATATGTTCTCTCTGACTCCAAGTCAGACCACCTGGTGCACTCATGAAGTGGACACTGGGGACAGTCTGCCTATTAAAAATAAGATGTATAGGCAACCTGACCATGTCAGGGACTGTATCAGGACAGAAGTCCAGAAAATGTTGGATTTGGGAGTTATTGAACCCTCAGATAGCCCTTGGGCTAGTCCAGTGGTCCTTGTGCCAAAACCTCACAACAATGGTGGGAAAAGAGAGATGAGGTTTTGTGTGGACTACAGGGGTCTCAATGCAGTCACTAGGACTGATGCCCATCCAATACCTAGGGCAGATGAGCTAATAGACACTTTGGCCTCAGCCAAGTATCTAAGCACATTTGACCTGACAGCTGGCTACTGGCAGATCAGACTAGCTGATGATGCAAAGCCAAAAACAGCATTCTAAACCCCTAGTGGACATTATCAATTTGTGGTAATGCCCTTTGGTCTGAAGAATGCACCTGCCACTTTTCAGAGGTTGGCAATTACAGTCCTTACAGGTCTGGAGGCCTACAGTGCAGCATATCTAGATGATATTGCTGTCTTTAGCTCCACCTGGGAGGATCACCTGGTCCACCTTAGAAATGTTCTGGAGGCCCTGCAAAAGGCAGGCCTCACTATCAAGGCCACCAAGTGCCAGATAGGGCAGAGTCAGGTTGTGTACCTGGGCCATCTTGTGGGTGGAGGCCAGGTTCAACCACTGCAGAGCAAAATCCAGACCATCATGGACTGGGTTGCTCCAATCACCCAGACTCAGATGAGAGCCTTCTTAGGCATGACTGGGTACTATAGGAGATTTGTCAAGGGGTATGGATCAATAGTGACACCCCTGAATGACTTAACTTCCAAGAAAATGCCCAAAATGGTTCAGTGGACAGCTAGCTGTCAAAAGGCATTTGATGACCTGAATCAGGCCATGTGCACTGCTCCCATTCTCCAGAGTCCTGATTACTCCAAGAAGTTCATTGTCCAAACAGATGCATCTGAATTGGGGGTAGGGGCTGTACTGTCACAATTGAATGATGAAGGTCAGGATCAGCCAGTAGCTTTTATTAGCAGAAGGCTGACCCCTAGAGAGAAACGTTGGTCAGCCATAGAGAGGAGGCCTTTGCTGTGGTTTGGGCTCTGAAGAAGTTGAGGCCATACTTGTTTGGTACTCACTTCCTTGTTCAAACAGACCACAAGCCCCTCCTATGGCTAAAACAAATGAAGGGTGAAAACCCCAAACTGCTTAGGTGGTCCATTTCCCTACAGGGGATGGACTTTACAGTGGAACATAGACCTGGGAGTAACCATGCCAATGCAGATGGTCTCTCTAGGTACTTCCACTTAGAACATGAAGACTCAACTGGTCAAGGTTAGTTTAATGTCCCTACATTTGGGGGGGGGGGGGTTGTGTAGGACAGTAGGATCTGCTTCACATGGGTACCCCCACTTTTTGCTGATGCTTCACTGTTTTTCGACTTTAGTCTGGCTGGGGCCCTGCTAATCAGAACCCCAGCCTAGCTGCTTCCTCTCTAGAATGGTTTCCATGTGCCTTAGGCACATCTCTGATTGGAATCTGGAGTGCCCTTATAAGTCCCTAGTATATGGTATACTATGTACCCAGGGCATAGGTACCTCAGAGGCCTATCAGGGGCTGCAGCATGTGTTGTGCCACCCCTGGAAGGCCATCCAAAATGACACCACAGGTCTGCTACTGCAGCCTGGGTAAGGTGGTGCATGCACCCCTTACAGTGGTATGGGCTACCTATATCACTACCATTGCACACACATATAAACCTATAAGTCACTCCTATGGCAGGCCTTACCAATCCTGAAGGCAGAGTGCTTGGTTTCTATGTGAGAGGGTGCCCCTGCATGAGCAGAGCCCCTCTGCAGCGTTCGGAGTCCCTCCTCTGATGCTGTTTGTGGTACAGCCTGACCATATACACTTAAGTGTATTATATCCTCGCGGTACAATGCTAACTTTGGACTGGCTGCACCAAAACATGTCGTGTTTGGTGTAAAACATCTTGGAATACTACCCCCCCGCCAATCCTGGCGGTGGGGGTAGCATTCCACCCTTCTAGAGGGAGAGACATGTACACACCGGGCTACCCGGTAACTTCTTTCCAGAGCCCTGGCATCACAAAATGGATGCCGCTGCCACAGACACGGGTCTGGCCTCCTGCTGCTGACTGAAACTCCGGCAGGGGAGGCCTGGACAATAGGTTTCCTGTTGCAGGGAAGTGTAACCACCTCCCCAGACAGGATAGTGTGTATTGGGGCTGGGCGTGAGCACCCTCTGGTGCTTTGAAGTCCGGCACTGGGGGCACATTTGGTGTCCCTGTGCATATGCCAGTTCAAACCGGTTGCAGGGGCTACCTGCCCCTGCTCTGGCGCGAAACTGGACAAAGGGAATGGGTGTACCCACCCCTCTTCCCTGACCCTCCCATAGGTGGGTCCCCAGAGTATGTCCAACCCCCTAACTTAGTATAAGTATGGGACCCCAGTCCTTAGGACTTCAGATTACCCCGGACAAAACTCTGACACTGAATCCTGGACCTTCGACGCTCTACTTCAAGATTAGAGGACTGAAGAATCTCCCTTGGGGTCAAGGAGTGACTCTCCTGCTTGGCAGGCACGTAAGAAGCAATTGTCCGGTCTGCATCACTAAAGCTCCCGCTGGTCGCCGAAGTCTTTGCATCACCAGAGGTAGATTTCCAGACTTCCCCAAAGCTGCCCTGAGTCCCCAGCAAAGCTGAGGCCCGTAGCTGTCGTGGGTAACGTGGAACCGTGACCCCTGGACACCAAGCACATTTGCAAGTGCATCCTTTTCCTGGTCTCCCACGAAGTTGTGCTTTGGGCTCCAAGTAGCCCCCGCCTCCAGCACCGACTGCACCGAAGATCACTGGCCTCCACTCCACGAGTGTCCTGTGAGCCAGCTCCAAGTGCGTCCACTTGAGGCTCCTTCGCAGTCGCTAGTCGGTTGGCTAGTGGGCCCTCCCGAAGGCAACTCTTCTTCTGCTTGGGCTTTCCTGGTTTCCCCAGAGGTGCCCTGACTTACCTTCACTGGGTGAGTCCCCCAGACCTTGCTGGTCTGCAACATCGTCCTTTCTTTGAGACTTGCCGTTGCCAAGGCTTGTTGGGTCCAATCTGGTCGCCGACACTGCAGCAATCGACAGACGTCTTGGGGGGCAGCTCGAATCCAGCTCCTGGTTGTCGTCAACGCCTCCTGGACCTCGTGGCTGAAGAGTCAAGACGACCGTCAACCTACCTGAAGCACCCGACATCGGTGAGCATCTGCTCATCGCCTTCCTGGTCACTGGCTAGAGACCCAGACTCTGTCCCCTCTACTTTCAGGTTCTTCAGATCTTCAATCCACCTTTGGATCCACCCGAACACTTTCGACTTGGTCGCCAGCAGCACTTTGCAGCAGATCGCCATTGAAAACGACGACGAAACCCGACCCCGAAAGGCACCTATGCACCCGGCTCCCCTGGGTGAGGTAACTCGAGTACTCCGGTGCTCCCTTGGGTATAGACTCTAGAACCACCTAGTTCTAAAAGGGTTTGCTCCAAGTCCTCCTCTAAGTGTCCTTTTTCTTTAAAACTCCAACCGCAACATTCCCCATAGAAGTCAACGGCGGCTCGCGGCTGTGTTCTCACACTGCACGCGTCCCCCGAGGGTCCCCTGTGTCACTACCTTGGGTGGTTCCTTGTGAACCAAGCACTTCTACAGGCTCTAAGCCTTGTGTCTAGCTCAGTCGTGGATCTTATACCACTTTATTGGTATATGGTTTGGTACGCCCCTAGGGCTCAAACGTGTATTTGTGCTATTACTGTTGATAACTGACTTGTAACTTATGTACTTCGAACTCTAGCCTCATAAAGAGACTAGAGGGGTGTGTTTAAGACTAAATACATATATTTAATATATATACCTGGTGTGGTCCTCTTTCATTTGGTCACTCAAGAGATTATAGACTGGTAAAACAAGCTGCTTTACATTCCTTCAAGACTTAGCCTGAAGGCTGCTCTCCATAGCTACCACTAGGATAGCTTTCAATAAAGGTTGTCTTTAACCTATCTCCAATAAGGGTTGTTTGGACTGGTGCAAGGTGCCCACTATAATTAGTGGACAGCATATACCAGGCCAACTTCTCACAATGATGACCAGTCAAACAATAAAACAGGGAAACCTCAGTTGCAGTGTGCTTACTGTTATTATAGACGAATTCAACCAGTGGCAAGACCTTATCCCACTCAGAGGACCATGTGGAGACCAGACACCATAGGATTTGTTCTATGGATTGATTTGTGCGCTCCATTTGACCATCCGTCTGCGGATGATACGCAGAGAACAAACGGACATCTATCCCCAAAGAGGAACATAAAACCCGCCAAAAGCGTGAGATGAATTGGGGCCCACGGTCAGACACGATGGAAAAAGATAACCCATGAAGACGCACTATGTGTTGTATAAACAAAGTCACTAGCGCACTAGCTGTGGGAAGGGTTTTCATGGGAATAAAATGTGCCATTTTTGTCAGGTAATCTAACTACCCAAATGACTGTGTGCCCATTGGCGGAGGGTAGGTCCGTGATGAAATCCATACTTATGGTGTACCATGGTGTTGACGGAACTGGGAGAGGTTGTAAAAGACATGCTGGAGGTGTTTGTGGTCTTTTTGCTTGAATACAAGTAGGACAGTCTTGAATGTATGTCATAACATCCTGTATTAACGTAGGCCACCAAAACCAGCATTGACATAAGTCAATTGTCTTCTTTTCCCCTAAGTGCCCTGCAAGAGCAGAGTCCTGTCCCCAGTGTAACATGTTTCGTGCAATTCTTGGGTGGGAACAAATAGTTGGTCACCATGATACAAGAAGCCCTGTCGTTCAAGCACACCAGAGGGATAAGGAGTGATATCTTTTACCTGAGCAAGTTTCTCATAAAATTCTTGAGAGGAACGGACTGCTATAATTTTCTCAGCTGGTATGATAGGTTGTGTCTTGTTTTGATCGGAATCGGGTGAGGAGAAATTGAAACGTGAAAGTGTGTCTGCTTTTTGTTGTGCATTGCCTGGTCTATATGTAGTAACAAAATCAAATTAGTTAAAGAAGAGCAACCAGCGGAGCTGTCGTGGAGTCAAGGCTTTAATGTTTTGGAAGAATTGAAGGTCACGGTGATCAGTATAGATGGTTATGGTATGTCTTGCTCCCAAGAGATGATGACGCCATTCTTGGAAGGCGAGCTTTATGGCAAGCAGCTCCCTTTCTGCCACCATACAATTCTGCTGGGCTGGTAACAATTTTTAAGAAAAATAGGCAACAGGGTGAAAACATCCTGTTTCAGGGTCCCGTTGCGACAGGACACCACCCGTCATTTGTGACGCATCAGCCTTCACAAAAATAGGTTGAGATGGCTCTGGATGTCGAAGTAAAGGGGCTTCAGTGCAGACCTTTTTAAGTTGCTGAAAGGCTTTATTAGCTTGTGAATCCCAGCAAAAGGGAACCCCTTTTTTCAGTAAGCGGGTGATGGGTCACACCACCAAAGAAAACTGGGGTATGAAGCGCTGGTAGAAATTTGCAAACCCTAAAAATTACTGTATCTCTCTCACAGATTTTGGGGTCTTCCATTGTAAAATGTCTTGCACCTTGGAGGTGTCCATGGCAATCCCATCTGGGGAGATTACATACCCCAAAATTTCAATGGTTGTGGCATGAAAAATGCATTTCTCGGCCTTGGTGAAGAGTTGTTGTTCTCTGAGTTTTTGAAGCACCGCCAGTACATGCTCTATGTGTTTTTCTGGAGATGATGAATAGATCAAAATATCGTTAATGTAAACTATAACACAGACGTCAAGGAATTCCTGCAGCACTTCATTGATAAAAAACTGGAAGGCTGCAGGGGCGTTGCACAGACAAAAGGGCATCACAGTATATTCAAAAAGCCCAAATTTGGTCCGTAACGCCGTCTTCCACTCGTATCCCTCCATAACACGAATTAGGTGATAGGCTCCCTTCAGATCAAGTTTCGTGTAGATAGTGGAGTTACGGACTTGGTCCAAAAGAACCGGTATCCGTGTCAAGGGATACCGTTTTTTTACAGTTGCCTTATTAATTAAGACTGATGCAGGCCCTTTCACATGGGGCTTGCCCTATGTGAAAGGACACATTGCTGGAGTTGCGTCACTTTTGTGACACACTCCAGCAATGCGTCATTTTTGCGCCTACAGATACGTCAGAAATACTGACGTATCTGTAACTCCTTGCGACATGATGCGTCATACTGTAAATATGACCCATCATTGGTGTCGCAAGGAGGGCGCAATGAAAAGTGACGCATTGCTGTTTTCACGCAGCAATGCGTCACTTTTCATAAATGAGGCCCAAGGTTTCTGGTTCTGATAAAGCATAAACTCTGCTGCACGGTAATGCAACTCCTGGTATTAAGTCAATGCGGCAGTCGTATGTTCAATGGGATGGTAAGCTTGTGGCCTGTTGTTCGCTGAAAACATCAGAAAAGTCACGGTATGGTGCAGGCAAGCAACTGGTGTCTCAGACATGGGTTAGGTGGAAGCACAATGTAACGGAATCACTAGCTGGGGTTTCTCCTGATAACACGCTTGCCAACAATGTTTGGAATCAAGCGTAACTGTTCTTGCAACCTAGTCTATTTTGGGGTTATGTACTTGTAACCACGGGATACCCAAAATAGCTCCAAATACTGGGGTGTCTATTAGGTCGAACTGAATCTCTTCAGTATGATTGTTGGCACAAATCATGGTTAAAGGACCTGTCTCATACATGATTAATCCAGAGGATAATTCAGAGCCATCCATAGCTCGCACTGGTTCCGGGGTGTTTTTCTGGATCATGGTAATTTCGAGGCTCTTGGCTAGACTTAAATCAAAAAAGTTACCCTTTGCTCCTGAGTCAAGCAGTATGGGAAGGACCTTACATGCTTGCGGAGACAAAATCAAGGTCACAATCAAGGTAAGATGACGGGGTGAGGGCGTTTTAGTATTAGCTAGGAGATGGGAGACCACGTTCATGGGAGCGCTCGATAAGGTGGTCTCCATCTTTACCGAGCCAGGTCGTTTTCCGGCTGCTCCATACCAGGTTCTACTCCTACTATTAATGCTACTCCTTTTTTGGGAAACTGGGTTTATTACCATAATCCTGGGCGAAATGTTCGGCCCTCCCACAATATAGGCAAAGATTAAGTTTCCGTCTTCCATCTTTCTCCTCTTTGGATAAAGGTCCCCTGACACTCTCTATTTGCATAGATTCTGTGGTGTCCTGTGAGGGACTAGCTTTTTTTTTCTTCTCGGTTTTCAGGACTAGCACTCGAGTATTCCCCCGTGACTTTTCACCTTTCCGTTCCCCTAGACAGTTGTCTAACCTAACTACTAAATCAATAAAAGCAGAACATTCAGTTGGTGGTTCTATGATCTGGGCTATGATATCCTTTAAGTCGTCTCGTAGACTACGATAGAAAAGTGAGGTTCTTTTGTCCTCAGGCCATTCTGTTTCAGCAATGAGCTGATTAAAAAATTTAATGTATATCAACAAATCTTTACTCCCCTGGCGCAGGATTTAGCAGTTCGTTGTCGCTAGCCTGCACAAACGTGTTTTGCAAAGAGTTTGTGCATGGCATCTTTACATTTTTAAAAATCATAAAGTAAGGGATCATTCCGCTCAACAAGGGAAATGGACCATGCCGCTACATTAACCCCAAGATAAGAAATAATGAAGGCTACTTTAGCCGCATCACTTGGAAAGGCGTTGGGGCGACACAAAAATTGTAAATGACATTGATTCATAAAATCCCTGAATTTTGTATTATCACCAAAGAATCGCTCAGGTGGGGCTAACGGGACTGGAGTTAGGGTTGTCACATTCAGGTGTAAGAGTTGAGGAACCATGTTTGCAGTAGGGGCTGTTGGAACAGGTAGAGAGTGTAACGGGAACTCAAACCTAGGTGGTTGCAGAAAGGTCTTGGGTTGTTTTACCTTACTTTCATCCCATGGGTTGTCTCGAGGCTTATATCGCTGTAACTCCCATCGTAAATCCTGATTCTCTAGTCTCAGATTTGAGACCTTCTGTTGTAAACTAATTAGGGCTTTCGTAATATCTGCTAAGGTGTAAGCCTGTGTGTGTAGTGCCTGTCCTAAATCGTCAAAGGACCCCCTCCTACAATCCATCGCTCAGGCAGGCCCGTATTTTGTGGCTTGGCTTAATATAAGACTGTGGCTCAGCCACTCACCTGAAGTTCAGGTTGTCTGCAGGAGCGATAAACTGTCCCCTCTCCTCCTAGAACATCTCTTGGCACTACTGAACTCGCTACAGGAGTCCCGGCAGGTGTCCCAAAAGGGAAAGGGAATACGACGAGAAAAAGAGAGAGAACACTGCTACTCCACACAGCCTGGTCCAGCCCGGCACCCTCGAGGGGATCTGTTTGCAGAGTAGGGTCACCTTTTTGAGGACTTGTGTGTCTCTATAAAATAAGAAATGCAACAAATGAGTACAGAGACACTTCTGAGCCACTGAGGCGCCCTCAACACAGAACATTCATAATAAGCGAGTTATGTGAATAACCTGGTTCTCAAGAGGGGCTGAGATACTCTCTTAGCCTTTGTCTGTAGATTTCAGAAGAACACAATCCAAAAAATAGTTCTCTAAGAACAATGCTGCCAAAAAGGAGTCACTGGCTATGATTATGTGTCATCTACAGCTAAGTAAACAAATGGCACCTAGACACATCGTTTCGTTTGCACAAAACACCCATAAACAAATATTCACATCTAGGAACAGGCCCAAAGGGCTACATAAGCCAGTGTCCATACAATATGATGATCAGAGGGGTAACGGGATGCTTCCATGTGCAAGGCGCGGTATCAAGTTCACAATATTTGTCTTAAAATCAAAGTTCTATGCAAATAGAGTAGAAACAAAACTCTCAGAAGTTGGAAATGAGTTGAAACATAAAATAACCCAAAGTGCTGAGCTGAATAAAAATATGAAATGAGTTCATACATAAAATGACTCCAAGCGCTAAGCGTAATACAAATATGAAATGATTGTAAACATAAAATGACCCCAAGCGCTAAGCGTAATACAAATATGAAATGATTGTAAACATAAAATGACCCCAAGCGCTAAGCGTGAAACAATTATGTAAATGCCATAGTCTTGAATCAAAAGTCACATGTGCCATATACCAGATAGCCAATTCACATGGCAAATATGCAAGGACTAGCCTTCTGATACCAACAGAAAATGTCAAAGACACACAGCCTTTCACTTCACACGCAGCCTTAAAGCGCACTGCACTTAGCTGTTCGATGCTTGCTGCAGTCCCGGACCGGGGCGTGCTTCTGTCCAATGGTGAAGGAGGAAATCCTGAAGCAGTGGCAGAAGAGTCTCCAGCTGAAGCAGGAACCAGGAGATTAAGTCAAGCATTGACAGGTGCGAGGCTTGGGCTTTTATAGCCATTTCAGTGGCAGTTAACCACATATGGCTAGCCACGCCCATAAGCATGCCAAGTGCCTTAGCCACGCCAATAAGCATGGGAGGTGCACATTTCCAATAATGTGACACTGTTGCTAGCACCCAAAAACAACAAGCATTGGCAAAACAAGCACTGGCACCAATAAATACAGTAAAAATAAACAAACAGTGGCAGTGGCAAGAAAAGGAAAAACAAAAACAACTTAGTGGACAGAAACGTGAGCAAGCAGGGACCCCTGAGGGTGCCGACGTACCAGACAGGACGGGGAGTTCCTGACAGTAAATAAACAAAAAGGCAGGGGATATTTTTGGGCAAAAGAAAAAAAGTATCAGGAATTGCACAACTGTTGTGGTGGGTCCGAGTTTCATCCTTCTTCTGATACTGTTGTCTCAGGGGTATCTAGTATTGTGTGTTGCTGAGGCTGCTCTCGATAAGGTCATTGTTCTCAGGTTTGAGGAGTTCTCAGAACTGTCTCTCTTTTACTCCATGTCTGTCCTAGCTGCTGGTCTTACATGGGAAGGACCGGCGGACCCCAGTCTGTATCACTGAGAGGTGGTTGCCTATCGAGAGGAAGCATCCAGCATGAGCTCAACCATGCCTTGGGCTTTCACCATGAGCAGAGCCGCAGTGACCGTGATGACTACGTGAAAATCAGGACAGAATTTATTTCAGATGGTAAAGTAACCCTCCACTCTGACCAATCACTGTTTTCTGTTGTTAGTTGAATCATGTTATTAACAATAATTTGCAGTGAGAGAGTGATGCAAAGATCACAAACAGCCAACAAAGTGAAAGGGGAAGGTAAGGCTGAGGTATTTGCTCCTATCAGGAGCCTTCATGCTCTGTCTGCCTCCCAACCACATAGCACAACTCTCCTGCGTTAAGTAATTATGACATTATTGGCCTAACTCAGGTAAAGTTCAATGACTGTAAACAAGACTGCTTAGTGCGTGGCATAGTAGAGTGGTGAGGTACAGGCTGTACTCTATTATCTCAGAACCCACCCAAGAGTCAGTGTCCTTTGCACCCAGTGTGGGTCTTGTCCATTTACTGATCTCTGAAACCAGGTCCACTCCTGTGTATCTGTACAAACAGAAAGGCATAAGAGGCAACAGTGTGAACTCTGTGCATCTGTAATGTTTGAATACCATATCAGGCACCAATCTGACCACTGTGTATTTAGATTTGCTGGCAGACAACAGTGAGATAGAAGTACATCTATGTATGCTAATGAGCAGAATTTGACTCCTGTGTGATTGTCGTCCAACGCTATGAATGGGTCTCCCACAAACCAGAGGGATCTCTGAGCATTTCTGTTTACTGCATGGTGTGTCAGATGGTAGTGTGACTTCTGTGCATCTCATCTCTGTTTGCTGAATGACATGTTGGGAGCCAGTGTGACAAATGCAGCAGCAAAGACCACTTTTTCTGTGAAAGAAATAAGAAAAGCCAGATTAACAACACAAAAAAGACATGAATGACTCCCGCTATCCCATACTGCTCAATTCCCAAGGGCACAGCTTTCAATCGCTTCTTGATCGTCAGTCTAATTGACATCTTCAGCTCACTCAAGACTACTTCTATGAAGACAACATCCCTTCAGGGAGATGTTCTCATACCTCTTATCAACACAGTTAATGCCTCCCTCAGCTAATAAACTTTCCGGGACAACCTCAGACTAAGACACATCCTCTCACGGCTAAACAAACCAGCTACTATCCCATGACTCACGTTCCGTTTATTAGAAATACCATTAAAAAAGGTGTGACCCAACAACTTCAAGAGCAGATCACCAATAACAGCCTCGTACAGTGTTTCTAATCCAGATTCAGATCTCGTTTCAGCACAGCTACTATGCAAAGTTAATACCAATATTCACACCTCTCAAGACACACATGGTCTTTGCTAATACACTTTTGCAATGGTTAATCTCCTACCTCACCAACCTCAAGGAACCCTCTGAATGACGCAACCTCTCCTTTATAATCTCATCAGAGGATGACATTCAAAGACTCAGATCTTGATTCAAGCTCATTCAGAAATGGATGTTCATCACCTACCCAGAAGGCAACCCAACTACGACAGCAACCAAAGGCTGAAGTCTGGTTCAATCCTGACTAACAGAGATGAAACTTGTCAGCTCCTCCCCAGCTGACAGCTAATGTGAAAACTCTAGAACTCATCCTTGACAGTGACCTCTCTTAATGAATGCATTACCAAGAAAACCAAGAAAGTGTGGAATTAGCATTCACTCCTGAAAAAAGGGAACTCTACTTACCCTTAATGAGAAATCAAGTCAACACTATAAGTACTACTGGTATCCCACTTTGATGGAGGCAATGCCCTACTCAGAGGTTACTCCACACTGGCTCACCTGAAAGGCATCCCACATGCTGCAGCTCACCTGATCAAAGGCCCGAGGAAATTTGATCAAATAACCCATCAGGTAGGAACTTTGCTCGCTCTTCCTACAGGCCTACACTATGTTTAAAACCAAGGAATGCCAACACGTGTTTCACGGCTAACATGGATTGCGTCCTGACTAGGGATGGGCGGAATTTGCGTAGTCGCGCTACGCAAAGGTCCGCAAAACGGTAAAAAATCTCCGCGAGCACGCAAAAGTTCCGCGAACACGCGAAATTGCTTGTTCCGCCCGTTCGCGATGCTTTTTTCCTGTTCGCGCACGCTGTTTGCGTGCTCGGGGAGAAATATCTTGCGAACACGCACTTTGAAAGCGCGAACAAGCAAAAAATTCCGCGAAGCAGCGGATCGCGGAATTTTTGGCAATTTCGCGTTCTCCGCGGAACGCGAAATTACCCAAATAACGCAAATTCCGCGAGCGGAGCGGAATTTACCGCCCAGGCCTAATCCTGACGCATCTGCAGGGCTTCAAATTCCGACCATATTCCTTAGCAATTTATAGTTCCTTGGATTAATCTTGATAAAAAATTAAATTAAAAATTAAAAAGGCATTTGTATAGCGCGCAAATAGTCCAAGGAGTGTCTCGGTGCTGGCCATGTAAAGGAAACGTACCATCTGCAAAAAAAAGTGATTGCATTATTCATTTTTCTGAAACAGCCACATTTCTTTGGGGAGTTTATTCTAGATCTTTGGGCCAGGGAAGGAGAATGATCTTCTACCTGTTCTGCCTTGCAAATTTTAGGCTGTGTGAGGAACGCAGTTCTCTGAGTGGGGCATAAGTACATATCCTGCTCCTCAGATAAACCGCCCCTTTCCCATAGAGAGCTTTATGTGCCAGGACCAGAGTGTTGAAAAGAATCCTCTTTTTGACAGGCAACCAGTGTAGTACCTTCAAATGAGGAGTCATGCGCATTCGTGGAGCCAAATTAGGAATTCATCTAGCTGCCACATTTTGTACCATTTGTAAACGACTGAGCAAGTAGTCTGGAAGGCCCAAGTATAGAGCATTTCCATAATCAAGCCTCAAGGTTATCAGAGCTTGAGTCACTGTTTTCTTAGACTCTAATGACAGAAAAGGGAAGCATTTCTTTAGGGAGCGTAGGATCCCAAAACAGAAGCACACCAATGACTAGATGCGTGATTGGAAAGAAAGGGCACTATCCATTTTGATTTCCAAATTTCTTGCTACCATTTGTTGTGCGCCCGAGGAGGAGTATCATATGGCCAGCACCTTCTCCATGTTTCAGGGGAGATGTCCCCAAAGAACAGGATCTCAGTTTTATTGGGGTCACATTTAAGTTGCTGGACTGATTACCAGTTAACACAATGGAAAGACAGTATTTAATGACCTTTTCCTCAGGTTCCTTTCCCTTTCCCCAGGCAAAAAGCAGCTGAGGGTTGTCTGCGTATGATATTACTTTCGCCCCTTGAGCTTCTGCCAGAACAGCTAGGGGAGGTAGATATGAGTAAAATAATGTGGGACTCCGTGCCGATCGCTGAGGCACTCCTTCAGATAGTTCTCGAATAGGGGCAGCATATGGAGAGATCATACTTCTTGACACCTGTTGTTTAGGAATGAGATAAGCCACTTCAAGACTAGACCATCGATTCCTATATCCCGAAGGCGGGCCAGTAGTCTTCCATGTGGCACGGTATCGAAGTCTGCGCATAAATCCAGCAGTATCAGGGCGGCCTTGCCCCCCTTGTCTAGTGTGTCTTTAATGTGTTCAGTTATTTCAGTGGAGAAGTGTGGCTCAATGGTTAGAGCGGCAGACCCTGATGCAGAGATCTGGCCCGGGACCAGGGTTCAATTCCCGCCTCGGCGGGTCTTGGGCTCAACTTCCTCGGACCTGAAAATTCTCGCCTCGGTGCCTATTCTAATCATGGGTCCCACTCTGCAACTCTGGGCAATAGCTTGCTTAATCTCCACAACGGCCCCACCAGCGCTGGGATTCCTGGCTTTACCTTGGGGGTGCCCAGGAGTGGACATTTCACAGGGAAAAGCCAGGAAGGGTTCCACAGCGGTATGCGTTCAGCGCCAGGATGCCTCAGGGTAGCAGTGCGCTTTACAAGTACAAATTCATTTCATTTCAAATTCATTTCTAGGAAGGCTGTTTCCGTGCTACAGTTAGCTCTAAAAGACGACTGACTTGAGTGGAGGAGATTATAATTCTCCAGGTAACTCGAAATGTTCGAGTTAACATGCTTCTCTAAGATTTTAGAGAATACTGGAAGAAGTGAGATCGGCCTATAGTTGGTATGAACTTGAGGGTCAGCCGTGGGCTTTTTCAGTAGGGGAAGAATTTTTGCATGTTTCCATCTTGCGGGCATTGTGCCGATCGCTAATGATTCGTTTAAAACTTTGTTAATTACCAGGTTAATGGTCATAGCTACTTCGGCCAGAAGGCTGTGAGGGCACAGATCCACAGGAGACCCTGACTTGAGTTCCTTAATGGCTCTTAAAGATTCCTCCATCGAAATGGGAGGGAGAGTGGCAAGCGTGGGCGTCATCGGAGTTTTCCTGGTTTTGTGTGAATCTGCCACTACGATGCTGCTATCTGCTAGCTGATTGGTGTTTAGCCAATCAGCTCGGATTGTAGTTATTTTCTCATGGAAATACTCTGCCAGCTGGTTACCCCCTTCGCCTGAAGCGTGTAGATGATTGGTTATTTGATATCGCCTCTGGATTAAGAAATGAGTTCTTTGGATGTATTTCCTGATTGTACAATTTGCTTTCAAATATTTAATGTTTCTCTATTCGTACCTGGAGATAGTATTCCTTTGATGCTCGTCTATAGGTGTCCTTATCTGAAACTTTATAATTTTTTTGCCACTTTTGTTCGAGGCATTTACAGTGTTTTTTGCAAGACCTCAGGTTCTCATTGAACAAGGGGGGCCATTGTTTGGCCCGAGAGAATCGTGTGGTGGTGATGGGTGCTAAGTCATTAATATTGTTGCGGATCCAGTCCTCAGTGCACTCTGAATCTGATTCAGGATCTCCAGACAAAGCAGGGGGGCTCGCTTCTAGAGCACTGCGTAAATCTACCGGTGACATTGTGTGAAAGGCTCTAGTAGTAGTATTTCTTGCTTTCGAGCAAGGCTGGTTATTCCTGAGTTTCTGCCAACTGAACTTGCTCATGTAGTGATCTGTCCAGCCCATTGAAAGTGGGTAAGTTTTTACAGTTATCATATTAGAAAAAATTTGATCTAGCGTATGGCCAGCCAGATGTGTGGGTTTAAACTCTTGCTGCATACATCCAAGCGAGGACATTGTATCTGTAATGGAAGATGCCTCAGGTTCTGCCGGTTTATCCATGTGAATATTAAAGTCTCCTAATACCATGAAATTCAATTCAATACCATTCTATGTGCAAATGATCAGCAGAAGTTCCCAGCGTTCTATTTCCTCACAGTTTTAAAAAACAAGTTAAACAAGCATTAAACTAACAAAGATTTTAGCAGAGGAAAGGCAGGGAGACCTTACTGCGTCTGCACGGCGCCTCTCCTAGAGCGGGCACAGCTCGAAATGGCGCCACTTAATATTCCCAAAAAATGAAAAAATGGCTGCTACCAAACGAAAGATTCCCCCATTCTATATGCAAATGATTAGCAGAATTGCCTATCGTTCTGGTTTTTCACAGTTTTAAAACAAGTTTAAACACGATGTGCATATGAATAATAGAAGTGCCATGATATGGGTGCAATGGCTATGATAATTGTAAGATGGTTTCTCCATCAAGAGTTTTCTGAAATGTATGTATCCACGATGACGAATCAATTAGAGGATGCCAGAGCTCCTAACAGCATCTTTCTGTATTCAACGCTTTAAAGGAGTCTCCCCAATAATCTCACGATACTCCAGCCTACTTGTAACCAGTACATTGACCTGTGTCTAAGCAGCTGGAAAGGAAGGTGGTGGTGGATTTTCATGATATTGAGGGGCTGAACCCGGCCCACTGTGGCGTTGGAGGTGGTGAGTTGCTCCAGTGACTCAGTGGGGAAGTGAGAAGGTGTAAAGGTGTCTGGAGGCCAGGAAGACAGGGGAGGAGAGTGTCAGGGGTGCTGAAGAGCCAGAAATGGACCTTTAGAAAGTAGAGACCATCCAGGATCTGACAATTGTGCTACAGTTTGTGGAGAAACTCTGTGACATTAACAAAGGGTTATAAAGATGTGTACATCACCAGCTTATCAGTGGTACGAGAAGCCAAATGAGAAGCTGACGTCAAATGGAGCGAATAAAGACGTCCCAAGACTGAACCTTTAGGTATGCAGATAGACTGACTGCTCAGGGCGGTGATGCTAACAACACCAAGAGACTGAGAACAATCAGAGATAGGAAGGTCACATTCCAGTGTCATTACCCATGGTGCCTAGGTGGGATAGGGAGACAAGCAAGATTGCTGGCCGATCATGTAAAACACTGCAGATGAGACTAAGAGAATGAGGATGGAGGAAAAGTGTTTATGATGGTGAGAAGTAAGGAAGTAAGAGACATGTGTAAGGAATGTTTCCAGGGAGCAAAGTTCAGGAAAGAAGGGGGCAACGTGTTACGTTCTGTTAAAAACAAGAGTTAATGGCTGAGACAAGGCAGTCACTCAGGGTTTTATAGAACAAAAGGGGATGCTGTTGGGATCAAGTGTCGGCAATTTTAGAGGAGATAGAAAAACTACGTATTTAGATTATTCTTCGTAGGGCCCGAGAAGGGAATGGTTAAAGAGTATGGAATGACCAAGTAAGACACTACATGCCTTGGTGCTAGTTTTTTTTTGGTTAGAATGAGAACAAGTCAACCATAACACTCATTGGGTTTGCCAACTGGAGTTTGTAGATTGGTTCTGTAGCAGATGTTGGGTAAAAGAGTTAAGTTAGATAACATGAGTGGTGAGGAGCGCTGTATGAGCCGAGTGCGGAAGTGAAAAGGAAACCGTCTGGTTCTCATTGTAGAAATTGTGCAAGAAACTTAGAGGTTCTGTTTCCCTAGCAGTGAGACTGAACTGATGTGTATTACTCAATGAGGAGAGATGATTGTTGGCCCTCTTTAAATGTGATACAGTGGTCTTGCATCCAGGAGTACTGCGTTTGTCAGCCATGTCTTTTTTTATCTTTTCCTCACTGCAGGAAATCTGGCCAACTTTAACAAAGAGAACACCAATAACCTGGGCCTGGAATATGACCTCTCCTCTGTCATGCACTACGGAAGGTGAGCCTGAGATACCACTACTGATAGCCGCAAGGGAGTCTGAGATGTTGTATCCAGCAGTTGAAGGAAGGGTCTGCTGGCGGTTTCCTCCTGCTTTTCAACCTTACAAATTTAGTTCATGTTCTCTATCTCACAATTTGGACTGCCAGCTAGTGGTTCGAGGCACAGTGTGAGCTGTACCAAGGAGTCCTACATGCTCACTTACAAAATACAATCACACATTGAAAAACAGAGTGATCTGATTGGTTAAGAAACATTTTTTTCGTGTTGCTCTTTTAGGTCTTACAGGACCGGTACAAGTACCATAGAACAGAGCAATCTGGTAGGAATTGAAGATGAAGAATAACACTGAGGTCACTGTAGGAAAGTAGGATCTGCTTTCATGGTTACCCCCACTTTTTGCCTGGTGTGAAGCTGTTTCTGACTAGTCTGACTGGGATCCTGCTAATCAGGATAGGATAGGATAGGGTTTTATAAAGCGCACTAAAACCCGAAGGTGCCAAGGCGCTGAGCGGACGAGAAGAGGAGAGGCGAATGAGAGGCCGCTGGCTAAACTGAGAAAAGCCAGGTCTTCAGTTGTTTTTTGAACACCGGAAGGGATTCTACCTGGGAGATCGAAGAGGGTAGAGTATTCCAGAGTTTGGCCGCCGCCACCGAGAAGGAGCGACCGCCCCATCTGGCTTTGTGAACTCTGGGGATATCCAGTTTTCTCTGGGATGAAGATCTCAAGGCCCTCCCAGGCATATACCATTTGAACATGGGTTTTCAGCTGCTGTGACCCCATATTATGCAGGGCCTTGTGAACCGTACACAAGGCTTTGAAGGAGATTCGCTTCCTAATAGGGAGCCAGTGCAGAGTGCAAAGCCCCTCCTTTGCTGAATGCCTTTTCGGGATATTCAGGATCAGCCTGGCAGCCGCGTTTTGTATGACCTGAAGCCTGTTCAGGGAGGCTGTACTAGTATTCAGGTACAAAGCATTACAATAATTAAGCCGGGAAGTAACCAGTGAAATGACCGTAGGCCGGTGGAGTGCTGATGGAATATACGGAAGCACCTTCCTGAGAGTCTTCAGAATGTAAGAGCAAGTACTGACAGTGCGACTGACATGAGTCTCAAAAGTCAGACCCGCGTCAAAAAGTTTTTGACTGTTTTGGCGGGAACAGGAAGGGGACCGCAAGCTCCCGGCCACCAGGCATTTGACCAGATTGAAGTCTGGGGACCAAAGACTAGGACCTCGGTTTTTCCTGCATTGATCTTGAGGGAGTTATTTTGCATCCATCTGATAATGCTGGCCATGCACTGGTTACATTTCTTGGCGACCGACTGCAGATCATTAGAGATGGAAACAATGATCTGCGTGTCGTCAGCGTAGGAGATCACCTGAAACCCAAAGGGTCTGACCAGCTTGGCCAGCGGGGCCACATACACATTAAAGAGGGTGGGGTTCAGGGATGAGCCCTGGGGAACGCCACTGGGTAGGCTAAAAGCCTTCGATCTGAAACCCCCACAACTAACAGCATTAGATCTCTCTGTCAGGAAGGAATGGAGGACCTGCAGGACGCCAGTCTATCTGCTTTGTCCCTTAAATTGGTATGTTCAGTACTTAGGTACATCCCAGATTGGATTCTGGAGTACCCTTTTTAGTCCCTAGAACATGCTACTAAGGTACCCAGGGCCTAGGTACCCCAGAGGTCCCCCATAGGCTGAAGCATGTATTATACCACCCATGGGAGACCATTCAAAATGGAACTACAGGCCTGCCATTGCAGCCTGTGTAAGCTGGTGCTAGCACCACTTACGAAAGATATAGGTTTCCTATATCTGGTGTCACTGCATCTAAAACCTATAAGTCACCCCTATAGCAGGCATTATCAACCCTGAAGGCAGGGTGCAGGACACCCCTACAGCCTACGGAGTCCATTCTCCCAGGTTGTAAGTGAAGCAGCCATATACTATAGAGAGGTGCATCATGTAATTATGCGATGACCATTTCGAAACTGGCTCCAACGAATTCTATCATATTTGGTATCAAACATGTTGGAATCATACCCCCACACCGTAAACGGTGTGGGATGTATGATTCCAAGCACGGGAAGAGCCCTTCGTTAGGCTCTCGGTGCTCCCGGTACCAGCCTTCTAGACCCAGACAGCACAAAAGGGTTGCTGCCGACCAGAGACACGATTCTGGCTTCCTGCTGCTGAGCCAAGCTCGAGCAGGGGAAGGCAGAACAATAGGCATCCTGTCACAGGGAGGTGTGACCACCTCCCAGACAGGATTTAGGGTATTGGGGCAGGGTGGGTGCGCTTGCCAGCGCCACTCAGTCTGTATGAGGGCACATTTGCTGTCCCCATGCATAGTCCAGTTCAAACCAGCTCTGGCAGCCGTTGGCTCCTGCTCTGGCGCAAAACTGGACAACGGACATGGGAGTAACCTCCCCACTGTCCAGATCCTCCCCTGGGAGGGTCTCCTGAATCGTCCCAACCCTTTCCTTAGGGTACCTAAAGGCTTACCTGTGTATGGGTCCCTAGATTAGTTGCGGGACAAGTTCAGATCAGACACCACTTCTTCTTCTACCGTCTGGGCACTTTGGACTTCGCTGGACTTCGTTTGGGCTCGACTTCATCTCCCTTTCAGTCTGCTGCATTGTCTGTGCCTGTGCACCATACAGGAACCTTCCAAGGCCTGCGGGCATCAAAGACACCTTAAGGTATCTCCTTTGAAGTGAAGGAGTCACTTCCCTGCATTTGCAGGTACCGCAACTAAGTCGACGGGTCTGCTGATCCTGAGTTCCTCTGGACTCCGAAAGGTTCTGCAACACAAGTTGTAGTTCTTCACAGCTCTCGAGGCCTGCCCTGCCCTCTTACCAAGTTTGAGGCCAGTATTCCTCGTGGGGGCTGCAATAACTGAACCCCTGTGCACTGCATCAACTTGCAGTTGCAAAGGCTTGTTGGCTTCCTTCCAAGAAGATCTTCAGGCTCCAAGTAGCCCCAACCTCGAGCATCTCCAGTGACCAGAATCTTTGGCCACACCACATCGTTTGCATCATGGTCTGCATCTTTTGGTCCTCTCACGACTCAAATGCCTCCGGCCTATGGGTCCATGTGAGGGTCACCTTTGCTTCTTTTAGGCTCCCCTTATTGCTCGGGCCTGCCATGACTCCCCTGCTTGTGGTGAGTCCCCTGGACCTTGCTGGTCCCAACATTGCACCTTCTTTGATTTCTGTGCTGGTTGCATTTGCCAAGGCTTGTTGGTGCTCCCGTCGGACACCGACCCCTCAACACTCGACATCCGACATGGGACAGCTTGTGCATAGCTCCTGGCCTTCCTCAGCATCGCCTGACCCTCACAGCTGCTGAGTCAATGTCCTCGTCAACTCTCCAGCAACTCCTGACATTGGTTGGCATTTGTCTTCCAGATCTCATGGTCACTCCTGAGTGACATAGACTCTGTCCCCTCTGCTAGCAGGTACCTCTCAATTAGAATCCACCTTCGGATTCCACCAGACACTTTCTCCTTCTTCAGCAGAGGCACTTTCCCGAAGTCCTCCATTGGGTTAAACGGCGATTTCTGACACCACTTCACACCTATGAACCCGACTTCCCTGGTGTAGGTAACATGAGTACTAGGGTATCCACGGGTGGGATGACTCTCCAACCTTCTGTCTTCCACGGGATTTCTTCAGGGTCCACTGGTAAGGGTCCTTAATCTTTAAAAATCCAACCGCGACTTACTTGTAGTGTTGTATGGAGCACGCGGTCATGTTCCCACACTGCACACGCTCTCCGTGGGGCCCCATCTATTCACCTTGGGTAGTTCCTTGGGTCCCCAGCACTTCTACGTCCTCTCGACCTTGTCTTGACCCGAGTCCTGGTTCTTATACCACTTTCTTAGTATATGGTTTGGTCCCCCCCCTGGTTCCATTGTGTATTCTGTGCTATTTACTGTGTTTCTTTGCAAAGTATTGTGTACATTGTGTTTATATCCGGGTAGGAGATATATAAACGTGTTAGAGAGTATTATATAAGAAATACATATTTGTTTTATAAATACCTTGTGTGGTTCTTTTTCCACTTAATCTATACTATAAGATTGCATTCTGGTAAAACAAGCTGCTTTACACTCCTTCTGGACCAAGCCTGAAGGCTGCTCTCCACAGCTACCACTTAGAGAGCGTTCTACGGTTGTCTAAGATCTCTTAAATCACCATAAGGGTTGTCTGGAGTGGTGCAAGGTTGCCACTTACATAAGTGGACATCATATACCAGGCCAGCGTCTCACAGCCACCATTACAGGATACAGGGACTCAGTGTCCGTGTCCTGACCTGTGTAAAAAAAAAAAGGGGGGGCATGGAAAGGGGGCAGGATAGGGACACCATCACCCCCTGGGACTTCTAAGGGGACTCAGAGGAAACTCCCCTCCCCCCCCCCACAGGCGCCATTTGGTTTTGTGCCGTGTCCCCCCTACTACTCTTGTGGGACTTATGCGCTGCCCAGTGAAGTCATCAATGATGTAATTTGAGGTGTCTTTAGTGTTTTTATCAATTATTTCAGTTAACATGTCATGATTGATGTAATATATGAGGTCATAAGCAGTGTATGGTGGGTGCAAGCTATAGTTGGCTCAGTAAACTATAACTGGTGAATTTCAGTGATTGTTTTTTTTATTAAATGTTAGGGTTTATAATATAACAACACCTAGTTCTAAAGCAACTTTAACTGTTTGTAATTTTTCCAATGAATTACTAGGGTTTTTTAAATGTCAGCTAAAATGTTATTACCTACCCTAACTAGAACCTTTGTGAATATACACACAAACATATATATGTATGGAAAATGTATGTATGGGATATGGGGCTATATTGAATGGTTCTGTTAACATTTTCTAACCACAAGACCGTAGGGCGGAATGTTAATGTCAAATGAACATTGAATTTGAGTATTGCACTGTGGGAATAAATGCAAAAATGGAAGTTTATTTGCACAGGTGACTTAAATAACTTGTGCGAATGGGCAGATTTATTTTCACTGACAATATATATATATATATATACATATATATATATATACACACACCTTGCAAAAACAGTATTATTTAACACCATATGACATATGGTGATGATGTAATTTTCCAGTCCATTTCTTTTTGCATATTTTTCGGTAGCAAAATCAATCTTTAATCTATCTATCTGTCTGTCTGTCTGTGTCTGTCTATCTATCTATCTATCTATCTATCTATCTATCTATCTATCTATCTATCTATCTATCTATCCATCTTTCTATCTATATGATGATGATAATTTGACTACAACAAGATCTACACAACAAATCTTGAAAGAACAAGAGATTGTTACCACCAAATCTATTAGTAGTCCATTCAAACTGTCTTCCACCTTTATACCAATTATGCCACGAGATGCAATTGATACATTTAGTGATGTGGTTGTTGAACAAATAAAATCATTGAAACATAAGAGGGAACGAACAATGCGAAACACAAATACCAAGAGAAACAATATCATGATCTGATGTGCAAACTACAAAAAAAAAAACAAGTGGTCATCAATAAATCGGATAAAGTTGGAAATATTGTTTTATGGCCTAGATCTGAATACCTCAAGGAAGCATACAGACATCTGGATGAACCCACATGTTATAAAGGATCCAATATGCAAGAAGTGAGGAAAGTACAGAGTAACTTGAAACTAGATTTGAGTAAATGGAGACGTGAAGGTTTAATTTCTAAGGGAGAATTTCATTTTTTAAACAACGATTTCCCTAGTGATGCCAGTAATGTATTTTATTCCTAAAATACACAAGGGGACATCTACAGTACCTGGCCATCTGATTATTTCAGCTAGGAATGGGTTATTTGAAAAGATCTCACAATATGTAGATTACTTCCTTCAAGAATTTGTAATCAAATTGCCCTCATATATTAAAGATATTGGTGATCTTTTTAAGATTACATTTAAGAAATTCCCGGGGTAGAAGATTACAAGCTAATGACGTTGGACATCACATCTCTTTACACCAGTATATGACATCATGATGGACTCGGAGCCTGTGAACATTTTCTAAAAGTCAGACCTATACAACTTTATAACCACAACAGGATGATTTTAGCATTGATCAATTTGCGTTTGAACAATAATTTTTCTATATTTGACAAAGAAGTCTTTCAACAACTTAGAGGGGTGGCTATGTGTATCTGCTTCTCCCCCAGTTATGCGTGTGTACACGTGGGCTGATGGGAGGAGCAGGTACTCAGGGTGGAGTACAACGCGGAGTAGAAGAAACATATAATATGATGGTTCGGATTTATAGACTATGTCTTTATTGTTTGGAAGTGGACAGAAAAAAGTGCAGAACATTTTGTGATTCAAATCAATGAGAATATAATGAATTTGGAATTTACAGCTAATTTCAATGCATGCACTATTGATTTTCTAAATGTACAAATTTATGTTAACAACAACAAATGAGAATCCAGACTACATCGTAAATCCACTGCAGGAAATTCTGCACTCCATGCATTCAGTTTTCACCCCAAACATTTAATCGAGAGCATCACCTATGGGGAGATGCTATGATTACGTACAAAATGTAGTCTTGACTCAGATTTGGTTCAATGCCAATCAGAGGCTAAGCAACGATTCAGAGAGGGAGGCTACAGGGAGAGAAATATCGATAGAGCGATTGAAAAAGCGAATGAAAAGTCGTAAGAATCTTTACCATTCGAGGAAATGACAGACACAAAGCATGAACAGGATCTCCAAACTGTCATTGAGAAAAAGGAAGTGAAAGTTCGACCGATTACTACTTAAAGCAAACAAGAAAAATGCATAGGTTCCATTTTAACTAAACAACCTGACATTACGTTTCGTCGAGCATATCCGATGAAGGATGCACTTGTTAGAAGCAGCCCTAAAGTAACAACGACCACCACTTGGCTGGCGGCTAGAAAGGGATTTTACAAGTGCAGTGCCTGTAGGGCATGTTGATTTGCGGTTAACATAACCAAATTTGATACACCATTCAAATCTAGACCAGTGGATATAGAAAGGTTTTACACTTGTAGAACAGAATATGCAGTTTATGTGCTGGAGTGCACTTGTGGGCTTAGGTATGTGGGGAGTACTAAGCTACAAGTGCACGTGAGAATACTCCAACACTTGAGGGCTATTGTAAACTCTGATCCTGCCTATCCAGTAACTCGTCACTTCAAACTAGTACACAACAACATTTTAAATTATTTGAAGTATTTTGTTATAGATGCTGTTCTGGTCTTAAGAAGAGGTGGCAATCGAGAAAAATTATTGCGCCAGTTGGAGACTAGGTACATTTTAGATCTAGATTCTAAAACTCCAAATGGTCTTAATACCAGCAAAGATTTGGACAACTTTTTATAATCATCATGGGTTTTATTTCTAGTGGTAGAGTTCTTTTACTCTAAAATATCATGTGAACAATGAACGGATGTTAACATGAAATACTTCGGATACTTAAAAAACATTTGCTTATAATATATAGAGTATGTACAGTAACAGCTGCTAATTGATCTTTGCACTTGCAATATAAAATGAAGCACTTTAAACACTAGGCACTTTAATCGAGTATTGACAGCGTGGATATTTATGGAATGTAATATTGATGTGCATTTGATGTATACAGGACATGTTTGTTATTTTGGATGAATTGTATTTATACACTGTCGGTATGTAGTAATTTGATAGCAGGTTCAAAGTGGTATCCAGTATAGCATGTGCAATATTTTTCCTGTCCAACTAGTTATGGACAGAAGAGAATGCTAACACATTGGATAGTAAGCCCACTAAGGGCTCAATTATGTTGACCAGCTGATATATTATGAGACATGGTACATACTGGAAGATTGAAACCAATGCATAATAGTTATTATTTAGTGTTATCAAGCAGATATACCATACCGATGCTGAAATGAAATTTAGTTTATCTATTTGGTAATTAATGTTCTATAAATTAAGTGATGATGATTCTTTTGCACAAACAATAATTGGATATTAGAACTTTAATATAGACTGATTGGTCTGTTTTCATCTAGTAAATGATATTTATAGAATATCATTTATAAAGTAATTTATAATGCAATTTCACAAGATGATTTTTGATTTGACAGGGACATTAGTCTTTCCTTTATGTCCATAGCTGTTGTAGTTTTTGAGCTATCACATGGTTTAGATATGCATAAATAAAGTTTATTGAAAACTCAGCGCATATGTGAGCAAGGCCGTTGTGTAACGGCTGAAACGAGTCATATGGACACGAGTGATTCACTGTAATAAATAAGCACAAAGGAAACCTGGAGTCTGTGCCCGGTTGTTTTAATTGCAGCAAGTACGGGATTGGAGGTGATATATATATTATACACACGCACACACGCACACTACAAGTACAGTGGAACATTACTCCCTTGCCGTATGTCACATGGTGTTAAACAACACTGTTGTTCAATTTGCCCTTACCGGGCTGCACTCCAGAATGCCCTCTTCCTGAATTAGAAGGTTAAATCTATGGAGAGCTAACCAATATGTCCTTAGAGAATGGGGATCAAGCAGGGTAGGGAAGCGGGAGATGGGTCCTTGGGCAAGACACATAAGGATATGTGCCAAGGAAGAAACAGGAATGGCAGGAAAGATGTATTTTAGCCATTTGCAGAATTGTGTGATAGATTGGCACTACTGAAGTTATGAGATAAAGGAGCTTCTATTCCCAGAACATTAGAATCCAACACATTTTACAGCAAACAGTAAAACTGGTTTTACTTGCAATGCCAGGCAGAAACAGCTTCACAATCTGAAATCTATATATCAATTTTGAATACAGAACTATGCAAAAATTCAATAAGAACATTTCTGTGAGTCTCATTCAAATAGTTGTAGAAGAAATATTTTGTCTATGGAGCATCTTACTGACATTAAAGTGAACCCAGGTTTGTGAACTCAACTGTCTATGAGGCCAGATGACTGTGTGGTATCCGAAAATATCCAAAATCAATGTATTTGTGAAAGAGCCAATGTTCAGGTAAAAGCACTCCACCAGTCAAGTTGTCGAAACATGGATTAACTATAAATGTTATGTATTTTACAAAAGCTCAAAATATATGGTGATATAACAACCTTTGAAAATTTGGAGCCAAAGATTCTGCACCAATTTATTGGAAGGTGGCAAGTTCAGATCTGTTTTTCTTTGAACCAGGATTTCTTGAAGACTGATCTATTAGGGGATGTTAGGTTCAGACTCCAGGGCTGGACAGGAAGAGGACAACAAGTCTGCTTGGTGCTAGTAGGATTACATTTTTATTTTAGTTAGATTTTTGGTATGTTAAAAGACACTCAAGTTTCAAAGTATCTGGAGTACATACCACACTTTTCAAACACAATGGTCTAACACAAGAAGGGCGATGGGGACAGTGGACATATGTGAGGTTGGATGTGGTCAACTCAGTTAAGAATGGAAGATTACAAAAAGTTTGATTCTTCTAAATAATTCACAATAAACCAGACTCAAGCCTATAGCAGAGCACCAGCATGCATACTGAATCCAAGAAATGTGATGCTGAGGGTATAATGAATGTGCCTTTATTCCCCCCAGGTATGCATTCACTAAGACCAATGGACATGCAACAATTGTCCCCATACAAAATCCTAATGCAGACATTGGGCAAACAGTTGGTCTCAGCAACTTGGATCTTGCTAAAATCAACCGGCTATATAACTGTGGTGAGTAGCAGTTTTCGATGATTAATTTAGATATTTGTGATTTGCTCAATAATCCTCTTCTCCTATGGCATCCCAGGATCATTCTTTCTGCTATGAGGTGGCATCCACCAATCCCGGAGATTAAATAAATACCAGCATTCTCATTTACTATGCATCACTCCCATCATAGATCAGCATCATTCCATTTATGTGATTTCTGTATCCGCTCCACTTTGTGATCAAAATGTATCTAAAAATTCTATATGCCATCATCATCCTCTCCTGCATCATCATCATCCTCTCCTGCATCATCATCATCCTCTCCTGCATGTGATCCAATATTACTTCCTTTCATGTGATCGCAGAATCTTCCTTCATGTGATCCCAACTTCCTCTATTTCTTGTGATCCTTATATCATCTTTGCCTGTCTGTCCACAATATTCTGTTCAAGGCGAACATAGTATCACCATCTCCACTTTATATCAGAATCTTTTACTTGCATCCACTCCTTCACAAGATTGCAGCATCGACTCATTCATGTGATCATTGCATCCTCTCCCTTCATGTGATCCCAGCATTCTCTTGTTCATGTGATCATAGCATCCTCTCCCTTCATATGATCCTGGCATTCTCCCATTCATGTGATCATAGCATCCTCTTCTTTAATGTGATCCTGTATTCTCTCATTCTTGTGATCATAGCATCGTGTCCCTTCATGTGATCCCAGCATTCTCTCGTTCATGTGATCATAGCATCCTCTCCCTTCATGTGATCCCAGCATCCTCTCCCTTCTTGTGATCAGTGTTTTCTCATTCATGTGATCATAGCATCCTTTCCCTTCTTATGATCCCAGCATTCTCTCGTTCATGTGATCATAGCATCCTCTCCCTTCATATGATCCCGTATTCTCTAGTTTATGTGATCATAGCATCCTGTCCCTTCATGTGATCCTGTATTCTCTCATTCAAGTGATCATAGCATCTCCTCCCTTCATGCCATCCCAGCATTTTTTCATTCATGTGATCATAGAATCATCTTCCTTCATGTGATCGCAGCGTTCGCTCATTCATGTGATCCCGTATTCTGTCATTCAAGTGATCGCAGCATCCTCTCCCTTCATGTGATCCCAGCATCCGCTCATTCATGTGATCATGGAATCCTCTCCCTTCATGTGTTCCCAGTGTTCTCTCATTCATGTGATCGCAGCATTCTCTCACTCATGTGATCATAGAATCCTCTCCCTTCATGTGATCCCATATTCTCTCATTCATATGAGGTCATCATCCTCTTCTCTCATGGAGCCCCAGCATCCCATCCTCTCACCTGATCTCATCATCTGCTCCTCCAGTCGATCTAGTATCACTTTCTTTCATGTGATTGCAGAATTCTCCTTTATATGATCCCAATTCCTCAGTGAATTACCTTTGTATTCTCTCCTCTGTGCAATCCCAGCATTCTATTGTTGAAGTGATGCCAATACATTCTGCTCGATGTGCTGTATGCAATCCCAGCATCCAGTCCTTTCAACTGAGACCAGTATCTTCCCCATGTCATCTCATTATCACTCTCTCACTTATGGTTACAGCATCCTCTACTTCATGTGATCTCTCTTTATCATAGAATTCTCTATCCTCTCTTTTGTGGGATCACATCATGCTGTTCTCCATGTGAGCATCCTTTATTCCATGTGATCCCATGATCTAATTTCAGTGTCCCGCACTCCACTTGACCCTACCATTCTCTCATCCTCATGAACTAAGCTTCCTCTCTTCTCGTGTCATCCTTGCAATCTCTCTTCCCAGCAGTGCCATTAACCTCTCTTCTAGTGATCCCTACACCTTCTCCTCTCTCCTTTCCATGTTACTTCAGCATCCTTTTCCCCATGTGATTTTGGTACCCTCTTCTCCTTGTGCACCACATGAGATGTGCATCGTCTCCTACATTTGATTGCACCATCCTGTCCTCCAAGTGATCTCAGCAGATTGTTCTTTAAGTGGCCTCAGTTTATTCTCCTCCATGTGGTCTCAGCATCATGTTCTCCCTTTGATCCCAACACCTTTTCCACCCTGTGATTCCACTATACAAGTGATCCCAACACCCTGTCCTCCAAGTGAGCCCAGCATCCTTTCCACCATGCTACTTGAGTTCCCGTACTACATGTGATCCCAACCTCCTCTCCTCCATGTGATTCTATCTTCCTGGTCTTCATGTGATCTTAACATCCTCGTTGATGTGTGATCTAAGCATCCTGTCTGTTGTTTCTGTTCTCTGTGTTATCTCAGTATCGCTCATTCATGTGATCCCGTATTCTGTCATTCAAGTGATCGCAGCATCCTCTCCCTTCATGTGATCCCAGCATCCGCTCATTCATGTGATCATGGAATCATCTCCCTTCATGTGTTCCCAGTGTTCTCTCATTCATGTGATCGCAGCATTCTCTCACTCATGTGATCATAGAATCCTCTCCCTTCATGTGATCCCATATTCTCTCATTCATATGAGGTCATCATCCTCTTATCTCATGGAGCCCCAGCATCCCATCCTCTCACCTGATCTCATCATCTGCTCCTCCAGTCGATCTAGTATCACTTTCTTTCATGTGATTGCAGAATTCTCCTTTGTATGATCCCAATTCCTCAGTGAATTACCTTTGTATTCTCTCCTCTGTGCAATCCCAGCATTCTATTGTTGAAGTGATGCCAATACATTCTGCTCGATGTGCTGTATGCAATCCCAGCATCCAGTCCTTTCAACTGAGACCAGTATCTTCCCCATGTGATCTCATTATCACTCTCTCACTTATGGTTACAGCATCCTCTACTTCATGTGATCTCTCTTTATCATAGAATTCTCTATCCTCTCTTTTGTGGGATCACATCATGCTGTTCTCCATGTGAGCATCCTTTATTCCATGTGATCCCATGATCTAATTTCAGTGTCCCGCACTCCACTTGACCCTACCATTCTCTCATCCTCATGAACTAAGCTTCCTCTCTTCTCGTGTCATCCTTGCAATCTCTCTTCCCAGCAGTGCCATTAACCTCTCTTCTAGTGATCCCTGCACCTTCTCCTCTCTCCTTTCCATGTTACTTCAGCATCCTTTTCCCCATGTGATTTTGGTACCCTCTTCTTGTGCACCACATGAGATGTGCATCGTCTCCTACATTTGATTGCACCATCCTGTCCTCCAAGTGATCTCAGCAGATTGTTCTTTAAGTGGCCTCAGTTTATTCTCCTCCATGTGGTCTCAGCATCATGTTCTCCCTTTGATCCCAACACCTTTTCCACCCTGTGATTCCACTATACAAGTGATCCCAACACCCTGTCCTCCAAGTGAGCCCAGCATCCTTTCCACCATGCTACTTGAGTTCCCGTACTACATGTGATCCCAACCTCCTCTCCTCCATGTGATTCTATCTTCCTTGTCTTCATGTGATCTTAACATCCTCGTTGATGTGTGATCTAAGCATCCTGTCTGTTGTTTCTGTTCTCTGTGTTATCCCAGTATCATCTCCTGCTTGTGATCTCAGGATCCTTCTCACCAGGTGATCCCAACATCCCCATCTGCACATTACCCCAGCATACATGCCTTATATTGTTTCCAAGAATTCTCTCTGTTCATGTGATCGAAACATTTTCTCCTATTTTATCGCAGTATTCTCTTTTATCATAAGATTCGATCGCTTTGCCCTTCTTGTGATCTTGGCATTCTCTCCTACTACTTGATCGCAGCACCGTCTACTCTGTGTGAGGTCAACACTCTCTCCTGAAACTACTGCAACTACTGAGCCCCCCAACTTACCACCTTTATTAGTGTTTCCTCTGTGTTGCTACAGAGTATAGGTGCTGCCGCCTTGTTATTGAGGATAGTGTTGTCATGGTCTCTATCTGAAATACCTACATCCGGAAAATGTAAATGTTCATTGTCCAATGTGTTTAACTGCTTCTTCCAGTAGTTATGAGGCCTGAGCAGACCTGCTCTTTAAAGGTCCATTTTCTTTATTTGCCCTTTCAGATATGTGCAGCACTATCTCCAGGGTGGGCTTTGGATTTCTGAACTCTACCAACTACCCTTCAAAGTTCCCTAGCAATACAGACTGTTCTTATCTGATTCGAGCTAATGCAGCGAAGGTAAGTCTGCAGAAAGTTCTTTGTGGGCTAAGAGTGCTCGCCGATTAAGTTATCAGACAGTAGAGGTTGCACCTTTGATATGCAAGCCTCCCTTGATGGGGAAGACTCAAGGACGGTGCCCTGGTGTCAAGACACTTCTGTGCCTTCTCTTCCAGATTTTACTCACATTTAACGCATTCAATATTGAATCCTCTCCAAACTGTGAGTCTGAATATGTCATGATTTATGATGGGATGACCAAAGACTCCCCTGTCTTACTGAACAAAGCCTGTGGGAGAGGAAGTGTACCCCCAGTGGTGTCTTCAAGAAATGTCATGCTGCTGCAGTTTGTTACCAATGGAGCCATCTCTGCCAGCGGGTTTAACGCCTACTACCAGAACAGTAGGAGACTTTCTGTTTTTATCTCTTAGTCACTAGGTGATTGGCTGCTTGAATGGAACACTAGCTTATGCCACCTTCATAGAATAATATTTGAAACACTTTAAAACACATTGTGATAGCATTGGCCTTTTCTATAGATGCATAAAATGTTTTCATTTAATGAACAGATCCATGTAATATAGAACTAGCATCTAAACCCACCCAAAATGGGCCTCTGGGTCCTAAAAGCAGGTATGAAACTAGAGTCAGTAAGGACAGAGGTCTAAAGCACTAAGGGAGAGAAGGGAAACAATCACTGAGGCAAATTGCCCATCCAGGATAAGGTATCATTATGAGACATGATGGAATTTACATGTATACTGATCATGGGTCGGATACCAGAGTATCTCTCCCAAAATATCGTCTGACATAAATACTGTGTCTTAATGGAGTTAAAAATATACCCACATTTGAGTTCATAAAAGAAAACCTGCACTCTTTTGGATGAAACGTTTGTAAACAATATTCAAGACACAATAAACATGTCATACAGTAGTTTTATCAATGATATTCCGACATGCTGCCATTATTGTGAGTAGCCAATGACTGCCACTGCTGCCACTCAACAGCACTGTGCAGCCTGTTGTCCTGTTCAAAAATAGGTGTGGAGGGACTGAATGAATGAATAATTGCACTTCTTAGAAGCACTAGTGAATCATCGCTGCATATTGCTAAAGTGTTTAGACCAAACCGGTGCTCCTAGAACGTAGCGAGTTATTGCACGTAGAGGTTTCTGGATGTTTGACGGTGCATCTATCTTTGCTTTCTAGTTGCTTGTGCCCACGCGTACAGCACTTCACCAGAGACCGTGACATCAGAAAACTATCCTGAGAACTACCCAGCCAGTTTGGACTGTGGGTACTACATCTCGGCCCCATCAGGGAACAGGGTCAGTAGCACAAACCACTCTTTACCATTGCCCTTGAAGAGCCTATGATACCACGTCAAGTGGTAGAAGATTGTGAGGACACAACATTACTCCTGAATAAGACTCCTCTTTTCTTCTGCATCTCATATTGTAGATTTCATTGACGTTCACTGACTTTGACTTGGAGCCTAGCATGCCCAGCTGCCACTCAGACTACCTTGTCATCTTCAACGGCCCCACAAACAACGACCCACTGATTGGCCGATATTGTGGATCCGGTCCAGTCCCACCAGTGGTGTCCAGTGGGAACTCATTGCTACTCCAGTTCCGCAGTGACAGTTCAGATCAGAAGAAAGGCTTCCTGGCTACCTACACCTTTGTAAGTTGAGGCATGCTAAATGCTTTGGTGTGCTAAGTTGTGTTCAGTTCTGGTATGTTGTATTGTGTAGTACTGTATTATATTTTTGATGTAAGAATGTTTTGCGGAAGATTTAGAACTGCTACAAAAACAGGCCAAGATAAGCACCAATTACCACAGGTACCAGCCATGAATTTGATTTACTAGTTGGGTGACTCTACCGTACATTTTTCATACTTTGGTAATCCATAAAATAAAGGACCACATGATTGATGTTTGAAGAATAATGTGACAAGAATCACTGGTGCAAAATCCCCCAGCTAAACCGGCTTTTACATTAGAAGGTAGGAGAAAAAGAAACTCACCTTAAAGTCACTATAGCATGTTCCAGTGGGGTTTAAAATCAAGTCCAGAGAACTTCACATCTCACAACAAACATTTTAGCACAAAGGACAATGATACTTGCAAACGATGGACCACAACGAGTGCTCCTTTTAGACATCACACAAAAAGCCTTTGAACTAGAGCTCTCATCACAAAACCACAGACCAGAATCTTCAAGGAGCATGGCGTAAGCCAATGGGACATTTTCAACCATCCATGAGAACCATGAACCATGATCACAGATCCATAATATCCTTCCTGGCTTCTAGTGCACACCTCTGGCTACTGTCCGTTACTTCTCGGTGAAGGCTTGGAGCACCATGATCTGATTGTGCAACAGTGTGAGAGCCATGCACAATCCCGTGGAAATGAATGTGGCACTTGCTAGCATTCTTGCTCTCACTGCACTCAAGTCATCCTCACTATCATGTTCCAATCCATTCATTGTTATGATCTTTGTCACGTCTCCTCTACAAGTTAAAGACCACTTTATAGTCACAAAGATAGCCATCTTGCAGATAAAACCTACAACTGAGATGCTCTTATCTGAACTTGGCCACAGATACTTGGATCTACAAATCCCTATGAAGACTCTGGAAGGGTTTGAGTGAGGCGAGGCGAGAAAAAGGCAAAGAAAAAGAAAAAGGGAATGTTGTCTAGACACAACACTGTAGCAACTAAATATTAGTTCCCAAACCAATCAAATGAAATATCTTCATGAACGTTACTATTTTGATGCAAAGCAAATATTAAGGCACTATGACGCAATATTTCAGTTGCATCTCTAGGAATGGCTGGTGCTTCGGACACACACAACTCCTATTCCAAAGCACTCTGTCTTGCATTTAGTTACAGAAGAGCTCACACTGCCGTAACATATCTCATTAGGTCCAGAGAGAACCTCATTGGATGTTTGTCAGAAGTAGCTACCTGGATGCAAGCGCACTGTTTAAAGCTTAATACAGAAAAGACGGAGATCTTACTGTTTGGCAGGGCTCGTAGTATATGGGACAATTCGTGGTGGCCGACGCCCCCGGGCACTGTACCAGAACCAAGGAGAGTAGCAAAGAATCTCTGATTCTTGATCTTCCCTTGCTCTTTCTTTGGAGTTTCCCTTTCCATGAAGGACCAGGTAAATCCCACCTGTGGCAAATGCTTTGGTCTCCTAACACATTTTTGTAATCTCTTTCGTTGGATTCCAGTGGAATGATGAAGGACAGTAATCCAGGCACTGATTATGAACTAGATGGATTACGGCCATACGCTATATTTTGGAATTACTAATTTTCTGTTTAACTGTCTGCAGTCCATTCAAAATGCTGCAGCCAGACTCATCTGTAACAGGGCCCAAAACAGCTCAGTTTCTCTCTGCCTAAACTCACTTTATTGGCTGCCTGTTCTTAAGAGAGCTAAATTCAAGCTGGTATGTCATGTCCACAAACCTCTATATGACGCTGGACCAACTATTCTGCGCAGTCGAGTGGCTTCCTATAAACTTTTACAAGCTGTTTCCTTGGTTAATTTAGCATTGGTCAATGCTGAACGCATCTGAAAAACCAGAATGGGCGGCCACTCTTTCACCCATTTGGCTATTGTGCTCAGGAATTCACTGCTCGTTGATCTTCGTCAGACCTTGGACCATGCTACTTTCTGGAAGAAAATGAAAACATGGCTATTTCCCCTATAACTGAGTGTGAGGCAGGTTGCAAGGTAGCAGACTTTCTAACGCTGTGATATCCCTTTGGGGATGAATGTTTCGTTCTAAATACAATAAACAAACAAGCATTTGCAATGCAATAGGTCTCACATTCATGCTAGTTTGAGCTATTGGCATTGTAAATGACAATGCCTTTTATTTATGTTTTGGGTTTTAAAACATAAATAAAAGGCATTGTCAATTACAATACTAGTTGCTTAAAATTTCGCAAAGGCGAGACCTATTGCATTGCAATAAAGGGCCTTCTCGACCGCTTGTTGGATTGTAAATATCAGAGGAAGAGACCGGCGTGCAACGTCTTCAAAGTAGTGATAAATACTGCAGTGAAGATGTGTAAGTGTTGTAAATTACACAGACACAAAGCGTGAAGTGAGAGTTACATATGATCTGAGCTGTAAACACTAACAAAGCACTCCAACACCTTTCGCTATGTGATTGCACTGTCACGGCTCAGTGATTTGAGTGTGCAGTGTGGCATTGCGTAATGTCATTGCTATCTTTGGCCTGATTAAAAAAACTCCACCTGTAGTAGGGCCCTGGCTTCACCTCCTGGTGCAGGATGGGCTGTGCTTTATGGCAGGCATGGAGGGAGGGATGGTCTTGGCTGCAGGTCCGACCTCGTACAGTGCTCCTGCTATTACCAGTGAGCGAGAGGCGCTGAGGTGGTGGTATTGGTATTGGTATTGGTGATGGTGGTGGCGGTATTGGTGGTGGTGGTGGAATTGGTGGTGGTGGAATTGGCGGTATTGGTGGTGGTGGTGGTATTGGTGGTACTGGTGGTGGTATTGGTGGTGGTACTGGTATTGGTGGTGGTGATATCGGTGGTGGTGGTGATAGCGGTGGTGGTGGTGATATCGGTGGTGGTAGTGGTGGTATCGGTGGTGGTGGTATCGGTGGTGGTGGTGGTATCGGTGGTGGTGGTGGTATCGGTGGTGGTGGTGGTATCGGTGGTGGTGGTAGTATTGGTGGTGGTATTGGTGGTGGTTGTGGTATTGGTATTGGTGGTGGCGGTATTGGTGGTGGCGGTATTGGTGGTGGTGGAATTGGTGGTGGTGGAATTGGTGGTGGTGGAATTGGTGGTGCTATTGTTATCGGTGGTGGTGGCATTGGATTGGTGGTGGTGGTGGTAGTGGTATTGGTGGTATGGGCGGTATTGGTGGTGGTTGTATTGGTGGTGGTATTGGTGGTGGTGGTGGAGGTGGTGGTATTGATATTGTTGGTGGTGATGGTAATGGTATTGTTGGTGGTATTGGTGGTTGGGGCCAAGTCCAACAGTGGTGTTGGAGGTGGTGGTGATGGTGGTATTGGTGGTGGCGGTATTGGTAGTGACGGTATTGGTGGTATTGGTGGTGGTGGTGGTAGTATTGGTGGTGGTGGTGGTGGTATTGGTGGTGGTGGTATTGGTGGTGGTTGTATTGGTGGCGGTTGTATTGGTGGTGGTATTGGTGGTATTGGTGGTGGAATTGGTATTGGTGATATTGGTGGTTGTGATATTGGTGGTGGTGATATTGGTGGTACTGGTGGTGATGGTGGTATTGGTGGTGATGGTGGTATTGGTGGTGATGGTGGTATTGTGGTATTGGTGGTGGTGATATTGGTGGTAGTATTAGTGATGGTAGTATTGGTGGTAGTATTAGTGGTGGTAGTATTGGTGGTAGTATTGGTATTGGTGGTGGTATCAGTGGTGGTGGTATTGTATTGGTGGTGGTGGTATTGGTGATGGTTGTGGTGGTATTGGTATTATTGGTGGTGGTGGTTGTATTGGTAGTGGTGGTATTGTTGGGGGTATTGTTGGTGGTATTGGTGGTGGTGGAGGTAGTGGTGGTGGTGGTGGTATTGGTATTGTTGGTGGTATTGGTGGTGGTGGTTGTGGTGGTATTGGTATTGTTGGTGGTTGGGGGCCAAGTCCAACAGTGGTGGTGGAGGTGGTGGTGGTGGTGGTATTGGTGATGGTATTGGTGGTGGCGGTATTGGTTGTGACGGCATTGGTGGTGGTCTTGGTAGTGGTGGTATTGGTGGTGGTGGTGGTAGTGGTGGTATTGGTGGGGGTGGTTGTATTGGTGATGGTGGTGGTGGTATTGGTGGTGGTATCAGTGGTGGTATTAGTGGTGGTGGTGGAATTGTTATTGGTGGTTTTGGTATTGGCGGTGGTGGTACTGGTTGGTGGTGGTATTGGTGGTGGTGGTGGTGGTATTGGTGATAGTGGTGGTATTGGTGGTGGTATTGTGGTATTGGTGGTGGTAGTGGTGATGGTGGATCTGGTGGTAATGGTGGTGGTGGTATTGGTGGTGGTGGTAGTGGTGATGGTGGATCTGGTGGTAATGGTGGTGGTGGTATTGGTGGTATTGGTGGTGGTGGTGTTGTTGTTAATAAAACAGGCTTTTGAAAACAACCCGTCAGGTGGCTTTAGTACAGATGACATATAACACAGATGTGCTGTTGTCAGCTTCAGCCCATTAGCACAGGATTATGTGCTACCTGGAATTTACCTGACTTCATTCGTTAATCATTTCTAAATCCATTTTACTTGGGGGGTGTTAAAACAGACACGAGATAATGTTAAAGTGATTGAAAGCAGGCGTTCGTGTTACGGGGGCGGCCATGCTGCTTAAAAAAAATACAGGCGGTTTCAGCTCAAGCAGCGCATGTCCAGCCTGCAGTAAGAAAAACTCAATAAAGTAAATAGTGCTTACAGACTAAAAAACAGGTCCTGTGAAACAACTGAAGTAAAAGGGCCAGTCGCCATGGGAGGGTACAAATGTAGACAAGGCCGTACTAAGGAGGAACTAAAAATCCTGAGAACGAATCCGAAGGCAGCATTTACGAAAGACAATGACACAAGCCAATGAAAAATATGGGAGGACAGTGGGCGCAGCTTCTCTCCCATACTGTACTACAGCAGTCTTGCAGAGCGAGCAGCACAGGCGTGCTACCGCTAGTCTCGACCTTATAAATGAGGTTTGCAAATCTGCCAGGTTTCAGCAGAAATAAAGATGACAACATTTTGCAGCAAAGCCTTACTCTTCAGTCTTCTTAGCTACTGCATCATGTGTCCTTTCAATAATCTAACAGCATGCATGTCTGTGTGCCCCACAAGCTGACTCTCTCATTTGTCCCCCTCTTTCTAGCAATACCCTTAAGTAGTATAACTGACACACTGGGCTGAACACTTGAGGCAAACAGTTGGCTGGTTCTGTAGTAAGAAGACATGCCTTGTGGGCAAGCAGAGCACCGTTTGTAAAATCCAATCAGACACATAGTAAATAGGAGAAACTGACCATTGGTTGCAATAAGCAAGACACCAAACACAAAAATCTAATGTTACAAATGATAAACCAGACAAAGATAAGAGTCTGACTGCAAAACACAACCATAAAAATGTGAAGTAGGACAAGCAGAGCATTGTTTGGCACAATCATAACACTAGTTGCAGAAACCTGCTCTTACAAACCATAGGTAGTGCAGTACAATCATAGCTAGTGCAGTACAATCATGTGTTATAAAGCTATTCATATTTCTGTTCTACATAACTTTATTAGGTGCTGCAAAGCAAGGCACACACCAATACTAAGAACACAGGAGTACTATGTTCTCTATGTACTAATCATTGCTTTTGTGCAACATCTATATTGCAAACTTAGTGCAAGTGTTCTATCAGATGTACTAATTCAATATAGTGCAAAAGTTATATCCAGTAATATTCTAAGACTGTCTGCTCTATTAATGTTATTATTAAGGCAATAATCCATTTGTGAACCCCACAAAATGCCTGCAAATGCAGGGATTGAGACCTGTGAGGCTCACCAGACATGGAATCCTCTATCACTTAAAATCCAGGAGCTGTTATGTTTTAAAAAAAGACTTTGGCATAATGCAAATTGACATCAGGAAAAGCAGGCAGCAGTCTTCTGAACCACTGTCGGCCCTCCCTCCCCTCACCCCAATACTTGAACGTCTCATTCACAATGTGCAAGCTGCCTGTTATGGTCAGCTTCTACTTTGTGAATGGAAACCTCTCCTTTGTAGTGCACATTGTGTTTGCACAGCTTTGATACATGTCCTTCCATCATGTTCCCGTCATTATTCTTTCATGCCACTTCCTTCTTGCGAATCCCAAGGATTCACACTGTGGACATTGGGATTCACAAACCAATTGGCAGAATGATATAGGCCCAGTATCCTGAGGTATTTTATTTCCAATGCTGAGCTCGATAAATATCAGGAAGCGCCTGGACACCCTCTAGGGTGATTAGTGTACTATACAAATCAATGTAACATAACATAACATTAAATATACGGAGGAAATTCCATTGTAGATAAAGTGCACAAAGGTCTCAGGGTCCAGTTAGTAGGGTTCTTGAGCGAGGATGTTGGGTACTAGTTCCTTACACGTTTTTGGAGCATTAGTAGCTTCACGTGATGTTCCACCAAACCAGCTCTTACAGTGCACAGACAGGAGCAACCCTTCAGCACTTAGTATTGCTTTAATTCTGCCTTCACTGGATCAGTGATTGGTAACTTGGACTGACTAATTTGATCTATTCTCTTTACCTCTCTATAGCTGGATAAAATGAGCATTTTTCCAGTCAGTCTACTTCAGCCATTTAATTATCCATCAAATCACTTCACCTGTCATGAGTCCAAGCCTCCTACACCAGAGAGTGAGGACTAAAGATCATAGCCCGAGGCTAGGAGGGGGAAAGCACTGACTTTAGAATCAAGAAGGTTATGTCATTGAATTTAGAAGTAGAAGGGTTAAATCACAGAGCATAGAGTTGAGGGTTATATCATTGAATCTAGAAGAGGGTTACAACACTGAGTAGAGAATTAAGATGTTTGTAGCCCTGAGACTAGAACTCAGAGGGACATAGCACTGAGTCGAGAATTAAAAAGGTTATAGCACCAAGTCTAGCACTGAGGATGTAGCACAAAGTCTAGAAATAAGAGGATTATAGGGCTGCATCTAGAAATGAGAGGGCTGTAGCCATAAATCTAAAAATCAAGAGTTTTAGCTCCATGTCTACCATTGAGATGGCTGTTACATTGAGTCTATAGTCTAAGAACTCATCATCAGTCACATGATAGGCGGAAGATCCTTTGATTTCTTGGCGGCTAAGGCTTGGAATGAGCTCCCAGTGGATCTGAGGACAGTTGAGTCGGAGTCTCTGTTCCGCAAGAAATTGAAAACTTGGCTCTTCCGTCTCCACCCGGGAGGGCTAAAGTGGTAAGGTGCCATCTTGTGTGGATGTCCGCGTCCACTGGGGGGCAGCTTGGGAGGGTTGCTTGGGTCTAGCTATGTCCTAGCGCGGGGACACTCCGGTTGGAGTAACCATTGCGCTCTATAAGCTTCCTAATAATAATGAGACGCTGCATTGCTTTATATCCCTGAACCTCAAATATTCAGCTGTTTGCCCGAAAAGCCGGTAAGGGTCACCTTAGTAGTTGAACTGCACATGTGTGTTTACGAGTTCCAGGAGGGTCTTTGCTGTGCCTGGTATTTACGAGCTTCTTATATCTTCAGTCTGTGCCTGACTGTGAAAGGAATCATCCCCTTACAAGCTCTTGTTTACATACTCTAACCCAACAGCAAACAGCTTAGAGTAGCAGAACCCTGTGAAGCAATTTTACTTAAAATGGGATGAACGGACGCAAAGTTCAAGGAAAGAACAGGAAACATAATGGATGCAAAGAAGCAGGTTCCCTATCAGTGAGGCTCTGGCAAGGGGAAGAACCTGTGGGGGTCTGTAAACACCAGCTTTACAAAAGTGGTGGAAATGAGTCCTTCTTCAGGCTGGAATGGGTCAAGACAATATTCAGACTCATACAACACTCTCATATGTTAGCTGTGGTGTTCAGATAGATCCACTCAGCAGAAATCAGTCAAATAACTGTGGACACATAAATTATCCTGAAAGGAGCGCCTCGGTTCACAATGTTCACAAATCTATTATTCAAGTGATGGTTTCGTGCAAAAAGGTTCATAGTCCGTCTTTGATGAATTTCTAACTCTGTGGTTTATTTCAAAACCTTCAAATTGTTAGATCCACACAATATAGTAACAAATCAATCAGCCAACACGTTCCGTCCACACTTGGACATCATCAGGGCTCCAAATTATGTATTGATAATCTGCTCCCAATTTCCCGCTCCATCCATCCCATTAATGAGGACGTTTTCTGACTAGTAGCGCGTTCAAATCCAGTGCGCCTTCTCTCCCGGCTGGTTCGATAAATCCCACCATCATGGCACCATCATGGCGGGATTTATCGAACCAGCCGGGAGAGAAGGCGCGCTGGATTTGAACGCGCTACTAGTCAGAAAACGTCCTCATTAATGGGATGGATGGAACGGGAAATTGGGAGCAGATTATCAATACATAATTTGGAGCCCTGATGATGTCCAAGTGTGGACGGAACGTGTTGGCTGATTGATTTGTTACTATATTGTGTGGATCTAACAATTTGAAAGGTTTTTGAAATAAACCACAGAGTTTGAAATTCATCAAAGACGGACTATGAACCTTTTTTTGCACGAAACCATCACTTGAATAATAGATTTGTGAACATTGTGAACCGAGGCGCTCCTTTCAGTATAGGTTATGAATTCTTGTTGATTAGTGGCCCAGTGGCGGTGGGTCCATTGGAAGTTGAGCGTGGATGAACTACCTAATCGACTAACCAATATTACACACCAGTGCGCACACCTCCCAGCCCTCACCGCCTATCGAGTTGGGGAGAGGAGTTGGCCTAACGGCTAGGGAGGTCGACCTCGAATCTGGGAAACTGGGTTCGAGTCTCGGCAATGACGCTGAACATCCTGTGATTTTGGGCAAATCACTTAATCTCCCCGTGCCTAACAAAAATGAAGTGTCCTCATGTAATGCAACTGGTGCTATGTAAAGCACTCTGATACCCGATTCGGGTCAAGTTCGCGCTATATAAAACTCTGTAAAAAAAAATAATAATAAAATAAATAAATAACTGTGGATAGCCTGCAATCATTGTAAGCCTAATGACTTGAATATTGCCTGAATCTGAA
The DNA here is from genome assembly GCA_963921515.1 of Calotriton arnoldi. Taxonomy (NCBI): domain Eukaryota; kingdom Metazoa; phylum Chordata; class Amphibia; order Caudata; family Salamandridae; genus Calotriton; species Calotriton arnoldi. Next base: position 186,322 of record CAWUFW010012606.1, read on the forward strand.
CTGATTGGGAGGAAACAATGTTTTATGTCAGACAGATCAAAACCTGTCATGTATATACGTGGCTAGCTCTCTGACCACAACTATGCAGCCTCTCCAGTAAGGTGTATCCTTGACCAACTCCACAACTGACATTTCTCTCCCACTCTCTGATTGCAGTGTAAGCCGAAGAAGAGATGCGGCGCACGTTGACTCAGAGAAGATTGAATCTGCCAGAATCTCCCTTCTCAAGAGAAGAAGCTCTTACATCATTCTATGTCACATCGTCTCACACGTCACAAAGTTTTGAATGTTCATCCTGGTGTTGTGAATAGAGGCCCTCATTTAGAGTTTGGTAGGAAGGATACTCGGTCAAACGAATTGGTGGCTATTCTATCCCCCAAACCTGAGTTTGCAGGCTCAATATAGAGTCGCAGCACTGCCATGTTTCCATTGGCGGACCGCACACTGGCTCCCCAGGCAGAAACCTTGGACAGATGTAAAATGGGCCATTTCTTATAGTGCCTCAAAACATCCACTCTATTTAGGGTGATCATTCTGACATACTTTTTTACTGTTCTGGCCTGCCTGGAAAGCCTGGAGGCCGCAAACAGAAAACCAAGGAAATGACCTCAACACTCTCAGAGTGTTATGTTTTTCAAAAAGAAGCACTTGCTTTGGGAGTTTGTTTTTGAAGAACAAATATCTTTTCCTAGCAGTTGCATTAAACATGGCACTCACTCAGCAGAGCGTCTCAGCAGAGTGTCAATGCCTTCAATGGAGCCACAGCAAGGGGCAACAAGGCCTCTAGTGTTTGTATAATGTGTGCTGTTGTGCTATTCCCTTCTGTAGAGCTCTGATCACCTTGCATGAGATATGGGATCCTGGCCTGAAATATATATCCTGCTGTCACTGTATTACATGAGTGTCAGGGAGAAATACCCAAATAAAGTTACATTGACAGCTGAAATATCACTGGTTGAACTATGTTTTCAGAAGATACAATAAAAAGTGTGTATCATGTTCTATAAAGGGCAGGGTAGCAGGGAGGAGGGTTCAAGACTCTAGCAGCTTCCCAGGAAGCCAGCAGCAAGGCTTCCAGATTACTCATACGAGAATCTACAATTGAGTCTCTTGTCCCATGAAGGTTGGCATTGTGTTATAGATGCTGTGGAGTGGTGAGTGAGGCTGAGGGAATGAGTGTTGTCTGATGTGTTTTTTGTGTGGGTTACTCGACTCACACCGGGGTTAGGAAGGGGAAAGCTGTGCCGATGGGCTAATCTACAGTAGTGTTGAACCTATAAGTGTGGCAGGCTGATTCAACCCCTAATGGCCTGGAGAGGTTCTGACAGACAATAAACACTAATAGGTTCCCCAGCTAGGATGTCTTCATGCCATTCTTTTTGTTGGGTTCTGCCTATGGAATCATAGATACATGGTGACGTGAAGCAAATCTACTCTTCTCAGTGGAGCTCGAGTGTCATTTGATAAAACACACAAGAAAATGCACAGCCCAATTTGTTACTGCCGTACAGTAGTATAACAACACAAATGCAGTTTATAGCTACTTCACACAGTTATTGCCAAGACAATCCACAACATCTCAGCATTAGCACAAAGTGCATACATTCCGCACACACAGAGAAAATAATAACATAACGTGTATTTGTAAAGTGCACATTCACCTACGGGTATCTTGGTGCTGAATAACAGATGTTTATTGTTACCCAACACAATGGTACCCATTTATAGACCTCAGAGGGATGAAGGGCTGAGTGGACCTGCTGGGATTTGAACTTGTGCCCATGAGGTTGAATGTAGGCCCGCATTAGTCCACAAAGCCACCAGACACGGCTCTGCCTCCCTGTTACCAGGCAATATGTAAAGAAGAATATTTTAAAGATACAAAAAGCAGGATATCTTTAATCTTCTCTCCCCTTAATCAAAATCGTTCAATTAAACATTCTTTAAACCAGGAAGAAATACCCACACTGAGATTTGTGACTTATATCTACTGCAATCAACCCCACATACATCCAATGTTCCGTCTACTGTTTTTTCTCTTTGCGCAGCAATAAAGGTGCTGCGTGCACTGAAGATAAGTAAAAACTTAATATACAAGCATGTGCAGCGTGCAAGCTACCTAAATCAGTGGCATAGTAAGGGTGCCATGGGCCCTAATGCAAACCAGTAAAAAAAAAAAATAAGAACACCCCCAAACACTTACACACTCCTCTGGGTTGGTATTAAAAGATACCCATTACTGGGGCGCAGAGGGCTCCTTGCACCCCTGGGCATAGGTGCCACTGCATCTTGTGTCCTAATCATTCTACCTATAATTCATCTCTATTTGCTATCTCCATGTCACTATTATCTCCTCCTTGCACCTTTTCTTATCTCTGTCCACTTCCACTTGATCTTCTAGATTGTCCTTATCGCCTTCCTCCCTTTTTTTTTTTTAGCTTTTTTCCTCTCCTTGCTCTTCCTTACAATTCCAAGTTTCTTTCTCTTTCTGCTCTGCTCCACTTTTCCCTCATTCTGTCTCCTCTCTTCAATCTATGTCCTACTCTTCTCTCTCTCCCACAAAGTCTCTCTAATCTCCCTGTTATCGCTCATTTCACCCTTACTCTGTCAAATCTATATCTTGACTATGCTTCTCTCTCATCTTGTTCCTCTCCTTGGCTCCAACCTCCTTGTATGCCACCTCTTGGTCCACCTATCCCCTTTGGTTTGTTTTTTTATCCTTTCCTTCTTTCCCTACCTTTTCCCTTTACTTTCTATGTTTCACTCCCCTTTTGTTCTTTTCCTCTCCCTTTCTTGCTTTCTATCTCACTTCCATATTTCATCCTCTCCATACATGTTTCCTTTTCTCTCTACACTAAAATCTCCCCTCTTCCTCACACTCCCAAATCGTCTTTCCTCTCCAATTCTCTATTATTTCTGTACTTCCTACTTTTCTAATTCCTATCCAGTGCCTTTTCTTACTTTCCAATCCCTGTTCTCTTCCAATCTGAAACTGTCTACAGACATTTGGCATGCTCAGTGCCAGACGCAAATCATTTTTCTTTCCTGCTTCAGTGGCCCCTTCTCTGTGCCATCTTCATTGCCTTCTGGTTTTGCACAGTAAAGCAACATTTGCTCTGCATTGGTCATTTGGTAACCTTGTATTAGCTTGCATTAAGAACACAAATTGTCCTCATAATATTGACAAGTACCTGATAGAGACTCTGATCTAGATTTATTAACTCTTTGCGCTTTGTATGCATCACAAAAGTTACACAAACCCAGCACCTAGTGTTGTGGTTGGATTTACTTTCTAACGCACATCATGATTTGTGTAAGTAAGTTGCCCACAGTAACGCAAAGTAGCACTATGCACTAAATTGTGCTACTTTGCATCGAGGGGCATACCATAGGTGGTACATGGGCATTCCCAAGCAACCACCCATGGGTTTTGAGGCAAATCCCTATCTAATAACATTTATAGATGGGGAATTGAGCCAATAAATGATGTCCCCTCAAGGCAGGCGTGACGGTGGAGTAACTCATATTTTGCAAACTTTGCAAGTATGATGCACTTTACAGCACATATACAGTGAGAGATGTCTAATGGATATTTTTTGTAATGGAAGGATCCCAATCCAGTATAAAACCTATGCTTGACAGAATGCTCACCTCCTTGTTCTAAGGTCAGGCACTGGAATTATAGGATTTTGCATCCGTGCATGATGCCACATGTGCCGCATAATCCATCATCTACTGTATAATATGCAGATTTTAATCCCCAAAAAGTTGCTTCTAGCTTAAATGAATAAAAAGTTACTAAAACCGGGTCTGCCCGTATTGCTGTGAAGTGGAAGACCTTTCGCAAAGGTTGACTGGTCACCTTTCTGTTGCTTATTGTTGTATTTGGGTGTTAAATTGGTACTAATGAGGTGAAACATTTTCCCAGTTAGTGTTAGCATGTGTAAAATGTCAAAATAATAAAGTAATACTATCATAAAATATGCAGCATTACGCTGCATAACTTGCCTTTTCTTGCCGCATAATTCAACCCTGCTGCATAATTTGGTCCTTTCCTGACGCATAATTCCAGTGACCCGGACTATGGCAAAAGGCAAAGGTGGGCGAGACAACAAATTAACAGGGACAACTGAGCCAAGTGCCTGCTCTGGCTCTTAAGAACCCATACACATGCCAATCCTTGAAAATATGTGGCGTGTCAATCATGCAGCAAAGATTGTGTTAGACTATAGTAAGCTATCGGAAGCACCTCATTTTAGTACATCAGATTATGTGCAAAGTATTTATCAAACATGAACTGAGAATCGTTCCCGCCTCCCCCAAAAAGACAATGCTATTAGTGAACTAAAAGGCAAGTCAGGGGTTTTGTACAGTGCAAAGCCTGAATTCATGTATTTGAAGGTGCATTCTTTGTGATGAGAAAATGAAAAAGAAGGAGGCTCGGTTTAAAAGTATTTGCCTATGCTTTAAGATGAATGTTTAATGTTTTTTTTACAGTTTTTTGAGCAGCCTCGACTGGAAAGTATTGGAGCTCTTTACTTGAGCATCAAGACTGGAACCTGTTTCCAGGGCCGGCCTTAGCGCTGGTGGTGCCCAGTGTGACACTGTTTGTTAGCGCCCCCCAATGACCACCACTGCCACAGATTCCCTTACTACCACCCTTTAACAGGATTCAAAATGTAACACCATGGTTGGGGGTTCTCTGTAATAATAACAATTGTTTTCTACCCAAACAAATCTTTTTTGCAACACTAAGAAAATGAAAGACTGGGGAAAAAAACTATAACACACTAATATATACCTTGCAGTTTGCATGCAGCTCTTTGATAACAGTTGATAGCTCGCTGTTCTATTTTAGGATTTTAACTTATAAACTGCAAGTAACTAAAGGATCCCTCTAACAAAAGCAGTAACCCACTGAGCTATATTCATAAATACAGGTCTGTGATGTGCATGGTACATGTCCTTTGCATCAGGTATATTAACCCTCTGCCCTACCTTACAAAGAGTCAAAACTTTCACTAGACAAAACTTCGATCTCACTCCAGGAAGAACATTAATCACCGGAGATATCTTAACAATTTTATTGTGGCTATGAACGAGGCAGTAGTGCTTTTTAAACTTTAATATACTTGCCCTAGAGCCGGCCCTGTAATGTTCCCCCAGTTCCAATGTCAGCAGCACTGGCCGTAATGACACATCCACACCCTCTCATTTTTTTTTTTTAGGTCTCGCCTACGCAGCGCGCATGCGCTGCGTAGGAAAAAGACCTATAGAAATCGCTTCGGCTTTTCAGCCAAAAACGTGCACGCATTGCATTGCTTTCAATGGCAATGCGTGCACGTTGGCATTATCCCTTGCGGGAGCGAGCTTTGGCAACATATGTTTGCTCGCTCCCGCAAGGGAATCGCTGTGTGTTCTCTCGCACTCCTCCCACCCCTCCCACTTGTTAGCCCAGTACTGTTTCACTTTCGCGGCCGCGGGGCCGAGTTTGTGTTTCAGCGCTTGTTTTCATCTGTCTGCATTCCACGTACTGTCGCCCTAAGCTCTCGTCTTCTATACTGTTCTGTGTCTGCTCTTTAAGCTGCCCTTCCTTCTCCCATTCTCCTGTGGGCACTCCGCTTCATGCCAACTTTAGCCATTTGGATACACCCTGCTCCCCGTTTTCCTTAGTTCCCTTTATCCCACTCAATACTCCCTTAATGTCGTTGCTAGTCCTTGCTTTGAGCAGGCCTTTCATGCATTCTACTTCGTGCCCTCATGTATCCACCCCCAGCGTACCGTGCTTCATGTCCTCCTTTAAGCCCCATGATTAAACTTCATGTCTATTCTTAGTTGTAGCACTCTACTGCCAGCTTTTTGGGGTGCCCTTCGGAGTAGGTGAATGAAATAGATTTTGATTGCTTTTTTGTAGATCTGTTATTAGCTTCTTTAAAGGTGTCACGTAAATATTTTTTACGTAAATGTAATAATTTCGAACAGAGGCAGAATAAATACTCAAGTTTTTCACCCTGCCTACAATCAAAATTATCAAATCCTCGAGAGTCCCATTATCCTTCGAACTATAAAATAGGGATATAAAGTAGCCGTAATCATAGTTATTTCTTCTTTATTTGCTGTTTTAGTGACAAAGCAACCTATTCTTGCGTCCCAGATAGGTGTGGAATGTCAACTCCAAATATTTATATTGTAGTAGGGCACACAGATCAGTAATTTGGTTATTCTCCTTTAGTGCCTTCCTTATTAATTTTTTCTTCCCTATGGGGATGCTCCTAGTGGACAGCAAGTCCATAGACGGGAGATTGTGCACCACTATGAGATGACTGATTCTGCTTATATTTAAATACAGATTCCTATACATTTTAGTTGAACCATGATTAGGCTTTTAAAGGTTCCCGTCATGACTTTCTTACACACACAAACATAGTTAATAATAGGACCTATATGATGCATTAAGTGATGTTCAGTTGAACTCCAATCTTATCTTGCAGTTTGATGTTGCTGACCGAAGATTTAGGAGGGTTTTGATGCTTGGGATGTAGATTTTGTTTTAATCGGTTAGTTATATATTTTTTTACGGTTTAAAGCTGGAGATGCGTATAAAAGTGCTGGGATTAATTTAGTGTTTAAGCTATAATAAAAGGTGCAACTGCTCTCCCACCATATTCGTACGCAAATCTTTTGATTGATTTGGTTATGACTACTGACCTTTTGTTTCTTCCTGAGAATGTGGTATTTCCATAATAGCTTTCCGTCAATCATAACGCCTAGATAATCCGAGGTTCTCACTTGGTCCATGTATGTGGTTGTCACCTAATTTCCATTTCAGGTGTTCAATGCTTTTGCCAAAGATCATCATTTTTTTTTTTTGTTAAATTGATTGATAACCCATTTGCTGTATTAAAAGCAAATATTCTTGAGAGTTGGTGTTGTAAGCCGGCAGGAGTAAGAGAAAAGATAACTAAGTCATCAGTGTTTGCTAGATGCGTAATGGGATGGTTACCAAGTTTAGGAGCCAAAAACCTAGATTAGAGTCAAGGTACCCTGATAGATCCAAGATGTAAAAAGAGAACAACATTGGACCTAAAACAGACCCTTGTTTAGCTCCTGTATATTTGTACATCTTTGACGATAGGTTGTTCCTAGTTGATAGCTTAACTTGCAATAAGGCATCACTATATAGGTAATGATGAGATGTAACAGTGAGTAATCAGTTCCCCAGTTGAGTAGCTTAACCCACAATCTGCCTCCGTCCACCTTGTCAAAGGCCATACTGCAGTCTATGTAACAAATATACCGTGCTTTCTTTTTGTTGATGGCATTGTTAGCTAATGGGATGAGGGCCATAAATTGCCAATCCTGGCGCAGGCTTTTTCGGATGGCGGTTTGATTCATTGGCAAAAGGTGTAGGGACAAGGCCCTTGTGGTTAATTTTTGTAAAAGAAGCTCACATACAATTTTCCCTCGGCCTCAAGGAGCGTTATAAGACAATTTTTGGGATAATTTTTGGACCCTTTTTTGTGGATTGGGTTTATAAGTGTTCTTTTCCATGACAATAGAATCTGACCTGTATCTAGCACTTTTGGAAATAGGTTTTGTAGTAGAATACTCCAAAGACTCAGATCGGATTTCAATACTGATGTCGATTTCCTGCTTGTGCTGGTCGCTCGTGACTGCCTGCTGTTTTTAGGTCAAGCCTAGCGCAGCGCGCATGCGCTGCTCTGCGAGACTTTATGTAAGGGGTTCAAAAATCTGACCACACGCTCGTGCGTGTGCTTTTGTTTTTGTCACAGGCTATTGGCCTTTGCGTGCGTCTTTTTAACAAAGACAGCACGCAATTGGGCAAAGGCGGGTGCATGTCCTACCTTTCTCAACAAATGTAACCGCCTATGGCCTATTGCTTGCGGTTACTACGCAGCAGCGGCATCTGTTTCTCATTATGACCATGTGTTTATCATTAGCGCGTTCGCTTTGCTGCCGCGCTCGCTCGCCCCCGCTCCTCTCTTGCGTGATCTGGTATTCTTTTTTCCCGCCCCTTTTGCTTCCTGCCCGTCCCTTTAATATTGCACCGCGCTCGCTCGCCCCGCTTCTCTCTCGCGTCTTCTGTTAGAAACGGTAACCCTCGTACTTCGAACTTCGGCCACGTAGTTAGATCTGAGACTTTAGAGCTTTCAATGTTTGAAAACTTCCTTCCCGCTTCCTATTTTCTCACCTGGATGTTTCCCTTTCACCCTCTGCTTCCTCCTTACCCCGCCCCCACCCTCTGCCTCTTATTCACCTCCCTCCATCACTCACCAGGACTCCTCTTTAGTCCTTTCTCCTCCTTTACATCAGCTCTTCCCTCACCTCCCCGTTCACCCCCCTCTATGACGTCATTACTCTCACCTCGGATCTTTTCCCCGTCATAGATATTTCCTGAGGTTCTCTCCCTCCTTTACATTCACTTCATATTCCCTCTATCCAGCGTCCTTTTGCCCCTTTTAATCCTCCTCACTACCACTCGCACGTTTTCCCTCTCTCGTTCCCTCTTCTCTACTTTCTAACACTGTATTTCTGGCTCCCTTGCGACTAACTCTCTCTCCCCTCTTCTCTCCTTTCTTACACTCTTTATTACCCGCCCCTTGCATCTGACTCTCTCTCCACCTCTCCCCGGCCCTCCAGTCACCTGCCCCAGTGGTGCTCTGGGTGGAGCTGTCGTGTGCTCTGGGTGAAGCTGTCGTCTGCAGATGGTTCCGGTACTTCCCCCCTTGCTGTGTTGTCTCGGCCTTGCATCACTACGCCTCTCCACCCCTAGCTGGAGAGCACGGATTTGTGTGTGCATTACTCTGCCTCTCCACCCCTAGCTGGAGGGCACGGATCGGTGGGTGCATCACTCCCTCTCCACCCCTAGCTGGAGGGCATGGATTTGTGCGTGTGGGTGGGGCCCGCACCAAGCACCGCGGTGTTTGCTTTGTGCAGGACTCGTGTCTGCTCCGGTGTCCTGTGCTTCCTTTACTAGAACGAGGAACTGTTCAGCTGCTCTGTGCACCCTGTGACCCTGGGCAGGCCGCTGGATGTTACACGCGCCTTTATTTGTTCTAATTTCTGAATCCAAAGGGGAGGGCGGGAGTTTGGGAGCGCCCAGGGATCGCATAGGCGGTGATTTATAAAATGTTTTCAGAGGTGATGCCTACATCCCCTCTCCACGTCTGCAGGGTTCACGTGTTTGATGTTAGCGCATGTGACAAACATTACTGTGACCCAAACACCTTCTCTTCTCAGAAGATACTCTCCAGGGATCCTCGCTGCTGAGGCTTCCCACCCCCGCGCGGATCATGTCCACCCGAAGTGGTTCTTTGTAAGCACTATTGGGCACTCACACCAGTAAAGAAACGGAGCTAACAAGCTCCACGAACGTAGCAATGTAAGAAAATGTGCAAGAGTCACAGGAAGGAAATTATTAACAAGTTTTTATTTTTTTATTTTTAAAGCTTCCTAATTTTTTGTAGCTTTATAAAACACGAACTCGACCTGAACGTTTTGGAGCACTTTGCATGAGTACCAGTTACATTACACAAGGCCACATTCACTTTTTATTTTTAGGCATTGGGAGATTAAGGGATTCGCCCAGAATCACAGGCTTTTGAGATGACGCCGAGATTCGATCCTGGTTCCCCAGTACCAAAGTCAGCAGCTCTGATATAACACCACATCGACCCTCTCCCTTACCTTTTCCTCATCTATAAAGGGGTTTGCGACCACTGAAGTTTTTCTATATTTACCAAACCCATTTTATATTTATCCCCCTACTTGCTTCTTCTTGCCATCTGCTTTTTCTTTATCTCACTCTCTCTCATCCCTTTGCTTCTCCCTCCCTCCCCCCATCACACTTTCCTGGTTTCCTTTTTCATATCCCTTTATGCTAAATTGCATCTCTTACCAAACTTCCAAACACCTCTAGCAAAACACTTATAAGGTCCCAGAGGCGAGACCTATTGGCTATGCCAATGCTTGGTTTTTTTTGCAGACTTTTATATAGCGCGAACTTGACCCGCAACCGGGTATCAGAGCGCTTAACATAGCACCAGTTACGTTACATGAGGACACACATTCATTAGGTCTCGGACTAGGCAGCGCATGCGCTGTCTCGTTCAGAGATGCTGTATACACTATAGTGGGGGAAGCTCCACCCACTTTCCGCCCATTTTTTTGATTGGCTTTATTCAGAAAATCTGCATTGTGATTGGTGTTTGGCTTTTTAGTCCCGCCTCCTGACGCCTATGTCGTCATTTTGCTCCTTCCGAGGCTATCAGCCCCTTTACTCGAACAGTATTTGCTGCCCTGTGTGTCCCCCCACACCCCCTCCCGCAGTTCGCAGTTTTTTCGCCCCCCCTCACCCCTCCCACTCCTGTTCGTGCTTTTTTAAATGTGGAAGCTGCCATTTGTAATGCAATACGTCTCGCGTAAATGCGAGTCGTATTGCATTGCATTGCAAATGCTTGTTTAAAAATAGTGCGCAGTCACTAGCAAGCCCACCTCGCGAAACGTAGTCGCAAAGACCGGAAGTCAGGCGTCTCTCACTTCAGTGTGGGCAGGGCTCCCGTGCACTGAGGAGAGTCCCGCACACCAGCCAGAGGAACACTGAGCTTCCCCAATTGCTCCAACGCCAAAGAGGGGGATCGGAGCCTCGCAGGCTTCCAGAAAAAAAAGCAGGGCTCATCGCCGCAACACAGCCCGGTAAGTAGGGCCGGTCGGTGCACATTGTTGGTGCCCAGTGGAGTGCACCGGGAGGAGCTAGTGAACAGGGCTCCCTAAGGCACTGTTAGTGCCAGTGCTTGTTTTTTATCGGACTTTAGTGTTCTCTATCCTTATGTAAGCCGTTTCGGGATTTTTGTGGGCAGGGCTTGTTTTGTATTTTCTTTTGGTACGGTGTGCGCTTGTTTTGGTATGCCAGAGCGCGCCCCGTCTGGTCGCTGGTCTTGCAGCACAGAGCTGGCTGATGGACAGCCACCACCGCCGCCGCTCATCGGTGTACCTCCTGTAACGTCACAGGGCCGGACTGAAACTTTAGGGAAAGTTGAAGTGTGAGCAATGAGCATCTAGGGCGACCCCGGAGCTGGGAGGAGCTGCAGCTTTGCCAGGGCAGGGCATGCTGACCCCGAATTCTACCGAGGTTCAGCTCCACTGGTCCTCTCCCTGCCCTCTCTAGCGTGTGAGGAGCTACTGCCCTCCCGGTGCAGCGCATCCTAACGCCTCCACCTCCCCTGACTCTCTCTCTGGGCACTATCTTAACCCATGTAACTACCCCGGTTCTGCTCCTCTGGTCCCCTCCCTACTCACAGTCCTCACTGTACCTACCTGATTCAGCATCAGCAGTACTCTGCCTACTCACCATCCTCCTAACTCATTGTACCTACCCCGCTCAGCTCCTCTGCTGATCTCCCTACGCAAACACTTGCATCTACTTCGGTTCAGCTCACGCCAGCGCCTTTAGGCCTGCGAGGAGCTGCTGTCGCACTCGTACAGGACATCCCAACTCCAGCACGTAATGGGGTCTGACCCCCTGCTCTTTTCCCGACATCTTGAGGAGCTGGGCCCTCCGTGTGAGGACAGTGCGTGTAACCCCTGCCTGCAGCTACTTCCGCTCATGCCGTGCCGGCTCCTGTGGTCCAGACTCCATCATGCGAGGAGCTGCTGCCATCCTAAGCCCTGAACCCAGATCCTCAGGTCCGCTCCCCCTAGGAGGACGGGGCTTCTAACCCCTGTATGACTTCTGCTCAGTCTCGTGACAGCTCCCGTTGTGCTCCCCGCCAGGTGAGAAGCTACTTCCACCCTCGTACAGGACACCCTAACACCTGTCCCTACCTGGGTCAGATCCCCTGCTCCTTTCCCGACCACTTCAGGAGCTGCGCTCACCCTAGGAGGCCAGGGCATAAAACCCCTACAGCTACTTCCGTTCAGCTCGAGCCAGCTCCTCTCTTAACCCCGGGTAGTTCTGCTGCCTTGTTCTGTTACGCCTGCGACCCTTGTACATAACTCAGTCCCGGCACCGGCTCAGCTCCTCTCTGTACCCTGCGAAGAGCTGTCCCTTCCTTCCAGCAGAACATCCATCCCTGGTGCCCCGGCCAGCTCCTGGGGTGCCATCACCATCCAGGGCGCAGCTGCCCCCTCTTCACCTCAGAGGGTACTGTCCACAGGGCCTGTTCCTCCTCCGTTCTTTTATTTTGGACAAGCTAGCCCACCTCAATACTCACCGGCCTCCAGCTCTGCGGATTACAATCTCCGACCAAAAAGATGCTTTTCTGAGGTCAGAACTCCGTTTATATTAATGGGATACAGAACTTTTCTGTTATTTTATGGCAGAGAGTGGCTCATTTCAGCGGGAATTGCATGGTAAGTCATTCTGTAATGTCTTCGCCATTTCGCCGCTTTCTGATGTCTGTCAAGGATTTTGTAATGTGTGACCTTCTTCTCAGAAGCCTCGGCGTGTCTTAATATCATGAGCACGTGAGCTGTGGTCCTGCTCTGCCAAGCGATGATGGCATTGGGTGTGCACTCTGTCTGCAACCACCGAGTCTGCCGTGGCATCGTGAGGCCTGTGGCCCCCTCCCGCACGTAGCCATGGGCCTCAGAGACTGTTCTGTTCTTATGAGAAAAAAACACACGGAGGCCACACAACCGGAGGCCACGGTTGACTGCCATTGCCTCCAGAGATCAGGAGCCACCTGGGGGCATGTACACAATGGGCCACAAAAACGTACATGGCCTTATCAGACCAGGGCTCTCTAGGGCCACAGAGCCACGCTCACTTCCCTCCTCTTCCAGAGCCCCCTTTGTGCCCCTCTCTTTAGAACGCGCCCTTCCCTTTCACCACCCAGTCTCTTCTGCCTTTCTACGGCATACCCTGCCTTCCACCATTCCCCTTCACTTCCTCTCCCTTCTTTGTTGTCCCGTCTCTGTGCTTCACTTTTCCCGTTTCGCTTTTCATTTCTTTCTTCACCCACCGCGTCTCCTCCTTTCTGTTCCCATTGCTAGCTCTGCCATTTGATGGTTGTTCTATTCCGCTCTGCTCTCTGCTGGTCTTGACTGTGCTTCCCTGTTCTGCTCTTCCCTGTTCTGCTCTTCCCTGTTCTGCTCTTCCCTGTTCTGCTCTTCCCTGTTCTGCTCTTCCCTGTTCTGCTCTTCCCTGTTCTGCTCTTCCCTGTTCCCTTCTGCCCTGTTCCCTTCTGCCCTGTGCCGTTCTGCCCTGTTCTGCTGTGCACTATTCTGTCCTGCCCTGTTCTATTTTGCAATGTTCTGTTCAGTTATGTGCTGCCCTGTTCTATTGTGCACTGTTCTGTGCTGCCCTGCTCTATTTTGCATTGTTCTGTGCTGCCCTGTTCTGCCCACTTCTGTGCTGGCTTTTTCTGTTGGGCGCTGTTCTGTTCTATCCAGTTTTGCGCTGCCCTGTTCTGGCCACTTCTGTGCTGCGTTTTTGTGTTGGGCACTGTTCCCTCCTGCTCAGTTATTGCAAAAGTAAACAAAATATTTTTTTTTCTGTTTGGGAAAGTGTAAAATACGTAAAAAACTACTTTTTGAGCAGCTTAGGAAGTGCGTTATTGATTGAGTTGAACCGCTGCCGATCGTGTGCCTGCTGCTTGGTTTGTTGGTTTTGCTTCATGTTCAGGCAAGTGCGTGATGTTGAGAGAGTTGAAAGCAGCGTTGTTGGTAAGTTTGGTAGTTGTGAGCTTTTTTTTTTTTTTAAAGAAATGGTGTTAACAAATTAGTGTTGTACGAATTAAACACGTATAAATGATTTTTAGTTATTGCAGAAGTAAACAAAATATTTTTATTTTCTGTTTGGGAAAGTGTAAAATACGTCAAAAACTACTTTTTGAGCAGCTTAGGAAGTGCGTTATTGATCGAGTTGAACCGCTGCCGATCGTGTGCCTGCTGCTTGGTTTGGAGTTTATCACTGCTGTCACTGCTGTCACTGCTATCACTGCTATCACTGCTATCCTCCTAGCTCTGCAGTCACTGCTGTGATTACTCTGTTGCTTCTCATACTACTGACACCAATGTTATGCTACTGCTCTTACTACTTTTTTACGAATTATACTGTTACTACTAATGTACTAATGCTGCTGTCACAAATCTACTCACGCCCCTATTACTGCTCTCCTGCTGCTATTGTGTTCTTCTCCTTTACTACTGTTACTGCTACCTGTTAACGGCTAATACTGCTGTGAGTGCCTACTGCTGTCTTTGCTATTCCTGGCCCTTCTGTTACTGCTGTCCTACTCACACTTCTGTTACTGTTGTACTCCTCACACTACTATCACTGCTGTTTTACTAACACTACTATTAATGCTCTCTTGCTAACTTTTATCACTGCTCTCCTGGTAACTTATTAACCGCTTCTCCCTGGTACTGCACACAGTACTCTACTAATGCTACTAACACTGCTGTCACAAATCTACTCACGCCCTATTACTGCTCTCCTGCTGCTATTGTGTTCTTCTCCTTTACTACTGTTACTGCTACCTGTTAACGGCTAATACTGCTGTGAGTGCCTACTGCTGTCTTTGCTATTCCTGGCACTTCTGTTACTGCTGTCCTACTCACACTTCTGTTACTGTTGTACTCCTCACACTACTATCACTGCTGTTTTACTAACACTACTATTAATGCTCTCTTGCTAACTTTTATCACTGCTCTCCTGGTAACTTATTAACCGCTGCTCCCTGGTACTGCACACAGTACTCTACTAATGCTACTAACACTGCTGTCACAAATCTACTCACGCCCCTATTACTGCTCTCCTGCTGCTATTGTGTTCTTCTCCTTTACTACTGTTACTGCTACCTGTTAACGGCTAATACTGCTGTGAGTGCCTACTGCTGTCTTTGCTATTCCTGGCACTTCTGTTACTGCTGTCCTACTCACACTTCTGTTACTGTTGTACTCCTCACACTACTATCACTGCTGTTTTACTAACACTACTATTAATGCTCTCTTGCTAACTTTTATCACTGCTCTCCTGGTAACTTATTAACCGCTGCTCCCCTGGTACTGCACACAGTACTCTGCTAATGCTACTAACACTGCTGTCACAAATCTACTCACGCCCCTATTACTGCTCTCCTGCTGCTATTGTGTTCTTCTCCTTTACTACTGTTACTGCTACCTGTTAACGGCTAATACTGCTGTGAGTGCCTACTTCTGTCTTTGCTATTCCTGGCACTTCTGTTACTGCTGTCCTACTCACACTTCTGTTACTGTTGTACTCCTCACACTACTATCACTGCTGTTTTACTAACACTACTATTAATGCTCACTTGCTAACTTTTATCACTGCTCTCCTGGTAACTTATTAACCGCTGCTCCCCTGGTACTGCACACAGTACTCTACTAATGCTACTAACACTGCTGTCACAAATCTACTCACGCCCCTATTACTGCTCTCCTGCTGCTATTGTGTTCTTCTCCTTTACTACTGTTACTGCTACCTGTTAACGGCTAATACTGCTGTGAGTGCCTACTGCTGTCTTTGCTATTCCTGGCACTTCTGTTACTGCTGTCCTACTCACACTTCTGTTACTGTTGTACTCCTCACACTACTATCACTGCTGTTTTACTAACACTACTATTAATGCTCTCTTGCTAACTTTTATCACTGCTCTCCTGGTAACTTATTAACCGCTGCTCCCCTGGTACTGCACACAGTACTCTACTAATGCTACTAACACTGCTGTCACAAATCTACTCACGCCCCTATTACTGCTCTCCTGCTGCTATTGTGTTCTTCTCCTTTACTACTGTTACTGCTACCTGTTAAGGCTAATACTGCTGTGAGTGCCTACTGCTGTCTTTGCTATTCCTGGCACTTCTGTTACTGCTGTCCTACTCACACTTCTGTTACTGTTGTACTCCTCACACTACTATCACTGCTGTTTTACTAACACTACTATTAATGCTCTCTTGCTAACTTTTATCACTGCTCTCCTGGTAACTTATTAACCGCTGCTCCCCTGGTACTGCACACAGTACTCTACTAATGCTACTAACACTGCTGTCACAAATCTACTCACGCCCCTATTACTGCTCTCCTGCTGCTATTGTGTTCTTCTCCTTTACTACTGTTACTGCTACCTGTTAACGGCTAATACTGCTGTGAGTGCCTACTGCTGTCTTTGCTATTCCTGGCACTTCTGTTACTGCTGTCCTACTCACACTTCTGTTACTGTTGTACTCCTCACACTACTATCACTGCTGTTTTACTAACACTACTATTAATGCTCTCTTGCTAACTTTTATCACTGCTCTCCTGGTAACTTATTAACCGCTGCTCCCCTGGTACTGCACACAGTACTCTACTAATGCTACTAACACTACTGTCACAAATCTACTCACGCCCCTATTACTGCTCTCCTGCTGCTATTGTGTTCTTCTCCTTTACTACTGTTACTGCTACCTGTTAACGGCTAATACTGCTGTGAGTGCCTACTGCTGTCTTTGCTATTCCTGGCACTTCTGTTACTGCTGTCCTACTCACACTTCTGTTACTGTTGTACTCCTCACACTACTATCACTGCTGTTTTACTAACACTACTATTAATGCTCTCTTGCTAACTTTTATCACTGCTCTCCTGGTAACTTATTAACCGCTGCTCCCCTGGTACTGCACACAGTACTCTACTAATGCTACTAACACTGCTGTCACAAATCTAATCACGCCCCTATTACTGCTCTCCTGCTGCTATTCTGTTCTTCTCCTTTACTACTGTTACTGCTATCCTGTTAACGGCTAATACTGCTGTGAGTGCCTACTGCTGTCTTTGCTATTCCTGGCACTTCTGTTACTGCTGTCCTACTCACACTTCTGTTACTGTTGTACTCCTCACTACTATCACTGCTGTTTTACTAACACTACTATTAATGCTCTCTTGCTAACTTTTATCACTGCTCTCCTGGTAACTTATTAACCGCTGCTCCCCTGGTACTGCACACAGTACTCTACTAATGCTACTAACACTGCTGTCACAAATCTACTCACGCCCCTATTACTGCTCTCCTGCTGCTATTGTGTTCTTCTCCTTTACTACTGTTACTGCTACCTGTTAACGGCTAATACTGCTGTGAGTGCCTACTGCTGTCTTTGCTATTCCTGGCACTTCTGTTACTGCTGTCCTACTCACACTTCTGTTACTGTTGTACTCCTCACACTACTATCACTGCTGTTTTACTAACACTACTATTAATGCTCTCTTGCTAACTTTTATCACTGCTCTCCTGGTAACTTATTAACCGCTGCTCCCCTGGTACTGCACACAGTACTCTACTAATGCTACTAACACTGCTGTCACAAATCTACTCACGCCCCTATTACTGCTCTCCTGCTGCTATTGTGTTCTTCTCCTTTACTACTGTTACTGCTACCTGTTAACGGCTAATACTGCTGTGAGTGCCTACTGCTGTCTTTGCTATTCCTGGCACTTCTGTTACTGCTGTCCTACTCACACTTCTGTTACTGTTGTACTCCTCACACTACTATCACTGCTGTTTTACTAACACTACTATTAATGCTCTCTTGCTAACTTTTATCACTGCTCTCCTGGTAACTTATTAACCGCTGCTCCCCTGGTACTGCACACAGTACTCTACTAATGCTACTAACACTGCTGTCACAAATCTACTCACGCCCCTATTACTGCTCTCCTGCTGCTATTGTGTTCTTCTCCTTTACTACTGTTACTGCTACCTGTTAACGGCTAATACTGCTGTGAGTGCCTACTGCTGTCTTTGCTATTCCTGGCACTTCTGTTACTGCTGTCCTACTCACACTTCTGTTACTGTTGTACTCCTCACACTACTATCACTGCTGTTTTACTAACACTACTATTAATGCTCTCTTGCTAACTTTTATCACTGCTCTCCTGGTAACTTATTAACCGCTGCTCCCCTGGTACTGCACACAGTACTCTACTAATGCTACTAACACTGCTGTCACAAATCTACTCACGCCCCTATTACTGCTCTCCTGCTGCTATTGTGTTCTTCTCCTTTACTACTGTTACTGCTACCTGTTAACGGCTAATACTGCTGTGAGTGCCTACTGCTGTCTTTGCTATTCCTGGCACTTCTGTTACTGCTGTCCTACTCACACTTCTGTTACTGTTGTACTCCTCACACTACTATCACTGCTGTTTTACTAACACTACTATTAATGCTCTCTTGCTAACTTTTATCACTGCTCTCCTGGTAACTTATTAACCGCTGCTCCCCTGGTACTGCACACAGTACTCTACTAATGCTACTAACACTGCTGTCACAAATCTACTCACGCCCCTATTACTGCTCTCCTGCTGCTATTCTGTTCTTCTCCTTTACTACTGTTACTGCTACCTGTTAACGGCTAATACTGCTGTGAGTGCCTACTGCTGTCTTTGCTATTCCTGGCACTTCTGTTACTGCTGTCCTACTCACACTTCTGTTACTGTTGTACTCCTCACACTACTATCACTGCTGTTTTACTAACACTACTATTAATGCTCTCTTGCTAACTTTTATCACTGCTCTCCTGGTAACTTATTAACCGCTGCTCCCCTGGTACTGCACACAGTACTCTACTAATGCTACTAACACTGCTGTCACAAATCTACTCACGCCCCTATTACTGCTCTCCTGCTGCTATTCTGTTCTTCTCCTTTACTACTGTTACTGCTACCTGTTAACGGCTAATACTGCTGTGAGTGCCTACTGCTGTCTTTGCTATTCCTGGCACTTCTGTTACTGCTGTCCTACTCACACTTCTGTTACTGTTGTACTCCTCACACTACTATCACTGCTGTTTTACTAACACTACTATTAATGCTCTCTTGCTAACTTTTATCACTGCTCTCCTGGTAACTTATTAACCGCTGCTCCCCTGGTACTGCACACAGTACTCTACTAATGCTACTAACACTGCTGTCACAAATCTACTCACGCCCCTATTACTGCTCTCCTGCTGCTATTCTGTTCTTCTCCTTTACTACTGTTACTGCTACCTGTTAACGACTAATACTGCTGTGAGTGCCTACTGCTGTCTTTGCTATTCCTGGCACTTCTGTTACTGCTGTCCTACTCACACTTCTGTTACTGTTGTACTCCTCACACTACTATCACTGCTGTTTTACTAACACTACTATTAATGCTCTCTTGCTAACTTTTATCACTGCTCTCCTGGTAACTTATTAACCGCTGCTCCCCTGGTACTGCACACAGTACTCTACTAATGCTACTAACACTGCTGTCACAAATCTACTCACGCCCCTATTACTGCTCTCCTGCTGCTATTGTGTTCTTCTCCTTTACTACTGTTACTGCTACCTGTTAACGGCTAATACTGCTGTGAGTGCCTACTGCTGTCTTTGCTATTCCTGGCACTTCTGTTACTGCTGTCCTACTCACACTTCTGTTACTGTTGTACTCCTCACACTACTATCACTGCTGTTTTACTAACACTACTATTAATGCTCTCTTGCTAACTTTTATCACTGCTCTCCTGGTAACTTATTAACCGCTGCTCCCCTGGTACTGCACACAGTACTCTACTAATGCTACTAACACTGCTGTCACAAATCTACTCACGCCCCTATTACTGCTCTCCTGCTGCTATTCTGTTCTTCTCCTTTACTACTGTTACTGCTACCTGTTAACTACTAATACTGCTGTGAGTGCCTACTGCTGTCTTTGCTATTCCTGGCACTTCTGTTACTGCTGTCCTACTCACACTTCTGTTACTGTTGTACTCCTCACACTACTATCACTGCTGTTTTACTAACACTACTATTAATGCTCTCTTGCTAACTTTTATCACTGCTCTCCTGGTAACTTATTAACCGCTGCTCCCCTGGTACTGCACACAGTACTCTACTAATGCTACTAACACTGCTGTCACAAATCTACTCACGCCCCTATTACTGCTCTCCTGCTGCTATTCTGTTCTTCTCCTTTACTACTGTTACTGCTACCTGTTAACTACTAATACTGCTGTGAGTGCCTACTGCTGTCTTTGCTATTCCTGGCACTTCTGTTACTGCTGTCCTACTCACACTTCTGTTACTGTTGTACTCCTCACACTACTATCACTGCTGTTTTACTAACACTACTATTAATGCTCTCTTGCTAACTTTTATCACTGCTCTCCTGGTAACTTATTAACCGCTGCTCCCCTGGTACTGCACACAGTACTCTACTAATGCTACTAACACTGCTGTCACAAATCTACTCACGCCCCTATTACTGCTCTCCTGCTGCTATTCTGTTCTTCTCCTTTACTACTGTTACTGCTACCTGTTAACTACTAATACTGCTGTGAGTGCCTACTGCTGTCTTTGCTATTCCTGGCACTTCTGTTACTGCTGTCCTACTCACACTTCTGTTACTGTTGTACTCCTCACACTACTATCACTGCTGTTTTACTAACACTACTATTAATGCTCTCTTGCTAACTTTTATCACTGCTCTCCTGGTAACTTATTAACCGCTGCTCCCCTGGTACTGCACACAGTACTCTACTAATGCTACTAACACTGCTGTCACAAATCTACTCACGCCCCTATTACTGCTCTCCTGCTGCTATTGTGTTCTTCTCCTTTACTACTGTTACTGCTACCTGTTAACGGCTAATACTGCTGTGAGTGCCTACTGCTGTCTTTGCTATTCCTGGCACTTCTGTTACTGCTGTCCTACTCACACTTCTGTTACTGTTGTACTCCTCACACTACTATCACTGCTGTTTTACTAACACTACTATTAATGCTCTCTTGCTAACTTTTATCACTGCTCTCCTGGTAACTTATTAACCGCTGCTCCCCTGGTACTGCACACAGTACTCTACTAATGCTACTAACACTGCTGTCACAAATCTACTCACGCCCCTATTACTGCTCTCCTGCTGCTATTGTGTTCTTCTCCTTTACTACTGTTACTGCTACCTGTTAACGGCTAATACTGCTGTGAGTGCCTACTGCTGTCTTTGCTATTCCTGGCACTTCTGTTACTGCTGTCCTACTCACACTTCTGTTACTGTTGTACTCCTCACACTACTATCACTGCTGTTTTACTAACACTACTATTAATGCTCTCTTGCTAACTTTTATCACTGCTCTCCTGGTAACTTATTAACCGCTGCTCCCCTGGTACTGCACACAGTACTCTACTAATGCTACTAACACTGCTGTCACAAATCTACTCACGCCCCTATTACTGCTCTCCTGCTGCTATTCTGTTCTTCTCCTTTACTACTGTTACTGCTACCTGTTAACTACTAATACTGCTGTGAGTGCCTACTGCTGTCTTTGCTATTCCTGGCACTTCTGTTACTGCTGTCCTACTCACACTTCTGTTACTGTTGTACTCCTCACACTACTATCACTGCTGTTTTACTAACACTACTATTAATGCTCTCTTGCTAACTTTTATCACTGCTCTCCTGGTAACTTATTAACCGCTGCTCCCCTGGTACTGCACACAGTACTCTACTAATGCTACTAACACTGCTGTCACAAATCTACTCACACCCCTATTACTGCTCTCCTGCTGCTATTCTGTTCTTCTCCTTTACTACTGTTACTGCTACCTGTTAACGGCTAATACTGCTGTGAGTGCCTACTGCTGTCTTTGCTATTCCTGGCACTTCTGTTACTGCTGTCCTACTCACACTTCTGTTACTGTTGTACTCCTCACACTACTATCACTGCTGTTTTACTAACACTACTATTAATGCTCTCTTGCTAACTTTTATCACTGCTCTCCTGGTAACTTATTAACCGCTGCTCCCCTGGTACTGCACACAGTACTCTACTAATGCTACTAACACTGCTGTCACAAATCTACTCACGCCCCTATTACTGCTCTCCTGCTGCTATTCTGTTCTTCTCCTTTACTACTGTTACTGCAACCTGTTAACTACTAATACTGCTGTGAGTGCCTACTGCTGTCTTTGCTATTCCTGGCACTTCTGTTACTGCTGTCCTACTCACACTTCTGTTACTGTTGTACTCCTCACACTACTATCACTGCTGTTTTACTAACACTACTATTAATGCTCTCTTGCTAACTTTTATCACTGCTCTCCTGGTAACTTATTAACCGCTGCTCCCCTGGTACTGCACACAGTACTCTACTAATGCTACTAACACTGCTGTCACAAATCTACTCACGCCCCTATTACTGCTCTCCTGCTGCTATTCTGTTCTTCTCCTTTACTACTGTTACTGCTACCTGTTAACGGCTAATACTGCTGTGAGTGCCTACTGCTGTCTTTGCTATTCCTGGCACTTCTGTTACTGCTGTCCTACTCACACTTCTGTTACTGTTGTACTCCTCACACTACTATCACTGCTGTTTTACTAACACTACTATTAATGCTCTCTTGCTAACTTTTATCACTGCTCTCCTGGTAACTTATTAACCGCTGCTCCCCTGGTACTGCACACAGTACTCTACTAATGCTACTAACACTGCTGTCACAAATCTACTCACGCCCCTATTACTGCTCTCCTGCTGCTATTCTGTTCTTCTCCTTTACTACTGTTACTGCTACCTGTTAACTACTAATACTGCTGTGAGTGCCTACTGCTGTCTTTGCTATTCCTGGCACTTCTGTTACTGCTGTCCTACTCACACTTCTGTTACTGTTGTACTCCTCACACTACTATCACTGCTGTTTTACTAACACTACTATTAATGCTCTCTTGCTAACTTTTATCACTGCTCTCCTGGTAACTTATTAACCGCTGCTCCCCTGGTACTGCACACAGTACTCTACTAATGCTACTAACACTGCTGTCACAAATCTACTCACGCCCCTATTACTGCTCTCCTGCTGCTATTCTGTTCTTCTCCTTTACTACTGTTACTGCTACCTGTTAACGGCTAATACTGCTGTGAGTGCCTACTGCTGTCTTTGCTATTCCTGGCACTTCTGTTACTGCTGTCCTACTCACACTTCTGTTACTGTTGTACTCCTCACACTACTATCACTGCTGTTTTACTAACACTACTATTAATGCTCTCTTGCTAACTTTTATCACTGCTCTCCTGGTAACTTATTAACCGCTGCTCCCCTGGTACTGCACACAGTACTCTACTAATGCTACTAACACTGCTGTCACAAATCTACTCACGCCCCTATTACTGCTCTCCTGCTGCTATTCTGTTCTTCTCCTTTACTACTGTTACTGCAACCTGTTAACTACTAATACTGCTGTGAGTGCCTACTGCTGTCTTTGCTATTCCTGGCACTTCTGTTACTGCTGTCCTACTCACACTTCTGTTACTGTTGTACTCCTCACACTACTATCACTGCTGTTTTACTAACACTACTATTAATGCTCTCTTGCTAACTTTTATCACTGCTCTCCTGGTAACTTATTAACCGCTGCTCCCCTGGTACTGCACACAGTACTCTACTAATGCTACTAACACTGCTGTCACAAATCTACTCACGCCCCTATTACTGCTCTCCTGCTGCTATTGTGTTCTTCTCCTTTACTACTGTTACTGCTACCTGTTAACGGCTAATACTGCTGTGAGTGCCTACTGCTGTCTTTGCTATTCCTGGCACTTCTGTTACTGCTGTCCTACTCACACTTCTGTTACTGTTGTACTCCTCACACTACTATCACTGCTGTTTTACTAACACTACTATTAATGCTCTCTTGCTAACTTTTATCACTGCTCTCCTGGTAACTTATTAACCGCTGCTCCCCTGGTACTGCACACAGTACTCTACTAATGCTACTAACACTGCTGTCACAAATCTACTCACGCCCCTATTACTGCTCTCCTGCTGCTATTCTGTTCTTCTCCTTTACTACTGTTACTGCAACCTGTTAACTACTAATACTGCTGTGAGTGCCTACTGCTGTCTTTGCTATTCCTGGCACTTCTGTTACTGCTGTCCTACTCACACTTCTGTTACTGTTGTACTCCTCACACTACTATCACTGCTGTTTTACTAACACTACTATTAATGCTCTCTTGCTAACTTTTATCACTGCTCTCCTGGTAACTTATTAACCGCTGCTCCCCTGGTACTGCACACAGTACTCTACTAATGCTACTAACACTGCTGTCACAAATCTACTCACGCCCCTATTACTGCTCTCCTGCTGCTATTCTGTTCTTCTCCTTTACTACTGTTACTGCTACCTGTTAACTACTAATACTGCTGTGAGTGCCTACTGCTGTCTTTGCTATTCCTGGCACTTCTGTTACTGCTGTCCTACTCACACTTCTGTTACTGTTGTACTCCTCACACTACTATCACTGCTGTTTTACTAACACTACTATTAATGCTCTCTTGCTAACTTTTATCACTGCTCTCCTGGTAACTTATTAACCGCTGCTCCCCTGGTACTGCACACAGTACTCTACTAATGCTACTAACACTGCTGTCACAAATCTACTCACGCCCCTATTACTGCTCTCCTGCTGCTATTCTGTTCTTCTCCTTTACTACTGTTACTGCTACCTGTTAACGGCTAATACTGCTGTGAGTGCCTACTGCTGTCTTTGCTATTCCTGGCACTTCTGTTACTGCTGTCCTACTCACACTTCTGTTACTGTTGTACTCCTCACACTACTATCACTGCTGTTTTACTAACACTACTATTAATGCTCTCTTGCTAACTTTTATCACTGCTCTCCTGGTAACTTATTAACCGCTGCTCCCCTGGTACTGCACACAGTACTCTACTAATGCTACTAACACTGCTGTCACAAATCTACTCACGCCCCTATTACTGCTCTCCTGCTGCTATTGTGTTCTTCTCCTTTACTACTGTTACTGCTACCTGTTAACGGCTAATACTGCTGTGAGTGCCTACTGCTGTCTTTGCTATTCCTGGCACTTCTGTTACTGCTGTCCTACTCACACTTCTGTTACTGTTGTACTCCTCACACTACTATCACTGCTGTTTTACTAACACTACTATTAATGCTCTCTTGCTAACTTTTATCACTGCTCTCCTGGTAACTTATTAACCGCTGCTCCCCTGGTACTGCACACAGTACTCTACTAATGCTACTAACACTGCTGTCACAAATCTACTCACGCCCCTATTACTGCTCTCCTGCTGCTATTCTGTTCTTCTCCTTTACTACTGTTACTGCTACCTGTTAACTACTAATACTGCTGTGAGTGCCTACTGCTGTCTTTGCTATTCCTGGCACTTCTGTTACTGCTGTCCTACTCACACTTCTGTTACTGTTGTACTCCTCACACTACTATCACTGCTGTTTTACTAACACTACTATTAATGCTCTCTTGCTAACTTTTATCACTGCTCTCCTGGTAACTTATTAACCGCTGCTCCCCTGGTACTGCACACAGTACTCTACTAATGCTACTAACACTGCTGTCACAAATCTACTCACGCCCCTATTACTGCTCTCCTGCTGCTATTCTGTTCTTCTCCTTTACTACTGTTACTGCTACCTGTTAACGGCTAATACTGCTGTGAGTGCCTACTGCTGTCTTTGCTATTCCTGGCACTTCTGTTACTGCTGTCCTACTCACACTTCTGTTACTGTTGTACTCCTCACACTACTATCACTGCTGTTTTACTAACACTACTATTAATGCTCTCTTGCTAACTTTTATCACTGCTCTCCTGGTAACTTATTAACCGCTGCTCCCCTGGTACTGCACACAGTACTCTACTAATGCTACTAACACTGCTGTCACAAATCTACTCACGCCCCTATTACTGCTCTCCTGCTGCTATTCTGTTCTTCTCCTTTACTACTGTTACTGCAACCTGTTAACTACTAATACTGCTGTGAGTGCCTACTGCTGTCTTTGCTATTCCTGGCACTTCTGTTACTGCTGTCCTACTCACACTTCTGTTACTGTTGTACTCCTCACACTACTATCACTGCTGTTTTACTAACACTACTATTAATGCTCTCTTGCTAACTTTTATCACTGCTCTCCTGGTAACTTATTAACCGCTGCTCCCCTGGTACTGCACACAGTACTCTACTAATGCTACTAACACTGCTGTCACAAATCTACTCACGCCCCTATTACTGCTCTCCTGCTGCTATTGTGTTCTTCTCCTTTACTACTGTTACTGCTACCTGTTAACGGCTAATACTGCTGTGAGTGCCTACTGCTGTCTTTGCTATTCCTGGCACTTCTGTTACTGCTGTCCTACTCACACTTCTGTTACTGTTGTACTCCTCACACTACTATCACTGCTGTTTTACTAACACTACTATTAATGCTCTCTTGCTAACTTTTATCACTGCTCTCCTGGTAACTTATTAACCGCTGCTCCCCTGGTACTGCACACAGTACTCTACTAATGCTACTAACACTGCTGTCACAAATCTACTCACGCCCCTATTACTGCTCTCCTGCTGCTATTCTGTTCTTCTCCTTTACTACTGTTACTGCAACCTGTTAACTACTAATACTGCTGTGAGTGCCTACTGCTGTCTTTGCTATTCCTGGCACTTCTGTTACTGCTGTCCTACTCACACTTCTGTTACTGTTGTACTCCTCACACTACTATCACTGCTGTTTTACTAACACTACTATTAATGCTCTCTTGCTAACTTTTATCACTGCTCTCCTGGTAACTTATTAACCGCTGCTCCCCTGGTACTGCACACAGTACTCTACTAATGCTACTAACACTGCTGTCACAAATCTACTCACGCCCCTATTACTGCTCTCCTGCTGCTATTCTGTTCTTCTCCTTTACTACTGTTACTGCAACCTGTTAACTACTAATACTGCTGTGAGTGCCTACTGCTGTCTTTGCTATTCCTGGCACTTCTGTTACTGCTGTCCTACTCACACTTCTGTTACTGTTGTACTCCTCACACTACTATCACTGCTGTTTTACTAACACTACTATTAATGCTCTCTTGCTAACTTTTATCACTGCTCTCCTGGTAACTTATTAACCGCTGCTCCCCTGGTACTGCACACAGTACTCTACTAATGCTACTAACACTGCTGTCACAAATCTACTCACGCCCCTATTACTGCTCTCCTGCTGCTATTCTGTTCTTCTCCTTTACTACTGTTACTGCTACCTGTTAACTACTAATACTGCTGTGAGTGCCTACTGCTGTCTTTGCTATTCCTGGCACTTCTGTTACTGCTGTCCTACTCACACTTCTGTTACTGTTGTACTCCTCACACTACTATCACTGCTGTTTTACTAACACTACTATTAATGCTCTCTTGCTAACTTTTATCACTGCTCTCCTGGTAACTTATTAACCGCTGCTCCCCTGGTACTGCACACAGTACTCTACTAATGCTACTAACACTGCTGTCACAAATCTACTCACGCCCCTATTACTGCTCTCCTGCTGCTATTGTGTTCTTCTCCTTTACTACTGTTACTGCTACCTGTTAACGGCTAATACTGCTGTGAGTGCCTACTGCTGTCTTTGCTATTCCTGGCACTTCTGTTACTGCTGTCCTACTCACACTTCTGTTACTGTTGTACTCCTCACACTACTATCACTGCTGTTTTACTAACACTACTATTAATGCTCTCTTGCTAACTTTTATCACTGCTCTCCTGGTAACTTATTAACCGCTGCTCCCCTGGTACTGCACACAGTACTCTACTAATGCTACTAACACTGCTGTCACAAATCTACTCACGCCCCTATTACTGCTCTCCTGCTGCTATTCTGTTCTTCTCCTTTACTACTGTTACTGCTACCTGTTAACTACTAATACTGCTGTGAGTGCCTACTGCTGTCTTTGCTATTCCTGGCACTTCTGTTACTGCTGTCCTACTCACACTTCTGTTACTGTTGTACTCCTCACACTACTATCACTGCTGTTTTACTAACACTACTATTAATGCTCTCTTGCTAACTTTTATCACTGCTCTCCTGGTAACTTATTAACCGCTGCTCCCCTGGTACTGCACACAGTACTCTACTAATGCTACTAACACTGCTGTCACAAATCTACTCACGCCCCTATTACTGCTCTCCTGCTGCTATTGTGTTCTTCTCCTTTACTACTGTTACTGCTACCTGTTAACGGCTAATACTGCTGTGAGTGCCTACTGCTGTCTTTGCTATTCCTGGCACTTCTGTTACTGCTGTCCTACTCACACTTCTGTTACTGTTGTACTCCTCACACTACTATCACTGCTGTTTTACTAACACTACTATTAATGCTCTCTTGCTAACTTTTATCACTGCTCTCCTGGTAACTTATTAACCGCTGCTCCCCTGGTACTGCACACAGTACTCTACTAATGCTACTAACACTGCTGTCACAAATCTACTCACGCCCCTATTACTGCTCTCCTGCTGCTATTCTGTTCTTCTCCTTTACTACTGTTACTGCTACCTGTTAACTACTAATACTGCTGTGAGTGCCTACTGCTGTCTTTGCTATTCCTGGCACTTCTGTTACTGCTGTCCTACTCACACTTCTGTTACTGTTGTACTCCTCACACTACTATCACTGCTGTTTTACTAACACTACTATTAATGCTCTCTTGCTAACTTTTATCACTGCTCTCCTGGTAACTTATTAACCGCTGCTCCCCTGGTACTGCACACAGTACTCTACTAATGCTACTAACACTGCTGTCACAAATCTACTCACGCCCCTATTACTGCTCTCCTGCTGCTATTCTGTTCTTCTCCTTTACTACTGTTACTGCAACCTGTTAACGGCTAATACTGCTGTGAGTGCCTACTGCTGTCTTTGCTATTCCTGGCACTTCTGTTACTGCTGTCCTACTCACACTTCTGTTACTGTTGTACTCCTCACACTACTATCACTGCTGTTTTACTAACACTACTATTAATGCTCTCTTGCTAACTTTTATCACTGCTCTCCTGGTAACTTATTAACCGCTGCTCCCCTGGTACTGCACACAGTACTCTACTAATGCTACTAACACTGCTGTCACAAATCTACTCACGCCCCTATTACTGCTCTCCTGCTGCTATTCTGTTCTTCTCCTTTACTACTGTTACTGCAACCTGTTAACTACTAATACTGCTGTGAGTGCCTACTGCTGTCTTTGCTATTCCTGGCACTTCTGTTACTGCTGTCCTACTCACACTTCTGTTACTGTTGTACTCCTCACACTACTATCACTGCTGTTTTACTAACACTACTATTAATGCTCTCTTGCTAACTTTTATCACTGCTCTCCTGGTAACTTATTAACCGCTGCTCCCCTGGTACTGCACACAGTACTCTACTAATGCTACTAACACTGCTGTCACAAATCTACTCACGCCCCTATTACTGCTCTCCTGCTGCTATTGTGTTCTTCTCCTTTACTACTGTTACTGCTACCTGTTAACGGCTAATACTGCTGTGAGTGCCTACTGCTGTCTTTGCTATTCCTGGCACTTCTGTTACTGCTGTCCTACTCACACTTCTGTTACTGTTGTACTCCTCACACTACTATCACTGCTGTTTTACTAACACTACTATTAATGCTCTCTTGCTAACTTTTATCACTGCTCTCCTGGTAACTTATTAACCGCTGCTCCCCTGGTACTGCACACAGTACTCTACTAATGCTACTAACACTGCTGTCACAAATCTACTCACGCCCCTATTACTGCTCTCCTGCTGCTATTCTGTTCTTCTCCTTTACTACTGTTACTGCAACCTGTTAACTACTAATACTGCTGTGAGTGCCTACTGCTGTCTTTGCTATTCCTGGCACTTCTGTTACTGCTGTCCTACTCACACTTCTGTTACTGTTGTACTCCTCACACTACTATCACTGCTGTTTTACTAACACTACTATTAATGCTCTCTTGCTAACTTTTATCACTGCTCTCCTGGTAACTTATTAACCGCTGCTCCCCTGGTACTGCACACAGTACTCTACTAATGCTACTAACACTGCTGTCACAAATCTACTCACGCCCCTATTACTGCTCTCCTGCTGCTATTCTGTTCTTCTCCTTTACTACTGTTACTGCAACCTGTTAACTACTAATACTGCTGTGAGTGCCTACTGCTGTCTTTGCTATTCCTGGCACTTCTGTTACTGCTGTCCTACTCACACTTCTGTTACTGTTGTACTCCTCACACTACTATCACTGCTGTTTTACTAACACTACTATTAATGCTCTCTTGCTAACTTTTATCACTGCTCTCCTGGTAACTTATTAACCGCTGCTCCCCTGGTACTGCACACAGTACTCTACTAATGCTACTAACACTGCTGTCACAAATCTACTCACGCCCCTATTACTGCTCTCCTGCTGCTATTCTGTTCTTCTCCTTTACTACTGTTACTGCTACCTGTTAACTACTAATACTGCTGTGAGTGCCTACTGCTGTCTTTGCTATTCCTGGCACTTCTGTTACTGCTGTCCTACTCACACTTCTGTTACTGTTGTACTCCTCACACTACTATCACTGCTGTTTTACTAACACTACTATTAATGCTCTCTTGCTAACTTTTATCACTGCTCTCCTGGTAACTTATTAACCGCTGCTCCCCTGGTACTGCACACAGTACTCTACTAATGCTACTAACACTGCTGTCACAAATCTACTCACGCCCCTATTACTGCTCTCCTGCTGCTATTGTGTTCTTCTCCTTTACTACTGTTACTGCTACCTGTTAACGGCTAATACTGCTGTGAGTGCCTACTGCTGTCTTTGCTATTCCTGGCACTTCTGTTACTGCTGTCCTACTCACACTTCTGTTACTGTTGTACTCCTCACACTACTATCACTGCTGTTTTACTAACACTACTATTAATGCTCTCTTGCTAACTTTTATCACTGCTCTCCTGGTAACTTATTAACCGCTGCTCCCCTGGTACTGCACACAGTACTCTACTAATGCTACTAACACTGCTGTCACAAATCTACTCACGCCCCTATTACTGCTCTCCTGCTGCTATTCTGTTCTTCTCCTTTACTACTGTTACTGCTACCTGTTAACTACTAATACTGCTGTGAGTGCCTACTGCTGTCTTTGCTATTCCTGGCACTTCTGTTACTGCTGTCCTACTCACACTTCTGTTACTGTTGTACTCCTCACACTACTATCACTGCTGTTTTACTAACACTACTATTAATGCTCTCTTGCTAACTTTTATCACTGCTCTCCTGGTAACTTATTAACCGCTGCTCCCCTGGTACTGCACACAGTACTCTACTAATGCTACTAACACTGCTGTCACAAATCTACTCACGCCCCTATTACTGCTCTCCTGCTGCTATTCTGTTCTTCTCCTTTACTACTGTTACTGCTACCTGTTAACTACTAATACTGCTGTGAGTGCCTACTGCTGTCTTTGCTATTCCTGGCACTTCTGTTACTGCTGTCCTACTCACACTTCTGTTACTGTTGTACTCCTCACACTACTATCACTGCTGTTTTACTAACACTACTATTAATGCTCTCTTGCTAACTTTTATCACTGCTCTCCTGGTAACTTATTAACCGCTGCTCCCCTGGTACTGCACACAGTACTCTACTAATGCTACTAACACTGCTGTCACAAATCTACTCACGCCCCTATTACTGCTCTCCTGCTGCTATTCTGTTCTTCTCCTTTACTACTGTTACTGCTACCTGTTAACTACTAATACTGCTGTGAGTGCCTACTGCTGTCTTTGCTATTCCTGGCACTTCTGTTACTGCTGTCCTACTCACACTTCTGTTACTGTTGTACTCCTCACTACTATCACTGCTGTTTTACTAACACTACTATTAATGCTCTCTTGCTAACTTTTATCACTGCTCTCCTGGTAACTTATTAACCGCTGCTCCCCTGGTACTGCACACAGTACTCTACTAATGCTACTAACACTGCTGTCACAAATCTACTCACGCCCCTATTACTGCTCTCCTGCTGCTATTCTGTTCTTCTCCTTTACTACTGTTACTGCTACCTGTTAACGGCTAATACTGCTGTGAGTGCCTACTGCTGTCTTTGCTATTCCTGGCACTTCTGTTACTGCTGTCCTACTCACACTTCTGTTACTGTTGTACTCCTCACACTACTATCACTGCTGTTTTACTAACACTACTATTAATGCTCTCTTGCTAACTTTTATCACTGCTCTCCTGGTAACTTATTAACCGCTGCTCCCCTGGTACTGCACACAGTACTCTACTAATGCTACTAACACTGCTGTCACAAATCTACTCACGCCCCTATTACTGCTCTCCTGCTGCTATTCTGTTCTTCTCCTTTACTACTGTTACTGCTACCTGTTAACGGCTAATACTGCTGTGAGTGCCTACTGCTGTCTTTGCTATTCCTGGCACTTCTGTTACTGCTGTCCTACTCACACTTCTGTTACTGTTGTACTCCTCACACTACTATCACTGCTGTTTTACTAACACTACTATTAATGCTCTCTTGCTAACTTTTATCACTGCTCTCCTGGTAACTTATTAACCGCTGCTCCCCTGGTACTGCACACAGTACTCTACTAATGCTACTAACACTGCTGTCACAAATCTACTCACGCCCCTATTACTGCTCTCCTGCTGCTATTCTGTTCTTCTCCTTTACTACTGTTACTGCTACCTGTTAACTACTAATACTGCTGTGAGTGCCTACTGCTGTCTTTGCTATTCCTGGCACTTCTGTTACTGCTGTCCTACTCACACTTCTGTTACTGTTGTACTCCTCACACTACTATCACTGCTGTTTTACTAACACTACTATTAATGCTCTCTTGCTAACTTTTATCACTGCTCTCCTGGTAACTTATTAACCGCTGCTCCCCTGGTACTGCACACAGTACTCTACTAATGCTACTAACACTGCTGTCACAAATCTACTCACGCCCCTATTACTGCTCTCCTGCTGCTATTCTGTTCTTCTCCTTTACTACTGTTACTGCTACCTGTTAACTGCTAATACTGCTGTGAGTGCCTACTGCTGTCTTTGCTATTCCTGGCACTTCTGTTACTGCTGTCCTACTCACACTTCTGTTACTGTTGTACTCCTCACACTACTATCACTGCTGTTTTACTAACACTACTATTAATGCTCTCTTGCTAACTTTTATCACTGCTCTCCTGGTAACTTATTAACCGCTGCTCCCCTGGTACTGCACACAGTACTCTACTAATGCTACTAACACTGCTGTCACAAATCTACTCACGCCCCTATTACTGCTCTCCTGCTGCTATTCTGTTCTTCTCCTTTACTACTGTTACTGCTACCTGTTAACGGCTAATACTGCTGTGAGTGCCTACTGCTGTCTTTGCTATTCCTGGCACTTCTGTTACTGCTGTCCTACTCACACTTCTGTTACTGTTGTACTCCTCACTACTATCACTGCTGTTTTACTAACACTACTATTAATGCTCTCTTGCTAACTTTTATCACTGCTCTCCTGGTAACTTATTAACCGCTGCTCCCCTGGTACTGCACACAGTACTCTACTAATGCTACTAACACTGCTGTCACAAATCTACTCACGCCCCTATTACTGCTCTCCTGCTGCTATTCTGTTCTTCTCCTTTACTACTGTTACTGCTACCTGTTAACTACTAATACTGCTGTGAGTGCCTACTGCTGTCTTTGCTATTCCTGGCACTTCTGTTACTGCTGTCCTACTCACACTTCTGTTACTGTTGTACTCCTCACACTACTATCACTGCTGTTTTACTAACACTACTATTAATGCTCTCTTGCTAACTTTTATCACTGCTCTCCTGGTAACTTATTAACCGCTGCTCCCCTGGTACTGCACACAGTACTCTACTAATGCTACTAACACTGCTGTCACAAATCTACTCACGCCCCTATTACTGCTCTCCTGCTGCTATTCTGTTCTTCTCCTTTACTACTGTTACTGCTACCTGTTAACGGCTAATACTGCTGTGAGTGCCTACTGCTGTCTTTGCTATTCCTGGCACTTCTGTTACTGCTGTCCTACTCACACTTCTGTTACTGTTGTACTCCTCACACTACTATCACTGCTGTTTTACTAACACTACTATTAATGCTCTCTTGCTAACTTTTATCACTGCTCTCCTGGTAACTTATTAACCGCTGCTCCCCTGGTACTGCACACAGTACTCTACTAATGCTACTAACACTGCTGTCACAAATCTACTCACGCCCCTATTACTGCTCTCCTGCTGCTATTCTGTTCTTCTCCTTTACTACTGTTACTGCTACCTGTTAACGGCTAATACTGCTGTGAGTGCCTACTGCTGTCTTTGCTATTCCTGGCACTTCTGTTACTGCTGTCCTACTCACACTTCTGTTACTGTTGTACTCCTCACACTACTATCACTGCTGTTTTACTAACACTACTATTAATGCTCTCTTGCTAACTTTTATCACTGCTCTCCTGGTAACTTATTAACCGCTGCTCCCCTGGTACTGCACACAGTACTCTACTAATGCTACTAACACTGCTGTCACAAATCTACTCACGCCCCTATTACTGCTCTCCTGCTGCTATTCTGTTCTTCTCCTTTACTACTGTTACTGCTACCTGTTAACTGCTAATACTGCTGTGAGTGCCTACTGCTGTCTTTGCTATTCCTGGCACTTCTGTTACTGCTGTCCTACTCACACTTCTGTTACTGTTGTACTCCTCACACTACTATCACTGCTGTTTTACTAACACTACTATTAATGCTCTCTTGCTAACTTTTATCACTGCTCTCCTGGTAACTTATTAACCGCTGCTCCCCTGGTACTGCACACAGTACTCTACTAATGCTACTAACACTGCTGTCACAAATCTACTCACGCCCCTATTACTGCTCTCCTGCTGCTATTCTGTTCTTCTCCTTTACTACTGTTACTGCTACCTGTTAACGGCTAATACTGCTGTGAGTGCCTACTGCTGTCTTTGCTATTCCTGGCACTTCTGTTACTGCTGTCCTACTCACACTTCTGTTACTGTTGTACTCCTCACACTACTATCACTGCTGTTTTACTAACAATACTATTAATGCTCTCTTGCTAACTTTTATCACTGCTCTCCTGGTAACTTATTAACCGCTGCTCCCCTGGTACTGCACACAGTACTCTACTAATGCTACTAACACTGCTGTCACAAATCTACTCACACCCCTATTACTGCTCTCCTGCTGCTATTCTGTTCTTCTCCTTTACTACTGTTACTGCTACCTGTTAACGGCTAATACTGCTGTGAGTGCCTACTGCTGTCTTTGCTATTCCTGGCACTTCTGTTACTGCTGTCCTACTCACACTTCTGTTACTGTTGTACTCCTCACACTACTATCACTGCTGTTTTACTAACAATACTATTAATGCTCTCTTGCTAACTTTTATCACTGCTCTCCTGGTAACTTATTAACCGCTGCTCCCCTGGTACTGCACACAGTACTCTACTAATGCTACTAACACTGCTGTCACAAATCTACTCACACCCCTATTACTGCTCTCCTGCTGCTATTCTGTTCTTCTCCTTTACTACTGTTACTGCTACCTGTTAACTACTAATACTGCTGTGAGTGCCTACTGCTGTCTTTGCTATTCCTGGCACTTCTGTTACTGCTGTCCTACTCACACTTCTGTTACTGTTGTACTCCTCACACTACTATCACTGCTGTTTTACTAACACTACTATTAATGCTCTCTTGCTAACTTTTATCACTGCTCTCCTGGTAACTTATTAACCGCTGCTCCCCTGGTACTGCACACAGTACTCTACTAATGCTACTAACACTGCTGTCACAAATCTACTCACGCCCCTATTACTGCTCTCCTGCTGCTATTCTGTTCTTCTCCTTTACTACTGTTACTGCTACCTGTTAACGGCTAATACTGCTGTGAGTGCCTACTGCTGTCTTTGCTATTCCTGGCACTTCTGTTACTGCTGTCCTACTCACACTTCTGTTACTGTTGTACTCCTCACACTACTATCACTGCTGTTTTACTAACAATACTATTAATGCTCTCTTGCTAACTTTTATCACTGCTCTCCTGGTAACTTATTAACTGCTGCTCCCCTGGTACTGCACACAGTACTCTACTAATGCTACTAACACTGCTGTCAGAAATCTACTCACGCCCCTATTACTGCTCTCCTGCTGCTATTCTGTTCTTCTCCTTTACTACTGTTACTGCTACCTGTTAACGGCTAATACTGCTGTGAGTGCCTACTGCTGTCTTTGCTATTCCTGGCACTTCTGTTACTGCTGTCCTACTCACACTTCTGTTACTGTTGTACTCCTCACACTACTATCACTGCTGTTTTACTAACACTACTATTAATGCTCTCTTGCTAACTTTTATCACTGCTCTCCTGGTAACTTATTAACCGCTGCTCCTCTGGTACTGCACACAGTACTCTACTAATGCTACTAACACTGCTGTCACAAATCTACTCACGCCCCTATTACTGCTCTCCTGCTGCTATTCTGTTCTTCTCCTTTACTACTGTTACTGCTATCCTGTTAACGGCTAATACTGCTGTGAGTGCCTACTGCTGTCTTTGCTATTCCTGGCACTTCTGTTACTGCTGTCCTACTCACACTTCTGTTACTGTTGTACTCCTCACACTACTATCACTGCTGTTTTACTAACACTACTATTAATGCTCTCTTGCTAACTTTTATCACTGCTCTCCTGGTAACTTATTAACCGCTGCTCCCTGGTACTGCACACAGTACTCTACTAATGCTACTAACACTGCTGTCACAAATCTACTCACGCCCCTATTACTGCTCTCCTGCTGCTATTCTGTTCTTCTCCTTTACTACTGTTACTGCTACCTGTTAACTACTAATACTGCTGTGAGTGCCTACTGCTGTCTTTGCTATTCCTGGCACTTCTGTTACTGCTGTCCTACTCACACTTCTGTTACTGTTGTACTCCTCACACTACTATCACTGCTGTTTTACTAACAATACTATTAATGCTCTCTTGCTAACTTTTATCACTGCTCTCCTGGTAACTTATTAACCGCTGCTCCCCTGGTACTGCACACAGTACTCTACTAATGCTACTAACACTGCTGTCACAAATCTACTCACGCCCCTATTACTGCTCTCCTGCTGCTATTCTGTTCTTCTCCTTTACTACTGTTACTGCTACCTGTTAACGGCTAATACTGCTGTGAGTGCCTACTGCTGTCTTTGCTATTCCTGGCACTTCTGTTACTGCTGTCCTACTCACACTTCTGTTACTGTTGTACTCCTCACACTACTATCACTGCTGTTTTACTAACAATACTATTAATGCTCTCTTGCTAACTTTTATCACTGCTCTCCTGGTAACTTATTAACCGCTGCTCCCCTGGTACTGCACACAGTACTCTACTAATGCTACTAACACTGCTGTCACAAATCTACTCACGCCCTTATTACTGCTCTCCTGCTGCTATTCTGTTCTTCTCCTTTACTACTGTTACTGCTACCTGTTAACGGCTAATACTGCTGTGAGTGCCTACTGCTGTCTTTGCTATTCCTGGCACTTCTGTTACTGCTGTCCTACTCACACTTCTGTTACTGTTGTACTCCTCACACTACTATCACTGCTGTTTTACTAACACTACTATTAATGCTCTCTTGCTAACTTTTATCACTGCTCTCCTGGTAACTTATTAACCGCTGCTCCCCTGGTACTGCACACAGTACTCTACTAATGCTACTAACACTGCTGTCACAAATCTACTCACACCCCTATTACTGCTCTCCTGCTGCTATTCTGTTCTTCTCCTTTACTACTGTTACTGCTACCTGTTAACTGCTAATACTGCTGTGAGTGCCTACTGCTGTCTTTGCTATTCCTGGCACTTCTGTTACTGCTGTCCTACTCACACTTCTGTTACTGTTGTACTCCTCACACTACTATCACTGCTGTTTTACTAACACTACTATTAATGCTCTCTTGCTAACTTTTATCACTGCTCTCCTGGTAACTTATTAACCGCTGCTCCCCTGGTACTGCACACAGTACTCTACTAATGCTACTAACACTGCTGTCACAAAGCTACTCACGCCCCTATTACTGCTCTCCTGCTGCTATTGTGTTCTCCTTTACTAATGTTACTGCTACCTGTTAACGGCTAATACTGCTGTGAGTGCCTACTGCTGTCTTTGCTATGCCTGGCACTTCTGTTACTGCTGTCCTACTCACACTTCTGTTACTGTTGTACTCCTCACACTACTATCACTGCTGTTTTACTAACAATACTATTAATGCTCTCTTGCTAACTTTTATCACTGCTCTCCTGGTAACTTATTAACCGCTGCTCCCCTGGTACTGCACACAGTACTCTACTAATGCTACTAACACTGCTTTCACAAATCTACTCACACCCCTATTACTGCTCTCCTGCTGCTATTCTGTTCTTCTCCTTTACTACTGTTACTGCTACCTGTTAACTACTAATACTGCTGTGAGTGCCTACTGCTGTCTTTGCTATTCCTGGCACTTCTGTTACTGCTGTCCTACTCACACTTCTGTTACTGTTGTACTCCACACACTACTATCACTGCTGTTTTACTAACACTACTATTAATGCTCTCTTGCTAACTTTTATCACTGCTCTCCTGGTAACTTATTAACCGCTGCTCCCCTGGTACTGCACACAGTACTCTACTAATGCTACTAACACTGCTGTCACAAATCTACTCACGCCCCTATTACTGCTCTCCTGCTGCTATTCAGTTCTTCTCCTTTACTACTGTTACTGCTACCTGTTAACGGCTAATACTGCTGTGAGTGCCTACTGCTGTCTTTGCTATTCCTGGCACTTCTGTTACTGCTGTCCTACTCACACTTCTGTTACTGTTGTACTCCTCACACTACTATCACTGCTGTTTTACTAACAATACTATTAATGCTCTCTTGGTAACTTTTATCACTGCTCTCCTGGTAACTTATTAACCGCTGCTCCCCTGGTACTGC
The DNA here is from genome assembly GCA_963921515.1 of Calotriton arnoldi. Classification (NCBI taxonomy): domain Eukaryota; kingdom Metazoa; phylum Chordata; class Amphibia; order Caudata; family Salamandridae; genus Calotriton; species Calotriton arnoldi. Next base: position 225,175 of record CAWUFW010012606.1, read on the forward strand.
ACACAGTACTCTACTAATGCTACTAACACTGCTGTCACAAATCTACTCACGCCCCTATTACTGCTCTCCTGCTGCTATTCTGTTCTTCTCCTTTACTACTGTTACTGCTACCTGTTAACGGCTAATACTGCTGTGAGTGCCTACTGCTGTCTTTGCTATTCCTGGCACTTCTGTTACTGCTGTCCTACTCACACTTCTGTTACTGTTGTACTCCTCACACTACTATCACTGCTGTTTTACTAACACTACTATTAATGCTCTCTTGCTAACTTTTATCACTGCTCTCCTGGTAACTTACTAACCGCTGCTCCCCTGGTACTGCACACAGTACTCTACTAATGCTACTAACGCTGCTGTCACAAATCTACTCACACCCCTATTACTGCTCTCCTGCTGCTATTCTGTTCTTCTCCTTTACTACTGTTACTGCTACCTGTTAACGGCTAATACTGCTGTGAGTGCCTACTGCTGTCTTTGCTATTCCTGGCAATTCTGTTACTGCTGTCCTACTCACACTTCTGTTACTGTTGTACTCCTCACACTACTATCACTGCTGTTTTACTAACACTACTATTAATGCTCTCTTTCTAACTTTTATCACTGCTCTCCTGGTAACTTATTAACCGCTGCTCCCCTGGTACTGCACACAGTACTCTACTAATGCTACTAACACTGCTGTCACAAATCTACTCACGCCCCTATTACTGCTCTCCTGCTGCTATTCTGTTCTTCTCCTTTACTACTGTTACTGCTATCCTGTTAACGGCTAATACTGCTGTGAGTGCCTACTGCTGTCTTTGCTATTCCTGGCACTTCTGTTACTGCTGTCCTACTCACACTTCTGTTACTGTTGTACTCCTCACACTATCACTGCTGTTTTACTAACACTACTATTAATGCTCTCTTGCTAACTTTTATCACTGCTCTCCTGGTAACTTATTAACCGCTGCTCCCCTGGTACTGCACACAGTACTCTACTAATGCTACTAACACTGCTGTCACAAATCTACTCACGCCCCTATTACTGCTCTCCTGCTGCTATTCTGTTCTTCTCCTTTACTACTGTTACTGCTACCTGTTAACTACTAACACTGCTGTGAGTGCCTACTGCTGTCTTTGCTATTCCTGGCACTTCTGTTACTGCTGTCCTACTCACACTTCTGTTACTGTTGTACTCCTCACACTACTATCACTGCTGTTTTACTAACAATACTATTAATGCTCTCTTGCTAACTTTTATCACTGCTCTCCTGGTAACTTATTAACCGCTGCTCCCCTGGTACTGCACACAGTACTCTACTAATGCTACTAACACTGCTGTCACAAATCTACTCACACCCCTATTACTGCTCTCCTGCTGCTCTTCTGTTCTTCTCCTTTACTACTGTTACTGCTACCTGTTAACGGCTAATACTGCTGTGAGTGCCTACTGCTGTCTTTGCTATTCCTGGCACTTCTGTTACTGCTGTCCTACTCACACTTCTGTTACTGTTGTACTCCTCACACTACTATCACTGCTGTTTTACTAACACTACTATTAATGCTCTCTTGCTAACTTTTATCACTGCTCTCCTGGTAACTTATTAACCGCTGCTCCCCTGGTACTGCACACAGTACTCTACTAATGCTACTAACACTGCTGTCACAAATCTACTCACACCCCTATTACTGCTCTCCTGCTGCTATTGTGTTCTTCTCCTTTACTACTGTTACTGCTACCTGTTAACTACTAATACTGCTGTGAGTGCCTACTGCTGTCTTTGCTATTCCTGGCACTTCTGTTACTGCTGTCCTACTCACACTTCTGTTACTGTTGTACTCCTCACACTACTATCACTGCTGTTTTACTAACACTACTATTAATGCTCTCTTGCTAACTTTTATCACTGCTCTCCTGGTAACTTATTAACCGCTGCTTCCCTGGTACTGCACACAGTACTCTACTAATGCTACTAATGCTGCTGTCACAAATTTACTCACGCCCTTATTACTGCTCTCCTGCTGCTATTCTGTTCTTCTCCTTTACTACTGTTACTGCTACCTGTTAACTACTAATACTGCTGTGAGTGCCTACTGCTGTCTTTGCTATTCCTGGCACTTCTGTTACTGCTGTCCTACTCACACTTCTGTTACTGTTGTACTCCTCACACTATCACTGCTGTTTTACTAACACTACTATTAATGCTCTCTTGCTAACTTTTATCACTGCTCTCCTGGTAACTTATTAACCGCTGCTCCCCTGCTACTGCACACAGTACTCTACTAATGCTACTAACGCTGCTGTCACAAATCTACTCACGCCCCTATTACTGCTCTCCTGCTGCTATTCTGTTCTTCTCCTTTACTACTGTTACTGCTATCCTGTTAACTACTGATACCGCTGTAGCTGTCTATTGCTAATAATGCAGTTACTGCTTACCTAGAACTTCTGTCACAACTCTCACAATAACTCTGCTATTAAAGCTCTACACATACCACTGCTGTTCCTGCTCTCCTAATGCTTTTATTACTGTTCTCCTGTTAGTGCAGTTCTACTCTAATAATGCTGCTCACAATACTGTCCCACTGTTACTTCTGTAATCTTACTCCTATTACTATTCTCCTGGTGAAATTGTATTTGTTCTCCTTATATTACTGTTATTGCTAAACTGCTCAATCTGCTGACACTCCTATCATACTAACTTTGCTCATACTGCTGTTCTGCTAATACTACTAGCAATGCACTCATGTTAACTGCTATCACTACTCTATTGCTCCTGCTGTAACTGCTTTACTACTAAAACTGCTGCATTACTATTCTGCTACTTCTGAAGTCATTGCTAACCTGCTAACTTATTCATCTGATACTAAACACAGTATATTAATATATTTATAATAGCAACTACACCACTAAACTCATTAATATGCCGAGACCAATTGGCATTGCCAATGCTTGTTTTTGTTAGGCACGGGGAGATTAAGTGATTTGCCCAGAATCACAGGATGTTCAGCGTCATTACCGAGACTCGAACCCAGTTCCCCAGGTCCGAGGTCGAACGCCCTAGCCGTTAGGCCAACTCCTCATTGCAGTGTCAAACACATTCACATATGATTTGTTTCACACTGACTGCTAGGGGCCTCTTGGAACACTGGAAGCAGCCCCTTTGTCATTTAATTGCTGTACTGGGCCTCCTGGTGCGCCGCCCTCTTTGAAAATGGACGTTTTCACGCTGCCCTTTTGTTATGTATTCTGCTCCTCGAGGGGAGAGCGCGCTCCCACAGAGTGTCTGGGCGCTGTAAGAAGCAAGGTTGTGCGCGCGCACGCGTGCAGCCTAGAGGGAACATAGCATACATCCTGGTTTCTCTGATTTTGGGTAGGGAAGTGTTACCACAATACCATGAATATTTTGCTCCGGTACATTATTCCTGGACATGCTGTCACTAGCATGGCACAATACTCTTGTGCTGGTATGACAACGTCTTCCACAACTGTTCATGCGAGCATTACAAGACCTGGACTAACTTTGGCTGCTCGTGATGCATTACAGTACTGTGCAATTTCAAGATGTGTAGCAGACCCACAAACTTCTACCTCAGTAAGAAGTAGCTATTTAGCTATTTTCTATCACAGCCCGTGCCCAGAAATGATAAGCAGTACCAGGCCAAAGACCACTTCTCTTCGCCACTCTTTTCCTTTTTTTTTTTCCTTTATTTTCCTTTTAACATACAGTTAACAAACCATGGGATCATTGCAGATATTAGTCCAGACCCTTTACATATCATATGGCATTGATTACAGCTCTCAGTCATTATCCATTAGGCAACATTAAGCAATACTGCCACACCGCCTGAGCAAATAGGGCTAAAATCGTGAATGTGTATGCCTATAGGAAGAAGTGGTTCAATGTGCATGTCGAGTTAGATCCCCAAGTCGAGAGTGTGATCAGCGTCGTCTTATGTCTCTAGAAGATATGTTTGGAGTGGTTCTCAATTGTCTCTCGGTCGTGAGGTAGGTGGCTGTAATTGGGAATATATGTCACTATTGGTGCTACAATATATCAGGCTAGCAACCCAGCACTTCATTGTCGGTGGGTGTTTACCACCCCAGAGTATTGCGATTTCCTGCTTTGCTAACATCAGGGCTCTTGCTACGTATCTACGCACAGCTTTTGGGACAAAATGGACGAACCCGAGCAGCGCCTGGAATGGGTTAGGTGTGAGCGTCTGATTTGTCAGGCGTGATAGTTCAATGTGTACGGTCGTCCAGAAACCAGCTATTTTAATGCAAGTCCAAGTCATGTGTATGAAATCAGCGTGGGGGATTTGCATTTAGGGGATGCATATGAACGGGCGTTATCCATGCGATGTACCTTGTGAGGAGTCATATAAGCCCGCCATATAAATTTAAAGTGTAGCAATTTATGACGGTGATTCATGGAAAGCTTACGAATTTGTGTGCAGCAGTGCTGCCATTGAAAATCGGATATCGCATGGCCCAGATCCCGTTCCCATGCCTCTCTTATTCATGAATCTGTAGTGGGGAGCATTGTGATACAAGTCTGATAGAGTTTAGACATAAAGTGTTCCCCTCGAGTCTTTAATGAGTAGAGTCAGAGGGTTGAATCCTGGTGGCTCATGTGGATAGCTGGGGATTCATACACGTAAAGCGTTTTGTAACCTATGTAGTATAAAATGATCCATATCTCAAACCAACTACTCTTGGCAAGGTAATAATCAATCAATATATTCAAACAATCACACCATACAACTTCACCAGTCAGGGAAAGGAAAAACCAAAAGAACATGTATGTATACAATAAATTTAATAAAACATCATCAGAATGTACATTACCATAATAAAAATATTAAAAATGTGTCATACAATGATTCCACATATTAAAAAAGAAAACATCAAAGAGAGATAAGAACAACAGACATGAGCATTTGTCATTGGTATTGGTTATTCCGAAAGAATCAATGGCAGTATTGACAGCATTTGATATTTTATAATCAATACGTTTGTTCCTGGGATATAACCCCACAACAGTAAGCGTCGACGCGTTTCGGTGGTATCAGGGCAGAATAAGACCACCTTCTTCAGGACAATGTATAAACTACCCCTCTTCTTTTATGAGCAACCTGTTTTAAAACATAATTCAAGTAAATTACATAAGTTTTCCTCTCTTGTACTATTTCTCAAAACACAATTTGTTACCACCTATTTAATAAACATTATAATTAAAAACTCCCAATGTGATTCTGGTGTTGCTTTAATATATATCACCACATGCCCCGTGTTGTTCCATTCCAGACTGTGCGGTGAAGGCACATACCAGTCATACATTCAATCAGCTCATAGATTTCAAAAGCTTCAATGCTATCCAACTCACCTCTACCATCAAGGTGACTTTCACTCAAATGGACCGTTCACACTAGGATACTTGGCAAAACGGACCAATTCCCATAATAGGAACCTGAGGAAATATATATAAGTGAGAGTTAGGGGACCCTCCTATTGTTTAAATGTTGGTTTCCCTAGGTCAACATAAGTTTTAACCTACCCTTAATTGTATAAATTGTTTTGTAGGCCTCCTCTTCTGTTCAATTAGGGACTAGTAGGCCGGTCCTCCATATGGACCTGTTTCAAAATTAAAAAATGCAAGAATACTAAGATTACCATAAGGGAATGCCTCAGATATAGCTATATACTTGAATCCCAGGATGTTAATGTTGGCTAATGCTGGTCAATACATGGTCGACCTACCCTTCATTTTGTAAGTCCGTAATAATCTTTTATCCAACTTATCCACACTAGGCGTAAAAGCATTAAAACTCAGTAGGTACCACTGAATGGTCAGTCCTATAAACAAAATAGATCAGATCTATAGGAAAGAAAGGAAAGAGGAACACATTAACAGTTCCTTCTCATTGATAATGTCTCCAAGAGCCTGTCTAGAGGTTTGTTTTTCCTCAAGGCTCAGATTACACACAATCACATAGTTCTTGAATTGTTCAAGACCCACCTACTGTTAGGTACGTGAATGCTTGGGCCCGTTTTTTTTGTAGCATTCATAGAAAGGTTTCCCCAAAACTCGGAATACAAGTTTTATAACTTATTATAATTTATAACTGACTGAATTTCTACTTGTCGTATGCATTTTGAAAAAGGGACATTTTTAAACCCACAATCTGTGTCTCTCCTTTAAAGACAACTCTATTTCTAAGAATTAGATTGGTCCCTTACTTGTATCCTAATGTTAAAAAATGTATTGAGATATAAAAAAGGTGACCCTCTTATACATACTACCCTTTCAAACACCTACCAGCTTTAGTTATAATCCGTTTTACCCAAACCTCCTGTCTCACTCAATACATGTAGCATGCTTGGTCCTGGCTAGAGTCTAAATAAAGTCCGAGTATTAGTTTCGTTTAACACATCTATACGGAAGGTTATTCCGCCACCCACAGGGGACATATATGGGTAATGGACCCTCTCCTTACCTTTAAAAATAGTCTTCTGCAATGCCGATAATCTCTGCGTGCTGGTAAACGCTGGAAGATTAATTGGCTTTCACCCGTCCCCTCAAATACGGGTGCCCGCGTATTACGTAGCGTGATGACGTCGTCAAAACGCAACCTTGATTCTCTATAGGAATCAAAGTTTGTACGCGCAGCGCCATTTTTGAAGAGAGCTGTTCCCCTTTCAAAACTCGATTTTCCCAAAAAGGACCAGGAATACACATCCCTCATATATGGTACTACAAAGGCATAATGACCTAATTTTTCTATGCTCGCATATCATATCTAAATGAATGGCATTGAGCCATAATTTATATGCACTCATCTTAATCCCGTTTATTAAGGGATAAAATCGGGGCCATCTTTTATATACCGATATGTACTGTGGTTCACCTATCAGTCATAATCCATTTGGGCCAATTTAGATATGAAAAAAAGTCAGCCCCTTGATCGAGGTGGACCATCCATGTTGTTTAATATTTGATTATATTTTTGCCCCAATCCATATTAGGGGTCCTAATAGATGTTAAAAAATCTTTATGCAATTATAGATCATCGTGAAGCAGCCCCATAATGGCGGGGAGCAGTCCGTATTTTATAGAGTCTTGTTATATTGTTGCAAAAAGAACAATTGATGGACAGAATGCAGAACAATGTCATACATTCACCCCAGTACAGAGATCTGGGCCTAAATCCATCGTTTTTTTGTTCACCATGCCATTCCAGTTTGGACCCAGCCATATGCAAATCAGTCTTGACCCTGCGCCCAATGGGAAAGGTCCAGCCCGAACTGCCAGGCCAGGTCCTCCCTGGACTGGAAACAAGCATCCTGGGACCGGTTTCGGGCTTTCAGCCCTCATCAGCCAGGATAGCTTGACTCCAATGGCATGGAGAGCACGGGACCCACGTCTGGGCATACCCGTCCCACTCAGGGTGACAAATGCAAAAAGAACAATTGATGGACAGAATGCAGAACAATGTCATACATTCACCCCAGTACAGAGATCTGGGCCTAAATCCATCGTTTTTTTGCTCACCATGCCATTCCAGTTTGGACCCAGCCATATGCAAATCAGTCTTGACCCTGCGCCCAATGGGAACAGTCCAGCCCGAACTGCCAGGCCAGGTCCTCCCTGGACTGGAAACAAGCATCCTAGGACCGGTTTTGGGCTTTCAGCCCTCATCAGCCAGGATAGCTTGACTCCAGTGGCATGGAGAGCACGGGACCCACGTCTAGGCATACCCGTCCCACTCAGGGTGACAAATGCAAAAAGAACAATTGATGGACAGAATGCAGAACAATGTCATACATTCACCCCAGTACAGAGATCTGGGCCTAAATCCATCGTTTTTTTGCTCACCATGCCATTCCAGTTTGGACCCAGCCATATGCAAATCAGTCTTGACCCTGCGCCCCATGGGAACAGTCCAGCCCGAACTGCCAGGCCAGGTCCTCCCTGGACCGGAAACAAGCATCCTGGGACATATTAGGTGTTTAGAACTTCAGTTTTAACAGCCACCTCACTGTTTTTAAACCCCCGTCTTTATTCCAACTGAAGGGGGCATGAAAACTCCTTGTTTTTTAGTAAACCACATCTGTTATGTAAAACTCCTAGTGGAATATTCATATTACAGTGCTTTCTACAGTTAATACATTAACCCCTTCGCTGCTAGGCCTTTTTCCCCCCCCCTGTGCTAAGCCTTTTTTTGGCTATTTGGGGTAGTTCGCGCTTAGGCCCCTGTACCTTTTTGACCACATAAGGTAGCCACGTCAAATTTGCGTCCTTTTTTTCAAACATCATGGGTATGCTAAAGGTACCCAGGGTTTGTGGATTCCCCTGGAGGGGACCCAGAAATTAGCCAAAATACAGCTAAATTTAGTTTTTGGGGGGAAAAATAGGAAAAAAGGGCTCCAGATGAAAGCGTCTGGTTTTTTCCCTGCAAATGGTATCAAAAAAGGGATTGTGGTGCTGAAATCACCATCTTCCCAGCTTTCAGGGACAAGTAGACTTTTGTTGGAAAACCAACATTTTTTACAGTTTTGGCATTTTTCTGGGACATAGCCTATTTTTGTTATTTTTTGTGCTTTCAACCTCCTTCCAGTTAATGGTAGAAATGGGTATGAAAGCAATAATGATCCTGGGGAGCTATACATTTTAGAAAAGTAGATAAAATTCTGAATTCAGCAAGGGGTCATTTGTGTAGATCCTTCAAGGTTTCTTCATAGAAACTAACAGTTAAATATAGGAAAAATTGAAAATTAGTTGAAAAAAACTGCCATTTGTGTCAACGTTTTCACCTGTAACTTCTTCTAATTATGACAGCTGTATGAAAGCAATATACCGTTACATTTGCTGGACCTTTCTGGTTGTGGGGATATATAGGACTTGTAGGTTCACTGTAGGAAGGTGGAATCTGACTACATGGTTGCCCCCACTTTTTTTCCTGGTGTTTTGGTGGTTTTTGACTTAGTTTGGCTGGGAACCTGCTATTCAGGTCCCCAGCCTATCTGCTTTCTCTTTAAACGACTTGGAGTGCACTCTAGGTGCACTAGTGATTGGATACTGTGGTACCTTATGAGTCCCTAGTATATGGTACCTTAGGTACCCAGGGCATAGGTACTTCACAGGCCTAACAGGGGCTGAAGCATGTATTATGCCACCCCTGGGAAGCAGACTAAATCTGACACCACAGGCCTGCTACTGCAGCCTGGGTGAGGAAGTGCTAGCACCCCTCACTGAGATATAGGTCCCCTATATCTCTCCTGCACACGCATTGAGACTTATCAGTCACCCCTAAAGCAGGCCCTATCAATCCTGAGGGCAGGGTGCTTAGTTTCCATGTGAGGGGGTGCCTCTGCCTGAGCAGGGCCCCTCTGCAGCTCTCAGAGTCCATTCTCTGGTGCGGTTTGTGGATGCGGTTAAACCATATATTTTTAAGTGCATTATATCCTCGCGGTAGAATGCTAACTTTGGAATGGCTGCATCGAAACATGTCGTGTTTGGGGTCAAACATCTTGGAATACTACCCCCCCGCCAGTCCTGGTGGCGGGGGTAGCATTTCACCCTTCTAGAGGGATAGACATGTACCTGCTGTGGAAACGCGGTAGAATCCTGCAGAGCCCTGGCATCACAAAATGGATCCCACCAGTCACAGACACTGGGCTGCCCTCCTGCTGATGACCAACACTCGCAGTGGAGGAAGCCCAACAATAGATATCCTGTCCCAAGGGGGTGTGACCACCTCCCAGACAGGGTTTAGTGTATTGGGGCTGGGCGGGTGCACTCTTAGAGTGCTTTGAAGTCCTGCACTGGGGGAGCAGAAGGCTCCTCTGTGCATACCCCAGTTCAAACCGGCTCAGGGGCTACCTGCCCCTGCTCTGGCGCGAACTGGACAAAGGGAAGTAGGTGTAACCACCCACTCCCCTGACCCTCCCATAGGTGGGGTCATAGACTAGTCCCTCCCTTTCTTTTAGTATAAGAGGGGGAACCTGTGCATTGCAACCTAGATACCCCTGGACGACGCTCTAAAGAAGAATCCCGGACCTTCGACGTTCCACTACCTTTGGAAGACTGAAGAATCTCCCTTGGAGTCAAGGAGTGACTCCCTGCTTGGCAGGCACCAAAAACTACAAACGACGGCGCTCCCGCCGGAGTCCGAAGTCCCTGCAGCCCAAGAAGTGGATTTCCTGACTTCTCAAAGGCCATCGTGAGGCCCCAGCGAAGCTGAGGCCAGTGGACCCCAAGAGTGACGAGGAACCGCGACCCCTGGGTACCGTGCACTATTGTCGAGTGCAACCCCTTCACAACGTTCCACGAACTTGTGCTTTGGACCACGTTTGGTCCTAGCCTCCAGCAGGAATCCCTCCGAAGATCAGAGGCCTACCACGTCCCGAGTGACCGTGGGCCCCTGTGAGCGAATCCTCCCGAGGCGTCTTCGCGATCCCTTGCCAGCCGGCTTGTGGGTCCCCAGAAGACTTTCTAAAGAAACCAAAGGGCTCCCCTGGTTGCTCCAGGCCTGCCCTGACTTACCCTCGCTGGGTGAGTCCCACAGAACTTGCTGGTCTGCGCCATTGCCTCTTTGCACTTTCCCCAAGACTTGCTGTTACCAAGGCTTGTTGGCTCCAATCGAGTCGCCGACACTGCAGTAAGCTGCAGACATTGTGGGACACGCCGAATCCAGCTCCTGGTCGTCGTCGACGCCTCCTGGACCTCGTGGTTGAAGAGTCAAGGCACCCGCGAATCTTGCGACGACGGTGGGCATCCATCTTCCGTGCCCCGAGTCACTGCCAAGTGACTTTGAACACTGTCCCCTCTGCTTTCAGGTCTTCCATCTTCCAAATCCAGGCTTGGATTCCTCCGAACACTTCTCCTGTCGCCGCAAGCAGCAAGTCTTCACTGGCTCCCATTGAAAACGACGCCGCGACCCGACCCGACACCAAAGAACACCTATGCACCCGGCTCCCCTGGGTGAGGTAACTTCAGCACTAAGGTGCTCCTGTGGGTGTGGGCCCTAGAACTACTTACCCTGTAAGTGACTTGCTTGTAGCTTCCCTCGAAGTGCCCTAAAACTCTAATTTTCTAAGTGCGACAATTGCGCTGACTCGTACAGGGTTCGCGTCTGTGTTAGACACACCGCGTCCATCTCCTTTGTAACACTATCTAGAACTGTGTCCTTCGACTCGTACTGAGTCCGATCGGTGTTCGCCTCGAACACACAAGGGGCCTGTAACATCGAGATCTCCATTGCACTGACTCGCACAAGGTTTGCGTCTGTGTTAGACACAGCGCGTCCATCTCCCTTGCAACTCTATCTGTAACCGCGTCCTTCGACTCGTACAAGGACCGATCGGTGTGTTCGCCTCGAACACGCAAGGGACCTTTAACATTGAAATCTCAATCGCGTCTGAGCGCATAGACTCGGACAGGACTCGCACCGGTGCCAGGTCACCGCGTCCGTCCCCTGTGGGTCTCCTACAACTACCTGGGGTGGTTCTTGGGGGTCCCTCGATTCTAGATGCCCTAGTCCTAGGTCTAGCAACCTAAGATTGTGATATTCGATTGTGCTAAACTTATTTTGATAACATTTGACTTGTACATATGTTCCTGACCTCTAATCTCATAAAGAGATTAGTAGAGAGTGTTTATTAATAAAAACATATATATTTGATATATATACCTGTGTGGTGTCTTTTCATTTGGTGATTCAAGAGATTGTGTGGTAAAACAAGCTGCTTTACATTCCTTCAAGACTTAGCCTGAAGGCTGCTCTCCACAGCTACCACTAGGATAGCTTCTTTAAAGGTTGTCTTAAACCTATCTACCATAAGAGTCGAATTGTTCTGGTGCAAGGTGTCCACTTTAATTAGTGAACAGCATATACCAGGTCAACTTCTCACATTCACCAAGAACCCGACGAACCCAGAGACAATAACCGAGCAGCATCTTGCAATGGTTTTTTATTATCTACCGGGTATATAGCAATTATTTTGGGAAAATGTATACATGGAAAAATTGGTATGAAAGACACCTATGTATTTCTGAAATGGGAACAAAATATAGAGTTTAGAAACAGTAGATATTTGCACATTTCCGAAATTGGGAGTACCCATACTAGCATGAGAATTATAGGTCATTTTTCAAAATGACTTCTTTTTACACATTGTCTTTCATTTGGAAGGCAGAAATGCATCGAAAGTCAATAGGTAATAACAGTTGCTCTACAATTCCGTGTTACCCTAAGTCTCCCGAGAACAATGGTACCTCACTTGTGTGGGTAGGCCTAGTGCCCGCGACAGGAAACGGCCCAAAACGCAAGGTGGACACACCACATTTTCAGAGTGAAAAATGACCCTTTTTTTGCAAAGTGCCTAGCTGTAGTTTTTGAACCCTAGCTCTGCCGGCATCTAGGGAAACCTAGCAAACCTATACATTTTTTTAAACTAGACACCCAAGGGAATCCAGGATGGGGTGACTTGACTGGCTCTCACCAGGTTCTGTTACCCAGAATCCCTTGCAAACCTAAAAAATTGGCAAAAACAACACATTTTCCTCACATTTCTGTGGTGGAAAGTTCTGGAATCTGCGTGGATCCACAAAATTCCACCCACCCCGCATTCCCCAAAGTCTTACGAGAAAAATGGTACCTCACTTGTGTGGGTAGGCCTAGTGCCCGCGACAGGAAACGGCCCAAAACGCAAGGTGGACACACCACATTTTCAGAGTGAAAAATGACCCTTTTTTGCAAAGTGCCTAGCTGTAGTTTTTGAACCCTAGCTCTGCCGGCACCTAGGGAAACCTAGCAAACCTATACATTTTTTAAAACTAGACACCCAAGGGAATCCAGGATGGGGTGACTTGACTGGCTCTCACCAGGTTCTGTTACCCAGAATCCCTTGCAAACCTAAAAAATTGGCAAAAACAACACATTTTCCTCACATTTCTGTGGTGGAAAGTTCTGGAATCTGCGTGGATCCACAAAATTCCACCCACCCCGCATTCCCCAAAGTCTTACGAGAAAAATGGTACCTCACTTGTGTGGGTAGGCCTAGTGCCCGCGACAGGAAACGGCCCAAAACGCAAGGTGGACACACCACATTTTCATAGTGAAAAATGACCCTTTTTTTGCAAAGTGCCTAGCTGTAGTTTTTGAGCCCTAGCTCTGCCGGCACCTAGGGAAATGTTAGACCTGGCACCATTGGCGTGGGTCTCCCTTCCATTTTTCGCTGTTGTCTCCTCTGTTTTGCTGGTGTTAGATGCTCTGGGCGCTGTGCCACTGCCCTTCAGTGCTACAGCGCGGATGCTCCCTGTGTAAATATGACATGTGAATTGGTATATCCCTGATTGGCTTATTTGGTTTACCTGTTAGTCCCTAGTAGCGTGTCCTGTGGGTGCCCAGGGCTGGTAAACTGAATGCTGCTGGTGGGCCTGCAGCGCTGGTTTGCACCACCCACAGAAGCAGCTTGTAAAGTGTGTCTCAGACCTGCCACTGCAGAGTCTGTGTGCAGTACAGAACTGCCATCTTGGCTGTGAAGTGCACCCACTTCCCAGCCCCTGAACCTTCCCTTGGCATCATGTAAGTCACCCCTATGGTAGGGTGCATTGTATGTATAAGGTAGGACATGCCTTGGTGTGTGTAGCATGTCCTGGTAGTGAATTACACCCAATTTCGTTTTTCACTACTGTAAGGCTACCTGTTCCCCATAGGCCAGAATGGGCAAGTTTGACTATTACATTCTATAGTACTAACTGACCCCAGGAACATGGTAGAAAAACGAATTTCGTATGCCTGAGCTCAGAATATTAAAATACATCTTTTAGTGAAGTTTATTTTTATATTCTGTGTCTGAAAATACCCCTTTTAGAAAGTATGTATTTTCTTGCCCAAGCCTTCCAGTGTGCTCTGCTGTTATGTGTATTGGCTGTCTGGTTTTGGAGGGACAGGGCAGGCTGAGCCAGACCTGGGTTGAATAGAGAGATCTGGATTTGGAGTATGGGGAGGGGTGGCTCCTTGACTTGAATAGGGCTGTGCCTGGCAAGGTGAATGATGGCTCCCTCTCCTGCTGTGCGTCTGAGAGCAGACCCCCGCTTTCTGAAAGGAAGGATGCAGCCTGGTAAACAAAGTGCTCCAGGACCGAGCAGAACTGGTTCTGGCTAGGCTCAGTGACTTGTAGCTTTGAGAACAAAGACTTTTGGGGTATAAATATCTGTGCTGAAACCCCTACAATTTGTATTGCTCCCGGACATCAAGACGAACCTCTGTCCGTGTAACTGAAGGAATCTGCAGGAGGTGACTATCCTTGTGCTTGTGTGCTGTTTCTTGGATTGGCCTGCAGTGGTAACCATTGGACTTGGAAGAAGAGGGAAAAGGACTTTGAGAGAACTTTTATTAATCTTACTAAAGCAATCACCCAAGGGCTAGGAGAGAGCTAGCCTCCTGTTGAAGTCTCAGGCACATCAGACTTCACAACCAGCCTCCTGATTCCTCCCAGCAAGGATTTCTATCTGCAGGTGAGGCTCCTGTGAGTTCCCGGGCCTCTAGTTCTACTACAGAGAAGAGAGTGCTGAAATCATCGCAAACGCCCGTTTGCGAGCCGCCGCAGCCGAAAGTGCCCGGAAAATCATCGCGCTGCTGCCGCTGAGTGCTCGCAACCAAAGATTGACTCATCGCACGTTTGCGGGCCGCCAAGTGCTCGCTAACTCCAAAGATCATCGCATCGCACGTTTGCGGGCTTCCAAGTGCTCGCTAACTCCAAGAGATCATCGCACTGAGATCCTCGCTTCACGACATCGCAGCGCGGACGCCGGGCGTTCGCCATTTTCATCGCATCGCATCAGGATCGTCGCTCCCTCGCGGAGCGCCATTTCTTCGCATCGCAACCTGATCACACACGCAATAGGATTGTCGCATCGCCTCCTCCCTCGCGGCAAGGAGTCATCGCATCAACGGCCTAGCGTGCAGAAGTTTGTCGCATCGTCTCCGCACGCATCAGCAGATCTGCGCATCATCCTCCCTCGCGGCAAGGATTTATCGCATCGCCGGCCTCGCGTGCAGAAAATCATCGCTACAGCTTCTTTGCGACAATTTGTTGGTTTTGCTACGAAATCCAGGTACTTTGTAAGTAAAAGGGTCGCAGAGACCACTGCTTTGAACTGAACTCCTCTTTGCACACTTTGAACTATTTTTGCAGCATTTCAAGAGTAATCCTATTTTACAGTATTGTGGCTTTTTATCGTTATTGGTCTTGTGTTAAGTCTATATATAAAGATACTTATTTTTGATAACTACTTGTGTGGTGTCCCTTTGTAGTGTTCCTCACTGTGTTACTGTGTATGGTCATAAATGCTTCACACACTGCCTCTGAGATAGGCCTAGCTGCTCGTGCTACGTTACCACAGGGTTGAGCAGGGGTTATCAAAGGGTGCAGCCCTCTCACTCTGACTTAGGAAGAAGGGTCCCTACTTGGACAGTGGCAAGCCATTGCCAACTAGAGACCCCCATTTCTAACATTGGTGGTCAGCGGTGAGGATCTGGACTTGCATTTATGATCGCATACAGTAATTATAGTGTACACTACTAGTGAGTGCAGACCATAACACAACCACATACGTTTTTGAGGTTTTTTGATTAATATTGCCAGTTATTGCTATAATGGGCAAGCCCGGATCCAATGCCTCGGAGGATCTCTCCTGGGAAGAAGAGAAATTAGAAACCTACAATGCCAAGCAGCTCAAATATTTTTGCAAACGCTTCACAGTCCCTATCACAGGTCTCACTAGAAGGGAGGAGTATTACAAGGCGCTGAAGGCCTGGCTAGAAGCCAGGGATGCCCCTAAGAATATGGGAGAGCCTGTGGAGGGGGAAGAGAATGCAGGAGAGCAGCAGGGTGAAGTAGTAGACCTGGTGGGAGATAAAGCAATTTCCAGCCCGGGCACTAGTGTGTCCGCCAGGGGTCTGTCCCCAGAAGAGATGGAGGACAGGGAGAGAGATAGGTGGCATTATATGGAGATGGCTAAGCTTAAAATGGATGGTCAGAGGGACCTAGAGAACAAGAAGTTAGAATTTGAGATTATGAAAATGAAACTTGAGCATGAGAGAATATTGAGGGAGTTAGAGATTAAAGCAAAGAGTGTAGAGATCTCCCCTCTGGTGGCAGCATACCTGTAGTGCATACTGAGAATAGAGTGTATATACCCAAGGAGGTTATTAAGGATTTCCACAAAAGTGAAGATATTGGGCAATGGTTTGCAGCTTATGAATTTGCCATGGTGTCCCACCGGGTCCCTGAGAAGGATTGGGGAGCGGGGTTGTGGGGACGCTTTGTAAGTGAAGGGAGGGATACCTTGTTGGACCTGCCCCCAGAAAGTCGGATGGTTTATGGCCACATGAAGGAAGCTCTGATGACCCACTATGGTTTGACCCCTGAGATGTATAGGCAGAGGTTTAGGACCTGCAAGAAGCTAGAGGGTACCACATGGGTTGAATATGTGTCTTTTTTTTGCAGAGCAATGGAACGCTGGGTAAAAGGTAGCAAAGTAGAAACTTTTGAGCAGCTTTATGATTTGATTGCATGGGAGCATTTATCTAGTAACTGTTTTCCTGAGCTACGCCAGCACCTGATTGATTGCAAGCTGACTAACCCTAGGAAGCTTGCTGAGGAGGCGGACCGCTGGGTGAGCACCCGGGTTCGCAAGGGTCCAGTGGGAGACTTCGCCAAAGGTGGGCAGGGTCCCCAGCAGAGAAGTGGGGGGACAGGGGTAAACCGAGGAGTTCCAAAGAGGGCCCCAAAGTAATTCCCAAGGGAACCAAGCAGTGGTGTCCCAGCCTCCCCAAGAGAAGAAGCCAGTGCCCCCGACAGGTAGGCCTGTTCAAAGGGGGCCCCTTACTTGTTATAAGTGTGGTCAAGTGGGCCACAGATACTATGATCCCCAGTGTCCTCAGAGAGATACTAGTGCACCACCCCGTACACCACCCCGCCAGCTTGCTAGTGTAGCCCTGGGGGGGGGAGGAGATGGGTGCCCAAGAGGGGTGGGATCCCGTAGAGTTAACCCTTGTCTCATTAGGAGACTTTGAGATGGTCCCTAAACCTGCACTGCCTGATAAAACTAAAAAGTACAGGCAGTGGGTGACCATCAATGGCCATAGAGTGGAGGCTCTAAGAGACACAGGAGCCAGTGTAACTGCTGTCAGCTCCCGGTTGGTGTCCAAAGAGCAGGTTGTCCCCCATGCATTCTACCCAGTAGTGTCCGCAGACAACTCAGAGAGCCAATGTGAGGTGGCTCAGGTTCCCTTTGAGTGGGGGGGGTCTCAGGAACTCTTCAGGTGACTGTGAGGCCCGCCATGCCTGTAGACTGTCTGTTGGGCAATGATTTAGAGAACTCCCCGTGGGCTACGGTGGAGAGGAGATCTCAGTTGGAGATGTTGGGTCTGCCTGAGTGGGCGTGTGCTACCACTCAGTCCATGGCAGCCAAGGAGGGTGTTGAGAAGGACCTGGAGCCTGAGAGTATGGCCCAGATCCCTGCCTTAGAGAGAAGGGGCAGGGGGCGCAGGAAGCCGGCCCCCTTGGTTCCCACGGCCCAGGAGGGAGCAGACCCTGAGGGGGATGCCCTGGAGCCTACCGGGGAGCAGATCACCGAACTGGGGGACCTGCCTGAGCTGACCCATTGGCAGCAGGAAGGAGGACCCACCAGGGAGGAATTTTGTGAGCAGCAAAGAGTTTGCCCTTCTCTTGAGGGTATGCGGCATCAGGCTGCAACCCAGGCAGCAGGTGACCTGTCTGGTTCACATCTGATTTATTGGGAGAACAGTCTCCTGTATAGCGAGCCTAAGGCTGCTGAGCCGGGGTCAGCCTGTGTGGTGGTGGTACCCGAGTGCTTCAGAGCCTTCCTACTGGGGTTGGCTCATGACATTCCATTGGCAGGACATCTGGGGCAGACCAAGACCTTTGAGAGGCTGACCACCCATTTTATTTGGCCCCAGATGCGCAAGAGCTCAGACACTTATTGTAGAACATGCGAGACTTGCCAGGAGGAAATGAAACGTTGGCACGACCAGAATGCCACTTTGGTCGAGTTTCAACCTGGTCAGAAGGTTTGGGTACTGGCCCCAGTGGAGCCTTGTGCGCTCCAAGATAAGTGGACCGGTCCATTTGAGGTGTTGGAGCGCAAAAGTCCAGTTACCTACTTGGTGGACTTTCAATCTCCCAGGAACCCCTTGCGGGTCCTGCATGTGAACCGCCTGAAGCCCCACTTTGAGAGGTCCGAAGTGGGCATGCTTCTTGCCACAGATGCTGGGATGGAGGAGGAGTGTGAGCCTCTTCCTGACCTCCTGTGTGCAGGAGAGAAGGATGGGTCAGTGGAGGGTGTGGTCCTCTCCACCACACTGACCCCTGAGCAGCAGAGAGATTGTCACCAACTGTTGGGGCAATTTTCTGATTTGTTCTCCCTGGTGCCTGGTGTCACTGATTGGTGCGTCCATGAGGTAGACACCGGGGAGAGTCCTCCTGTCAAGCACAAGGCTTACAGAGTGACTGACAGGGTCAGGGCTTACATTAAGGAGGAGGTCTCCAAAATGTTTGCCTTAGGGGTGATTGAGTCCTCTAGCAGCCCTTGGTCCAGCCCCGTGGTCTTGGTACCAAAAGCTGCAGTGCCTGGTGCCTCCCCTGAACTTAGGTTCTGTGTGGACTACCGAGGTCTCAATTCGGTCACGAAGACCGATGCGCACCCCATCCACAGAGCTGATGAGCTCATAGATCGGTTAGGGGCTGCCCGGTACCTCAGCACGTTTGATCTGACGTCTGGGTACTGGCAGATCGCCTTAACGGATGGGGCAAAGGAGAAGTCAGCATTCTCCACACCAGATGGGCACTACCAGTTCTGTGTGATGCCCTTTGGGATGAAGAATGCCCCTGCCACCTTTCAGAGGTTGGTCAACCAGGTGTTGGTTGGGCTGGAGGATTTCAGTGCCGCCTACCTGGATGACATTGCAGTGTTTAGTTCCTCCTGGGAGGACCACTTGCGCCACCTCTGGGAAGTGTTGATGGCGTTGCGCAGAGCAGGCCTCACAATCAAGGCCAGTAAGTGCCAGATTGGGCAGGGTTCTGTGGTGTACTTGGGACACCAGGTGGGGAGTGGCCAAGTGGCGCCCCTGCAGCCCAAGATTGAAACCATCCTGGCTTGGGAGCCCCCAAGGACCCAGACCCAGGTGAGGGCCTTCTTAGGACTCACGGGTTACTACAGGAGGTTTGTCAAGGGATATGGCAACATTGTTGCACCCTTGACTGAGCTGACTTCCAAAAAGCAGCCAAAGATCGTGAACTCGACTGACACCTGTCAGAAAGCTTTTGATGCCCTCAAGACTGCCATGTGTACAGCACCCGTACTCCAGGCGCCCAATTTTGCTAAGGAATTTGTTGTCCAGACAGACGCTTCAGAGCATGGGGTAGGGGCCGTCCTGTCACAGATAAATGAGGAGGGACTAGACCAACCTGTAGCCTTCATCAGTAGGAGGTTACTTCCCCGGGAACAGAGGTGGAGTGCAATTGAGCGTGAGGCATTTGCTGTGGTCTGGGCACTGAAGAAGCTGAGACCATACCTGTTTGGGACTCACTTCCGGGTTCAGACAGACCACAGGCCCCTCAGATGGTTGATGCAGATGAGGGGTGAGAATCCCAAGCTGTTGAGGTGGTCCATTTCCCTACAGGGTATGGACTTCACGGTGGAACACCGCCCTGGTACAGAACACGCCAATGCTGATGGTCTGTCCAGATTTTTCCGCCTTAGTGATGAGAACTTCGAAGGGGATGGGTAGTTCTCCCCACATTTCAGCTGGAGGGGACACGTGTTAGACCTGGCACCATTGGCGTGGGTCTCCCTTCCATTTTTCGCTATCGTCTCCTCTGTTTTGCTGGTGTTAGATGCTCTGGGCGCTGTGCCACTGCCCTTCAGTGCCACAGCGCGGATGCTCTCTGTGTAAATATGACATGTGAATTGGTATATCCCTGATTGGCTTATTTGGTTTACCTGTTAGTCCCTAGTAGCGTGGCCTGTGGGTGCCCAGGGCTGGTAAACTGAATGCTGCTGGTGGGCCTGCAGCGCTGGTTTGCGCCACCCACAGAAGCAGCTTGTAAAGTGTGTCTCAGACCTGCCACTGCAGAGTCTGTGTGCAGTACAGAACTGCCATCTTGGCTGTGAAGTGCACCCACTTCCCAGCCCCTGAACCTTCCCTTGGCATCATGTAAGTCACCCCTATGGTAGGGTGCATTGTATGTGTAAAGTAGGACATGCCTTGGTGTGTGTAGCATGTCCTGGTAGTGAATTACACCCAATTTCGTTTTTCACTACTGTAAGGCTACCTGTTCCCCATAGGCCAGAATGGGCAAGTTTGACTATTACATTCTATAGTACTAACTGACCCCAGGAACATGGTAGAAAAACGAATTTCGTATGCCTGAGCTCAGAATATTAAAATACATCTTTTAGTGAAGTTTATTTTTATATTCTGTGTCTGAAAATACCCCTTTTAGAAAGTATGTATTTTCTTGCCCAAGCCTTCCAGTGTGCTCTGCTGTTATGTGTATTGGCTGTCTGGTTTTGGAGGGACAGGGCAGGCTGAGCCAGACCTGGGTTGAATAGAGATCTGGATTTGGAGTATGGGGAGGGGTGGCTCCTTGACTTGAATAGGGCTGTGCCTGGCAAGGTGAATGATGGCTCCATCTCCTGCTGTGCGTCTGATAGCAGACCCCTCTTTCTGAAAAGAAGGATGCAGCCTGGTAAACAAAGTGCTCCAGGACCGAGCAGAACTGGTTCTGGCTAGGCTCAGTGACTTGTAGCTTTGAGAACAAAGACTTTTGGGGTATAAATATCTGTGCTGAAACCCCTACAATTTGAATTGCTCCTGGACATCAAGACAAACCTCTGTCCGTGTAACTGAAGGAATCTGCAGGAGGTGACTGTCCTTGTGCTTGTGTGCTGTTTCTTGGTTTGGCCTGCAGTGGTTACCATTGGACTTGGAAGAAGAGGGAAAAGGACTTTGAGAGAACTTTTATTAATCTTGCTAAAGCAATCACCCAAGGGCTAGGAGAGAGCTAGCCTCCTGTTGAAGTCTCAGGCACATCAGACTTCACCACCAGCCTCCTGATTCCTCCCAGCGAGGATTTCTATCTGCAGGTGAGGCTGCTGTGAGTTCCAGGGCCTCTAGTTCTACTACAGAGAAGAGAGTGCTGAAATCGTCGTTAACGCCCGTTTGCGAGCCGCCGCAGCCGAAAGTGCCCGGAAAATCATCGCGCTGCTGCCGCTGAGTGCTCGCAACCAAAGATCGACTCATCGCACATTTGCGGGCCGCCAAGTGCTCGCTAACTCCAAAGATCATCGCACCGAGATCATCGCTTCACGACATCGCAGCGCGGACGTCGGGCGTTTGCCATTTTCATTGCATCGCATCAGGATCGTCGCTCCCTCGCGGAGCGCCATTTCTTCGCATCGCAAGCTGATCGCAAACGCAACAGGATCGTCGCATCGCCTCCTCCCTCGCGGCAAGGAGTCATCGCATCAACGGCCTAGCGTGCAGAAGTTTGTCGCATCGTCTCCGCACGCATCAGCAGATCGGCACATCATCCTCCCTCACGGCAAGGATTTATCGCATCGCCGGCCTCGCGTGCAGAAAATCATCGCTACAGCTTCTTTGCGACAATTGGTTGGTTTTGCTACGAAATCCAGGTACTTTGTAAGTAAAAGGGTCGCAGAGTCCACTGCTTTGAACTGAACTCCTCTTTGCACACTTTGAACTATTTTTGCAGCATTTCAAGAGTAATCCTATTTTACAGTATTGTGGCTTTTTATCGTTATTGGTCTTGTGTTAAGTCTATATATAAAGATACTTATTTTTGATAACTACTTGTGTGGTGTCCCTTTGTAGTGTTCCTCACTGTGTTACTGTGTATGGTCATAAATGCTTCACACACTGCCTCTGAGATAGGCCTAGCTGCTTGTGCTACGTTACCACAGGGTTGAGCAGGGGTTATCAAAGGGTGCAGCCCTCTCACTCTGACTTAGGAAGAAGGGTCCCTACTTGGACAGTGGCCAGCCATTGCCAACTAGAGACCCCCATTTCTAACAGGAAACCTAGCAAACCTATACATTTTTGAAAACTAGACACCATGGGGAATCCAGGATGGGGTGACTTGACTGGCTCTCACCAGGTTCTGTTACCCAGAATCCCTTGCAAACCTAAAGAATTGTCAAACAAACCACATTTTCCTCACATTTCTGTGGTGGAAAGTTCTGGAATCTGCGTGGATCCACAAAATTCCACCCACCCCACTTTCCCCAAAGTCTTCCGAGAAAAATGGTACCTCACTTGTGTGGGTAGGCCTAGTGCCCGCGACAGGAAACGGCACAAAACGCAAGGTGGACACACCACATTTTCAGAGTGAAAAATGACCCTTTTTTTGCAAAGTGCCTAGCTGTAGTTTTTGAACCCTAGCTCTGCCGGCACCTAGGGAAAACTAGCAAACCTATACATTTTTGAAAACTAGACACCCAGGGGAATCCAGGATGGGGTGACTTGACTGGCTCTCACCAGGTTCTGTTACCCAGAATCCCTTGCAAACCTAAAAAAGTGTCAAAAAAACCACATTTTCCTCACATTTCTGTGGTGGAAAGTTCTGGAATCTGTGTGGATCCACAAAATTACACCCACCCCGCGTTCCCCAAAGTCTTCCGAGAAAAATGGAACCTCACTTGTGTGAGTAGGCCTAGTGCCCGCAACAGGAAATGGCCCAAAACGCAAAGTGGACACACCACATTTTCAGAGTGAAAAATGACGCTTTTTTTGCAAAGTGCCTGCTGTAGTTTTTGAACCCTAGCTCTGCCGGCACCTAGGGAAACCTAGCAAACCTATACATTTTTGAAAACTAGATACCCAGGGGAATCCAGGATGGGGTGACATGACTGGCACGTACCAGGTTCTGTTCACCAGAATCCCTTGCAAACCTGAAAAATTGTCAAAAAAAACACATTCTCCTCACATTTCTGTGGTGGAAAGTTCTGGAATCTGCGTGGATCCACAAAATTCCACCCACCCAGCGTTCCCTGAAGTCTTCCGCGAAAAATGGTACCTCACTTGTGTGGGTAGGCCTAGTGCCTGCGACAGGAAACGGCCCAAAACGCAAGGTAGACACACCACATTTTCACTGCGAAAAATGACCCTTTTTTTGCAAAGTGCCTGGCTGTAGTTTTTGAACCCTAGCTCTGCCGGCACCTAGGGAAACCTAGCAAACCTATACATTTTTGAAAACTAGACACCCAGGGGAATCCAGGATGGGGTGACTTGACTGGCTCTCACAAGGTTCTGTTACCCAGAATCCCTTGCAAACCTAAAAAATTGTCAAAAAAATAACACCTAGGGAAACCTACCAAACCCACATATTTCTGAAAACTAGACACCCGGGGGATTCCAGGGAGGTATGGCTTGCGTGGATCCCCCAACGTTTTCTTACCCAGAATCCCCTGCAAACCTCACATTTAGGTGAAAAAATCACTTTTTCCACACATTTTTGTGTGGGAAAGTTGTGGCATCACCGGGCTGACACAAATTTCCTACTACCCAGCGTTCCCCCAGGTCTCCCGATAAAAATGGTGCCTCACTCGTGTGGGAGGCCCAAGTACCCGCAACAGGCAAGGGCCCAAAACGCATTGAGGCGACATCAAAATTGCCTATCACAAAACGACCTGGTTTTTGCAAGGGGGGTCACCTGGGTTTTTGGCCCTGTGCTCGGCGGCCACCTAGGGAAACCTACCAAACCCACACATTTTTGAAAACTAGACACCCAGGGGATTCTAGGGAGGTATGGCTTGCGTGGATCCCCCAACGTTTTCCTACCCAGAATCCCCTGCAAACCTCAAATTTAGCTGAAAAAATCACTTTTTTCACACATTTTTGTGTGGGAATGTTGTGGCATCACCGGGCTGACACAAATTTCCAACCACCCAACGTTTTCTTACCCAGAATCCCCTGCAAACCTCACATTTAGGTGAAAAAATCACTTTTTCCACACATTTTTGTGTGGGAAAGTTGTGGCATCACCGGGCTGACACAAATTTCCTACTACCCAGCGTCCCCCCAGGTCTCCCGATAAAAATGTTACCTCACTCATGTGGGAGGCCCAAGTACCCGCGACAGGCAAGGGCCCAAAACGTATTGAGGCGACATCAAAATTGCCAGGGATTTTTTTTCGCATTTGTTTTAGGGTGGGGGCTGCCCGAAACGGGCATGCCAATGCCCCCACCCCCCCCGCCACTATTACAGCCTTTCTGCCCCCTGGGGGGGTAGAAAGCCCACTAAACGCCAGGGATTTTTTTGCACAATTTTTTTTTAGGGTGGGGGCTGCCCCAAACGGGCACACCAATGCCCCGCCACCATTTCAGCCTTTCTGCCCCCCCAGGGGGGCATATGGGGGCAGTAGCCCCCAATCTGCCCCCCTGGGGGGGCAGAAAGCCCACTAAATGCCAGGGATTTTTTTTTGCGCAATTATTTTTAGGGTTGGGGCTGCCCGAAACGGGCACGCCAATTCCCCCACCCCCCCTCCACCATTACAGCCTTTCTGCCCCCCCTGGGGGGCAGATGGGGGCAGTAGCTCCCAATCTGCCCCCCCGGGGGGGCAGAAAGCCCACTAAACGCCAGGGATTTTTTTTTGCACAATTTTCTTTAGGGTGGGGGCTGCCCAAAACGGGCACGCCAATGCCCCCACCCCCCGCCACCATTACAGCCTTTCTGCCCCCCCTGGGGGGCAGATGGGGGCAGTAGACCCCAATCTGCCCCCCTGGTGGTGTGTGATTAGGTGATTGTGATTGATATTATGTGGTTTGTATTTATGTTGTATTGAGTATAGTGTAATTATGTGGCATGTAATTATGTGGTTTTGAGTGGTATTTTGTGGGGTGTATGTTGCATTTAGTTGAGTTTATTTATGTTGTGTAATTATGTGGTTTTGAGTGTTGTTGTGTGGAGTGTATTTATGTTGTATTGAGTAGAGTGTAATTATGTGATATTTAATTATGTGGCACTGAGTGGTTTTATGTGGGGTGTGTGTTGGATTTAGTAGAGTGTAAATGTGTGGTCTAATTATGTGGTTTTGAGTGTTGTTGTGTGGAGTGTATTTATATTGTATTGAGTAGAGTGTAATTATGTGGCGTGTTAATACGATCCAATGTGTGATAATATGTGTTATGTAATTATGTGGCATGTAATTATGTGTTATTGAGTGGTATTATGTGGGGTGTATGTTGTATTTAGTAGAGTGTAAATATGTAGTCTAATTATGTGGTTTTGAGTGCTGTTGTGTGGAGTGTATTTATATTGTATTAAGTAGAGTGTAATTATGTGGTGTGTCCGTACATCTCTTTAAAGCGGATATGTTTACTAAATTGAAGATAAGAAACAACAGTTACAGGAATACGTAGAATACACCGTTCAAACCAACAGGGCGTACAGGTACTGTCAGAAAAAAGAGCAGCGGGTGTCTTATGTGGCGGACGGTTATTGAGCAAGTGGCCTTACCACCCGGCTTTGCTTACCTCCACCTCCTTGTGGATTACTCTGTCCTGCTGCGGTGCAATTCAATCTCTTCTCTTACGCTGCCTCACAAGGAAGTAACCCGCGAGACAAAAATAGCATAAAGAAGTGAAACACACACACACGACAAACATGCACAGACACACAAACAAGCGAGGCACACATGCACTACTTTATACAGATACGTATAGATATACACACGCAAACATACACTGCCCCAGAAACAAATAGGCGCGCGCACAAACACAGGGTAGCGTATGCAAACATACTGAGTACACACACTCACACATAAATCCACAGACACACAAAAACACGCACTTAGAGATATACACTGCTCCAGTCCTACAAAAACAAATTAACGCACGCACACTACAACACACGTACACACGCACGCATAACCACCCACAGACATACACACACGTACTGACAAAAACTGCAATACAGAACTATTGACTTTGTCAATCCTGCCCCTGCTCGCCCGGGCCCCTTCTCCGTGGGTTGAAAGGTCCTGCCCCTGCTCTCTAGCCCACGTCGTCCCGTGCTGCTGCTCCGTGCTCCTGGCGATGCTCACTTTCCTCTCTGGAAACCTTCCACCGGAGTCCGCTGTAAAACGAGGCATTTTTTTTTAATGTGCCAACATCTCGCCAAGGCCTCCTCGAAGCGCGGTGGATGGGGAAGGGGGCATCATCTTGCGCAAGGACAGGGAGAGGAGCATTCTGAAGCGGGTGTTTGGGGGAGAGATCCAATGCAGGCATAGCTGCCAAGGTTTCAGATTGCTATCTGTAACAATTTAATAATTTCCGTATAATTAAGAGTGACATTTCAACAACTATAAGTGACACTGTGTAGAGAATGCAGCGTGTGTGTGTCACTGACCCAGGCCAGACAGCATGGAGTGTAGAACACAGTGTGCCTCCTACCCCAGGCCAGTGGGCTGTGGGAGAATACAGTGCGTGTACCAGTGTCACTCACCCAGGCCAGGCGTCTGCAGAGGTAAGAATAAATTGGGTGTAAGTGTCAGTGACCCAAGACGGTGAGCTGGGCTGTCAGTGACCTAGGCCAGAGAGCTGTGGAGTGAGTGACCCAAGACAGAGAGCTGTGAAAAGAAGAATATGGTGTGTGTTTGTGTCGCTGACCAAAGTCAAGGAGCTGCGTCTCACGGCGCTGGAAGTGTAAGGATTAAAGTAGTGTGGGTGTGTGCACGTGCCCTTGTCCTGGCTGTGGTGCCGAGCTTGCCAGAGTACACTGGTGTGTTGTTTGGACAGGTGGAAGTAGTGTGTTCCCCATGTATCCTCGGTACCTGTCTGGTAACCCCCAGCCAGTGCGTGGTGTTAGCTTACAAAGGGGTGACCGAGGGTTCCGGGGCAACAGGGTGTGCGCATGGGGAGTAAAGAGACTACACGTGTCCGTACATCTCTTTAAAGCGGATATGTTTACTAAATTGAAGATAAGAAACAACAGTTACAGGAATACGTAGAATACACCGTTCAAACCAACAGGGCGTACAGGTACTGTTAGAAAAAAGAGCAGCGGGTGTCTTATGTGGCGGACGGTTATTGAGCAAGTGGCTTTACCACCCGGCTTTGCTTACCTCCACCTCCTTGTGGATTACTCTGTCCTGCTGCGGTGCAATTCAATCTCTTCTCTTACGCTGCCTCACAAGGAAGTAACCCGCGAGACAAAAATAGCATAAAGAAGCGAAACACACACACACGACAAACATGCACAGACACACAAACAAGCGAGGCACACATGCACTACTTTATACATATACGTATAGATATACACACGCAAACATACACTGCCCCAGAAACAAATAGTCGCGCGCACAAACACAGGGTAGCGTATGCAAACATACTGATAAGTACACACACTCACACATAAATCCACAGACACACAAAAACACGCACTTAGAGATATACACTGCTCCAGTCCTACAAAAACAGATTAACTCACGCACACTACAACACACGTACACACGCACGCATAACCACCCACAGACATACACACACCTACTGACAAAAACTGCAATACAGAACTATTGACTTTGTCAATCCTGCCCCTGCTCACCCGGGCCCCTTCACCGTGGGTTGAAAGGTCCTGCCCCTGCTCTCTAGCCCACGTCGTCCCGTGCTGCTGCTCCGTGCTCCTGGCGATGCTCACTTTCCTCTCTGGAAACCTTCCACCGGAGTCCGCTGTAAAACGAGGCATTTTTTTTTAATGTGCCAACATCTTGCCAAGGCCTCTTCGAAGTGCGGTGGATGGGGAAGGGGGCATCATCTTGCGCAAGGACATGGAGGGGAGCATTCTGAAGAGGGTGTTTGGGGGAGAGATCCAATGCAGGCATAGCTGCCAAGGTTTCAGATTGCTATCTGTAACAATTTAATAATTTCAGTATAATTAAGAGAGTGACATCTCAACAACTATAAGTGACACGCGCTCTTGGATGACGCGGGACTGTGTTGGCGCCCTGTCCAAAGAAGTGAAAGCGGTACTAAACGTTGTGCAGGATGAAAGCAAAGTTAAAGATATGCGAAGGGCTCAATAAAATAATTTCAGTATAATTAAGAGTGACATCTCAACAACTATAAGTGACACGTGCTCTTGGATGACGCGTGGACTGTGTTGGCGGCCTGTCCAAAGAAGCGAAAGCGGTACTAAACGTGCAGGATGAAAGCGAAGTTAAAGATATGCGAGGGGCTCAAAGGGGCAGTGGCGCATTTCCCTTGCGGGAGCGAGCTTTAAACCATCTGTTTGCAAGTTAATTACAAACAGATGGTTTGAAAGCTCGCTCTCGCAAGGGAATCGCCAAACGTGCACGCGTTGCCATTCAAAGCAATGCAATGCGTGCACGTTTTTCGGAGCAAAACTGAATCGATTTCAAAAGGTCTTTTCCTAAGCAGCGCATGCGCGCTGCGTAGGCGAGACCTAATCAGGGTCATCTATATTGGGAGCATATACATTCACTAACAGGATGGTACATCCCAGCAAGTGGCCCTTTACCATAAGATAACTCCCTCCCTATCACAGTGCACTTTGAGTGGGCTAAAGGGGACCCATTTATGTATTAGTATGGTGACTCCTCTGGCATACGAGCTGTAGTTTGCAAAATGTCGGTGTGGGCCCCGTGTCTTGGCGAAGAATGTAGGGGTGTCAGGAGATAGGTGCGTTTCTTGTAAGAATGCGATGTCTATTTGGTGCCGTTGCAAGAGCTGTAACACCTGTTTGCCTTTGCGAGCGTTGTTGAATCCCCGTATATTCCATGACGCTAGTGTAAGAATTGCAAATGGATGGATTCTACTGTCAGTACCCATAGACAGAAAGTGGAATCTGGGTATGTGGTTGCACAGTGTGGAGCCATATCTCAAGTGTAAGAAACTGTATTAAAACTGAAACATTACCCACCCATCCCCATCTATGGGGAGATCCCAATCCTTGATTTCGTACCCAAAACATAGCAAAACTATCTATATGTAACACTAGTGTATCAACACAGGGGGAGTGGCAACAACACGCCGGATCCTCCAATACGTAATAAAGACTAACAGTTGTTAAAAGCATGCAATAAACTTGCAAACTTAGCTTAATCTACAGTGTTCCTCATCAACTAGGATATCCTGTATATATGAGAGGACCATCAAAATTAGGTTGAGGAAAAAAGGTCTACACTGGCACCAGAGCCGGGAGGTGATCCGGTAGGGGAGGTTGATACTTGCGTGGACTTCTTCTTTGACAATGCATAGCAGAACTCCTGCACCTCCGCTGATGTTTCGAAAATCTGAGACCTGCCGTCAATGTCCACCTTAAGGCGTGCCTGGTATAGCATGCCATATCTCAGTCCCAAATTCCTGAGGGTGGCCTTGACACATGTAAACTTTCGACGGGCCTCCTGGACCAAGATGGTTTAATCTGGATAAAGGGAGAGTGTTGATCCTTGCTAGTGAAGTGGGCCTTTCTCACGTGCCTGTCGCAATGCGGTATCCCTGTCCCTGAAGTTGAGCCGGCAGGCAATAATGGTGCTGGGCAGCCAGGGTTTGGACAGGGCCACAGCGAGCGGTGGGCTCTCTCCACCAAAGATGCCGGGGAGAAGGCCTCCCTACCAAAGAGGTCTGTTAGAAGTTGTCGAGACAACCGGTGTTGGTGAATTCGGGCACTCCAATTATTCGAATGTTGTTGCATCTGCTTCTGGATTCCAAATCTTCGTTTTTCATAGCAATAGTCTTTAAAAGTTTTTCCACGCATTCCAGTCGTTTGGTCGTTTGCGCTGCACCATCTTCGAGGTCCGATAACCTACCCCCCACTGTGTCCAGGCGGCCATCGTGTTTATCTAGCCGTGCTCCCATATCATCCAGGAGTTTCTCTAGTGCATCAAACTAGTGTCCAGTGCCTTAAATCCAGCGCGTAGTTCCGCAAAGATGGGATCAGACCCTTGCAGCACAGCCATTTCGGAATTCGGGTTGTCCGCCTCTACTGCTTGCCCATGTCCGGTGGTGTCACCTGAGCGCCCAATCTTCTCGAACGTTAGCTTATATTGCTTGGGGTCTACCATGACCCGAAGTGGTCAGATGTGCGTGGCGCTAGCCCGTGGTTGGTGGGGGGTACATGTGAGGCAGTGTCAGAGTGCGCTAGGCCGCGCTTTGATGGTGGGTTCGGGAGCAGCAGGGTTGCTTGGAGTGTGGGAGTAAGGTGGGTTGCAGTTGTGGCGCAGGAGCCTGAGATAATGTCATTCGGCGGGGTGACCCAGCAGGGGTCCAAGTCGACAGTGCCGCACAGCGTCCAGGACCAGTGGGGTGATCTCAATCAAGAAGTACAGTAAGGGCCCAGCTGCCCCGCCAATGTGTCACACCATGAATAAGGGGCCCACAGGTGGGCATCCGTGCCAGTGGATATGGGGCCCAGTCACATACCTCCAACAGCCGACAGACACTGAACTGGTGTCCTATGGGGTACACCCGCAATGTGGGAGTGTCCCAGGCAGGAAATCCAGGGAGATAGTGGCTGGAGAATGTGAGCTGCTGGAGTCGGGATTGGGGCAGTCGCCCGAGGGGCTGGTAGCGACTCAAGCGGGGTCCTGTGTTCAATATTGGTCCAACTGTGGCTGCCGGGGCCCCGCATGCATGTATGAGCTAGCATTCGATGACGCTGGCCTGCTGTGATGTCACGTGCTGGGAGGCCAGGGTGTGTGAGCGCCTCGGCCAGTTGATCAAGGCCACAACCGCTCCACTGCAACTCAAAGCGGGGCCCCAATTACTGGTGCAAAGGCAATTGTGGGGGTTCAATGTTGCCCAATACTGGTCCGGGAGCACCTCTCGGAAAGGATCATAACAGCGGTCCCGGTCTGAGCTGGGCGCCGGGCTGATGTCAAAATATGGAGTGCCAGAGGGTTGCTGTAGGCCCAAGTAATCATTGACGCTGAGCCAGGAGTAGCGCACCAGCCACCAAGCGTGCGATGGCAGCGGTTGGGGAAACAAAGGCCCAACTGGCAGCGTGTGTCAGTTCTTTGGGGCTGCCCTCCGGGGCCGCCCCAGATCAAGGCTGACTGCAGTCAGATGGTGCTGCAACAGCGCCGCGGCAACTGGGCTGAATGACGTTGGAGGGTCACTGCAGGCCTGGGCATCAGTGACTCTGAGTTAAGTGCGGTGCGTCCGCCATCACACGCCGCGAGGGGCGAGCGAAGGCCGCGGTTGTAGAAACAAAGGCCTACCTCGCGGCGTGTTTCAGTTCGTTGGGGCCGCCCTCCAGGGCAGCTTCCGTCTAGCGCAGACAGCGGTCAGATGACGCTGCCCCAATAGCGCAGCGATGTACGGGGCTTATTACTGGGGCCCGCGGTCTTCCGGGCTGTGTGGCGCCCTATTAGTGTGGGGGAGGAGAAGTCCTCCCTGGCTGTCTCGTGGCTCCAGCCACGGCGCCCACACAGTTATTGTAAACAACACCACCGGAAGCCTCCGGAGTGCTGAAAGTTCACAGTTGGTTGTCGCTATGTTTCCGCCGCCTCTGCAGTTGTTTCAGCGATTGTAGATAAGGATCTTATGGGAGTAACATGCTGTTTTACGGAGGTATCTGGCGGAGCTACTGGACTACGTAACCATTTTGGTTGGCGTCCTGGCCACGCCCCCTCTCTTAGCCACTCTTGGACCGGCTGGGACTGATTTGCAGAAACCCTGTGTGTCCTCTGGCCCGATAAGCCAGTTTAGAAGCCAGTTTAGAAGCCTATCCAATAAATGGTCAGCTCCCTGGTTTGTCCTACCATCTGCCTCCCTATTTCATCTCATATTTATAAGTTTAGTAAAACTAGAGTCCGAACAAGACAAAATAAGTATGACGATAAATGCCTCATCCCAATTCAGATGCAGACCTTTTAGCCTTCATTGTGAGCATTCATATAACCATGGCAGCGACCATGAAATATTTCAGCCTAAATAGGAGGAGGACATGATGCTAATACTTCTGCATGTGTCTAGACTTCACACCCACTAATAGAAAGAGCTAACAGTGTCTGCAGGCAAGCACATGATAAAAAGAGAAGAGATTTCATGGGTACTGTCACAGTGTTCATGACAAGCAGCAGCCAGTGCTTCATCACACTGATGGGGCACCTTGGTCACATCATGGCGCGCATAAATAAACAGATTCTCTTCATTTCTACATAGATGTTTTGAATAGCTTCAGTACTGACAGCTTGGGCAACACCGTTCTGCAAATCTTTTCAATGATGTAAATCCTCCTGACATGGCACATATCAGTGTCCTCGATTGACCACCCCTTGGCTGTCACTATATTCAAGGTATTTATCAGCAGTCTGACAGCCTAAATGGAGGGTGATATTTCTGTGGGTGGTGGGCTTCTGCCCAAGGTGGAAAATAGCTTGCTGTGGTTGGTCATGGTGGGATATGGGGCATATATGGGGAGTAGGTAAAAAAAAAGAAAGCAAACTAACCACATGTAAGCAAAGGATGTTATTGGCAGCATTTCAAAGTATTGTTGTTCTCTGTAATAGCTGAGTTAAATTACCTAACCTAGATAAATTTTTAAGGGGTTAATCTAAGCTGGAAGAGACATTTAGGGCATATTTACAAGCCCCTATCGCCAACACAATGTCACTTTCAGTGATGTTGTGGTGGCGATATGGGCCTCGCCTTATTTACAAGGCAGCGTTAAGCCAGTTAATGTGGCTTAACGCTACCTCGTAAATAAGGCCCCCTTTTACGCTATGCTTAGCGTGAAAGGGGTTGGGCAGTGGGTGTTGCAGTGGGCGTTCCACCGCAAAACCCATTGTTTTTGATGCTACCACCTATTTACAAGGGCAGCGTAAATAGGTGACAGTGCCAAAATTAAGACCAGGAAAAAGCTGGTCTTAAGTTGGCAAAACGTTTTTGCTTTTTCCATATGTGCTGCCTTGTGCCTTTTGCAGCACACATAGAAAAAGCAAAACACCTTGGATTGTTTATGTGTAGGAAGGTGACCCTTCCTGCACATAAACAATCCTTGGAAAAAGGCATTTTGTAACTTCAATGTTTGCTGCATTAAGCAGCACACATAGAAGTGACAAAATTACATTTCAGGATTGTTTATGTGCAGGAAGGGACACCTTCCTACACATAAAGAATCCTCCACTGCACGCAGACACACCTTGCACTATGGTGCAAGGGTGCCTGCGTTGGTGCTACACTGCTAAGTGTAGTGCCAGCGCAGGGGGAAACACAAGGCTGCACCTTATTTTTGTAAATATGGTGTAGCCTTGCGTTTCTGAAGTGGCGGAGTGAGGTGTTAAGCCATGACGGCTAACGCCTCACTCCACCACTTCATTGTAAATATGCCCTTTAGTTTCTGAGGAGATTAGGGACCTTTAGGCTGATATGTTTTGTCTCCTGGAGATGCATATATGCTTTAAAGACCAAAGTTTGTTAAAGCAACTAGGATATCTTGTATTTACCAGTGGTGTAACAAAACCCCTGCAGCCCCCGCGGTGCAGGGAGTCTCCCGAGCTCCAGGGGGCCCCCTCGGGCATTGAGCACGGCAGTCCTGAGAGCTCCTGACTGGATCTGGAGAGTTGGAAGGCCCTCAAGTTTCGTTACACCACTTGCATTGACCTCTACAACTCAGCTGGTGTACATAAAAATGGTCATTATACTTGCACAGCTGGGCTCTTGGCAAGTTTTAGGTGTCTCATCTGCATCTAGAGCAGAGGTCTTCAAACATTTTTTTGCCGAGACCCCCCTGCCAAGATTTTTTAGGCGTAAGGACCCCATCCTGACAATAATTTCTAGAACTTGGTACTCCTCATCATTGACACCTATCGACGGCCATAAATGCCCCAATTCCCATAGCAAATCATTTTTACAGTGGGGAAATAATATTAAACAGTGTTTATCAAACTAAAGGTCAATGAGAGTGGAAGCGTGGTCAAAGGTGTAGCTAAAAACAAAGGGCCAATGTGAAAGGGCAGGAATGCACCTTATTTAGGAAATATGGTGCATTCCTGTCCTTTCCCCCTGCGTTGGCGCACAAATTGTTGCCTAGAGCCAATGTAGGCAGGATTGTTTTTGTGCAGGGGTACCTTCCTGCACAAAAACAATCCAGAAAGGGTTTTTCCTCTTTCTATGTGAGCTGCAGAATGCAACACACCTGGAAAGAGGAAACACTTCTCCTTGTTACACCTGCTGCGGGGAGGCATAAGGTTTTGGCGCTGCCCCAGGTTGGCATGGTTTTGTAAATCTGGGGCAGCGTCAAAATCCATGGGTGTTGCGTGGGAACACCCACCGCAATGCCCATGGAACGCCTACTTGACAGACTAAGGCAAGGCAGCGACTTGTACTGCTTTGTCTAACTCCATATGTATGAAGCCATGTAAAGGCACTCAGGGTGACTTTGCGTCTCCTCATAGATATGATTGAG
Source organism: Calotriton arnoldi (assembly GCA_963921515.1). NCBI lineage: Eukaryota > Metazoa > Chordata > Amphibia > Caudata > Salamandridae > Calotriton > Calotriton arnoldi. Next base: position 259,639 of record CAWUFW010012606.1, read on the forward strand.
ACGCTTGTGACGCCGGAGCTTCAAAAAAAGTGACGCTCCGGCGGCGCAAGTTTCTCATAAATTAGCCTCAAAACATTTTGTTCGTTTTTAGGTCTTTCACCATCAGGTACCTTCATATAAAATAATGGGCAGCTTAAATGAAAAATACATTTTGAAAAGTTGTTACTCAGTGGGAAATGCACTGTAGTACATTATGAAACCTCTGTTAGTTAATGCACTGCAGAGATCTGTGTGTAACCAGAGAGCCACAGATTTAAATTTGGTTGGTGCAGTGGAGAATAGAGATTTGCGTATTTTTAGTGCTACGAGGTCACAGCCTGTGACAGAAAGAACTGTGAATGTGTAAGTCATTATTTTATTCTTGCATTACACACATTATAAGATAGATACAAACTGTGCATATAGTTTTAGGATAAAATGGAGGTTCCAAAATGTAGATTTTAGTAATACCAGACCATAAGTAATGCATTTTTTTTTTTTTCTGCATAACCGTCCCTTCAGCACCTCCTCAGGGGTACGTACTAAGTGCTGTGTAAATTTTGATTAAAAAAGCATGCACTTCACAGCCCAGTTGTTAACTCTTCCTACTACCACTCAAAACAAAACCAAATCTTTGCCATCACAAAGCAATAAAGCCAGAACCGCTCCCAAGCACCCTTTACATTTGCAGATTAACTCATAACACACAATTGCATTTTATTCAGACACCCTGGCACGAAGGATTGTTTTAGCTGTCTGCCCAGCCTCTTCGTTTAACAGCACAAGAGACTAAATTAACTTCAGCTGAAGCATTTTAACGACCAGAATAAAGCCTCACGGTTTCCAAAAGGAAGTGCACACGTTTTGTATTCCAGGCAGAAGTGAGGCCTGGAAATGTGTGGCCCCCTTCCCAGGATTCCACGCCACCCCCCTGGTGGTCGCGCACTACAGATTGAAGGCCTCTGATCTAGAGGAAGACAGCCGATTGTTCAGTTGCAACAAGGGTCTACGTTGTTTATTGTTTGCTTTGTTTATGGTGCTAATTCTGATGGTCCCTCCCAGTTTGGTACATGATCATTCGTATTAACCAGCTGAGTTGGATTACTCATTATATGTGAGGATTTTAATAACTCACTAGATAGTTGGAGGGGCATGGTCTACCCTTCCTTCTTTGTCTAAGTTAAGACAAGTGAGAGCTCCATTTTAAGGCTATCTGAGAATTTCATATAAATACACCAAATTAGAGAGTGAGAGAGGATTTGGCCGAAGCATGCTCTCCCTATTAATTACATGTACACACTAAAAGAGTACCTCGACCTTTAACCTGGGAATACCCATGTGTAGCCTCACACACAACTTCACAGACAGAATTAAACATAAAGGGAAGACACCTCACCGAGGTAATAGTGGCATGCTTCATCATAGGTGCCTTCCCCCCAGTTCAGATGGGTTGATACCACCCGAATGGGCTTAACCACTAATTGGAGATAAATATAACGTTTTTCTGTTGGATGAGTGCAGGGATCCAGTTTTGTTTCCAATTGCCTTTCCTGCTATTTTTTCTGCATTTTTCTTTCCTGATCCTGTCTTTCCTTTTCTTTATCCTGCCTTTCCTTTTGCTGCTCCATCTCTTCCCTTTACCTTTGTCTCTCTTCACGGAACCACATTTCTTGTCTCTCCAGTCACCACTCCTCCTGCTCCTGGTCAGCTAATCTTAGCCTCTACCTCTCAAACTCCCTTTCCTTCACTTATTCTAAAAGCTGAGCTTTCTGAAGGACCAACTGTGGAGTCAGGGTCTCTTTTAGAGTCACCCTAGCCAAGGAGCAATCACTGTGACTGGTAACTGGGCAGTATAGGGGATGCACCTGTGGTGTGCCTATAGAAAGCCTGTGCTGAGTGGATGCGAGGGCCAGAAACCGCAGCATCCTCATCCTGGGTCCCTTCCATGGTACCCTTCACATAGCCTTTACAGTATTTACTCAATTTCTTTGTTTGTCTAACTGGTTCTTAGCAAAATCAAAAAGATGTTACTACACTTGCATCTAGAAAGCCTGCACCACTTAATCCAAACCATACCCTTAACTGCTCCAGGAATACATTGTTCAGATCTATATCTTCCCATCTTTTACTCAGCATTTTTTGGGGCATGTAGTAGTTGAAAGAATGACTGTTGCTACTAGAATGTAGTGATCTCAATGTCTTGCAGCCAAAGACCAGAACCAGTTTGGAAACTACAGTACACTCAGGGGTTACTAAATCTCAAATCAACTGATTGAGTCTGGCTACATTTCACGTCCTAGGGCGCACCTACTGGTATATTGAAAACTGAGAACACCCATTTAAGCACTTGACTCTCAGGGCAGTGAGGTGAACAGTCCATCACTTACTCAGGGAGGAGTTGTAGTGTAGACACTCAGAACTCAACAGCACACACCATAACACTCAATAATAGTCTGTCCAGTTAACACATATTTAACACCACATAATGCTACCCATTTCTACAAGAGCAATAATATAGACAAGTTAACTTGGCTCACTTGATGTGCTTTGAGCAGCTTCTCTGTGTTGGAATGACGTGGAGGTGGTTCTCTCTCATGTACGCCATTGTCCCTTTAAGAGCGGTCGAGGGCAAAGTTTAGTGCCCAATTCCCACTCACACAGAAGCATGTTGTAGGAAGGTGGAATCTGACTACATGGTTGCCCCCACTTTTTTCCTGGTATTTTGTTGGTTTTTGACTTAGTTTGGCTGGGAACCTGCTATTCAGGTCCCCAGCCTATCTGCTTTCTCTTTAAACGACTTGGAGTGCACTCTAGGTGCACTAGTGATTGGATACTGTGGTACCTTATGAGTCCCTAGTATATGGTACCTTAGGTACTAAGGGCATAGGTACTTCACAGGCCTACCAGGGGCTGCAGCATGTATTCTGCCACCCCTGGGAAGCAGACTAAATCTGACACCACAGGCCTGCTACTGCAGCCTGGGTGAGGTGGTGCTAGCACTCCTCACTGAGATATAGGTTCCCTATGTCTCTCCTACACACACATATAAACCTATCAGTCACCCCTAAGGCAGGCCCTATCAATCCTGAGGGCAGGGTGCTTGGCTTCTATGTGAGGGGGTGCCTCTGCCTGAGCAGGGCCCCTCTGCAGCTCTCAGAGTCCATTCTCTGGTGCTGTTTGTGGATGCTGGTTAAACCATATACTTTTAAGTTGCATTATATCCTCGCGGTAAAATGCTAACTTTGGAATGGCTGCATCGAAACATGTCGTGTTTGGTGTCAAACATCTTGGAATACTACCCCCCGCCAGTCCTGGCGGCGGGGGTAGCATTCCACCCTTCTAGAGGGATAGACATGTACCTACTGTGGAAACGCGGTAGAATCCTGCAGAGCCCTGGCATCACAAAATGGATGCCACCAGTCACAGACACTGGGCTGCCCTCCTGCTGATGACCAACACTCGCAGTGGAGGAAGCCCAACAATAGATATCCTGTCCCAAGGGGTGTGACCACCTCCCAGACAGGGTTTAGTGTATTGGGGCTGGGTGGGTGCACTCTTAGAGTGCTTTGAAGTCCTGCACTGGGGGAGCAGAAGGCTCCTCTGTGCATATGCCAGTTCAAACCGGCTCAGGGGCTACCTGTCCCTGCTCTGGCGCGAAACTGGACAAAGGGAAGTGGGTGTAGCCACCCACTCCCCTGACCCTCCCATAGGTAGGGTCATAGAGCTAGTCCCTCCCCTTCTTTTGGTATAAGAGGGGGAACCTGTGCATTGCACCCTAGATTTACCTGGACGAAACTCTGACACAGAATCCTGGACCTTCGTCGCTCTACTTTAAGATTAGAGGACTGAAGAATCTCCCTTGGGGTCAAGGAGTGACTCCCCTGCTTGGCAGGCACCAAAGAAGCAATTGTCCGGTCTGCATCGCTGAAGCTCCCGTCGGACGCCGAAGTCTTTGCATCACCAGAGGTGGATTTCCAGACTTCCCCGAGGCTGCCCTGAGTCCCCAGCAAAGCTGAAGCCCGTAGCTGTCGTGGGTAACGTGGAACCGTGACCCCTGGACACCAAACGCATTTGCAAGTGCATCCTCTTCTGGGTCTCCCACGAAGTCGTGCTTTGGGCTCCGAGTATCCCCAGCCTCCAGCACCAACTGCACTGAAGATCACTGGCCTCCACTCCACGAGTGTCCTGTGAGCCAGCTCCACGTGCATCGTCTCGAGGCTCCTTCGCGGTCGCTAGTCCGTTGGCTAGTAGGCCCTCACGAAGGCCAATCTTTTTCTACTTGGGCTCCCTGGTTGCTCCAGGTGTGCCCTGACTTATCCTCGCTGAGTGAGTCTCCCAGACCTTGCTGGTCTGCAACATCGTCCTTCTTCTATTTCCACGAGACTTGCCGTTGCCAAGGCTTGTTGGGTCCAATCCGGTCGCCGACACCCCTGCAATCGACAGACGTTGTGGGACAGCTCGAATCCAGCTGCTGGTTGTCGTCGACACCTCCTGGACCTCGTGCCTGAAGAGTCAAGATGACCGTCAACCTACCTGAAGCACTCGACATCGGTGGGCATCTGCTCATCGCCTTCCTGGTCACTGGCTAGTGACCCAGACTCTGTCCCCTCTGCTTTCAGGTTCTTCAGATCTTCGATCCACCTTTGGATCCACCCGAACACTTTCGACTTGGCCGCCAGCAGCACTTTGCAGCAGATCGCCATTGAAAGCGACGACGAAACCCGACCCCGAAAGACACCTATGCACCCGGCTCCCCTGGGTGAGGTAACTCGAGTACTCCGGTGCTCCCGTGGGTATTGACACTAGAACAGCCTAGTTCTCAAAGGGTTTGCTCCAAGTCCTCCTCTAAGTGTCCCTTTTCTTATAAATTCTAATCGCGACTTTCCCCATAGAAGTTAACGGTGGTTCGCGGTTGTGTTCATACACTGCACGCGTCCCCCGTGGGTCCCCTGTGTCACTGCCTTGGGTGGTTCCTTGTGGTCCAAGCACTTCTACAGGCTCTAGGCCTTGTGTCTAGCTCAGTCGTGGTTCTTATACCACTTTATTGGTATATGGTTTGGTACGCCCCTGGGGCTCAAACGTGAATTTGTGCTATTACTGTAGATAACTAACTCGTAACGTATGTACTTCGAACTCTAGCCTCATAAAGAGACTAGAGGGGTGTGTTTAGTAATAAATACATATATTTTTAATATATACCTGGTGTGGTCCTCTTTCATTTGGTCACTCAAGAGATTATAGACTGGTAAAACAAGCTGCTTTACATTCCTTCAAGACTTAGCCTGAAGGCTGCTCTCCATAGCTACCACTAGGATAGCTTTCAATAAAGGTTGTCTTTAACCTATCTCCAATAAGGGGTTGTTTGGACTGGTGCAAGGTGCCCACTATAATTAGTGGACAGCATATACCAGGCCAACTTCTCACATTGGTGTGCAGCGTGTGGGATTCCAGCTTGACATTGTTTTACCAGAAAATCTCTATTTGAATTACTAACTGAAAACCACTATAGGTACTTAAGGTATATATAAAGTCAAGCTTAGTATCGATAAGTTCTACTGAACTTAGAGCTGTGTGCCAAGGGATAGCACACCCTTTCTACAGCTCAAGCTAGTATCAGTAGGCCACAAACTAGTGTAGGTAGTACAACACTGCACAACACTAGAATGTCCTTAAGGGTGGAACCAGTGGATCCACTCAGCCTCAGTATAAGGACATGGCTTTCTCTGACTTGAGAGCCATGTGTGTTGAAAGACACCTGAGACTAAGTCAGAGTCCCTCAACCCTGCACATGATAGATCTGCTGACAGCAGATGATCTTAGATTGGCTCTAGGAGCTAATGGGTCTGAATCAGGGGGTGGGTCAATTACAGTATCTGGGTCAGATGATGAACATCAGAATGACCAGGACTCTGTGATTGAAGGGCCAGGCCTCAAGAGGCCTGAAAAGGACAGAGGAATTCTCCCTAAGAGAACTGACAGAGTGGATGAGAGGCGTAGGTCCCCTTCCAGCGAATCTGAGCACTCTTATCACTCTGGCAGAGAATCTGTCCACCAGAGGAACTCATACTTTCCCATAAGAGAGACCTCTGAAAGAATGTGCAAACTGCTGCAGTATGAGGAAGCAAGAGTTGCCCTCAGAACCAAGCAGTTGGCACTGGATAGAGAAGCCCTGGAGATCCAGAGAGCTTCTAGAAGAGAGGGGTTAGAACCCCTTGGTGGCAGCAACAGTGTCCCTAGAGGCAGAGAATCTATTCCAGACCATAGGAACCTGAGCAAGGTTGTTCCTCCCTACCAGAGTGGGGATGATATCCACAAGTGGATAACTGCTATGGAGAGGGCCTGTAGAGTCCAACAGGTCCCCCAAAGGCAGTGGGCAGCAATCTTGTGCCTCTCCTTTTCAGATAAAGGTAGAGACAAGCTCCTCACTGTTAGAGAAGAGGATGCTGATGATTATGAAGTCCTGAAGAGTGCACTGATAGATGGGTTTGGCTTAACCACTGAGCAGTACAGGTTGAAGTTCAGAGACACCCAGAAGGCACAGACTCAGGACTGGACTGACTTTGTAGATTGTGCAACCAAGTCTCTGGAGGGTTGGCTGATTGGCAGTAGGGTTACTGATCTCAAAGGATTGTACAATTTGATCATGAGGGAGCAGATCCTTAATAATTGTCAAAACCAGCTTTTACACCAGTACCTGGTGGACTCTGATCTGACCTCTCCCCAAGAATTGGGAAAGAAGGCAGACAAATAGGTCAGAACCAGGGTAAGGCCTAGGAACCAGGGCGGTGACCAGAAGAAAGATTCTACCAAATCCCAAGAGAAAGGTGGGGATAAATCTAAAGATAAATCCACTACAGGGCCCCAAAAGTCCTCTTCTGGGGGTGGGTCCCAAACTCCTTCCTCTCCTGAAAAGAAACCCTATTGCCATGTCTGTAAAAAGCCTGGGCACTGGAAATCTGATCCCAGTTGTCCCAGGATTGGCAATAAGGAAAATGTTCCTCCAGCAACTACTACCACCCCTCCTGGTACTACCAGTAGTAATCCTCCAGTTGGGAGTAGTGCACCCAAAAAGTTAGGTGCTTTTGCAAGAGGAACAGAGGTGGGCCCTAGTTTAGACAGGCCCCCCTCAACAGACTCCTCAGACTCTGATGGTGGTATAGGATTTGCCACCTTTACCATGGGTCCCATTGCATTGGGCAGGTACAGACTGGAGCCAATGATTAATGGTCAGAAGGCTGTGGCATTCAGGGACACAGGGGCTAGTGTCACCATGGTGGCAGGGAAACTGGTCCCCCCTCACCAGCTTTTACCTGAGTTTAAATACCAGGTGACCAACATTGATGGTGTCAGGACAGATCACCCCATGGCCATGGTCAATCTCAGCTGGGAGGGGGTCACAGGCCCAAAAAGAGTAGCAGTGTCCCCCAACTTGCCTGTAGATTGCCTGATGGGCAATGATCTGGAAATTTCAGCCTGGGCTGAAGTTGAACACCAAACCCATCTGAAGATGCTAGGCGTCCCTGAAAAAGCTAGTGAGGCTGTGATGGCCACAGCCCCAGCACAGGGAAATGCTGGAGAGATGGAGCCTGGAAGAATGGCCCACTCTCCCCAAAAGAGAGCACAGGGGTTGAAGAAAAGTCTCCTTCCCCCCAGACAGCAGGTAAGGGTCAGCCTCCTCAGGGAACTGATCCTACCCCTAGTGAAGGAACTGCCCCAGAGGTAGTCAGGCCTGGCCTGGCCCCACCCCTGATGGCAGAGGACCCTTCCAAGGTGGTACCCAGTCTGGAGCAGGTAACCTGCCCCTCTCTACCCTGCCTCAGTCAGCCCAGGGCTGCAGAGGTCAGGGAGGTCAGTGGACCCCACAGGGCCCCCTTTCCAGAGGAACCCCCCCATCAGAAGATTAGGGGCACCCAGTCTAGTAGCCCTAGCCAGGTGAAAATTCCTCCACACACTGAGGGATCCCCCATACCTTTGTGTAGGGACCTTCCCCAGAAGGACTCTGAAAGGCAAGGGCAAACCTGGAACCAAAAGGTTCCAAACCTGCCATGTCCCTCCAGGGTTCCACCCAAAGGGACCCAACCCCCAGCTGTAGGCAGCCAAAGGTTGACCCTTAGAGCAAAGTGCAGCTCAGTCATGGAAAGACAGGCATACATGGTGACCAGTGATCTGAGGAAACTGAGACCAACTTCCCTAGGGTCTCACTTCCCTGCTCAGACACCTCATCAGCCTTGTCCTTTACCAAAACACCCCACAGGTAGTAATTCCCCATGGTGGAGACCCTCTCATACCCTTAGGGTGAGGGATAACTTAGTGGACCATAAGACAGGGGGTAACCATGCTAGTGCAGGTACTTCCTTATATGGCCACTCAGTAAATACAGGCTCACCTGGACAAGGTTAGCCTCATCTCCTTTCGTTTGGGGGGTTATGTAGGAAGGTGGAATCTGACTACATGGTTGCCCCCACTTTTTTCCTGGTGTTTTGTTGGTTTTTGACTTAGTTTGGCTGGGAACCTGCTATTCAGGTCCCCAGCCTATCTGCTTTCTCTTTAAACGACTTGGAGTGCACTCTAGGTGCACTAGTGATTGGATACTGTGGTACCTTATGAGTCCCTAGTATATGGTACCTTAGGTACTAAGGGCATAGGTACTTCACAGGCCTACCAGGGGCTGCAGCATGTATTATGCCACCCCTGGGAAGCAGACTAAATCTGACACCACAGGCCTGCTACTGCAGCCTGGGTGAGGTGGTGCTAGCACTCCTCACTGAGATATAGGTTCCCTATATCTCTCCTACACAGACATATAAACCTATCAGTCACCCCTAAGGCAGGCCCTATCAATCCTGAGGGCAGGGTGCTTGGCTTCTATGTGAGGGGGTGCCTCTGCCTGAGCAGGGCCCCTCTGCACCTCTCAGAGTCCATTCTCTGGTGCTGTTTGTGGATGCGGTTAAACCATATACTTTTAAGTTGCATAATATCCTCGCAGTAAAATGCTAACTTTGGAATGGCTGCATCGAAACATGTCGTGTTTGGTGTCAAACATCTTGGAATACTACCCCCCGCCAGTCCTGGCGGCGGGGGTATCATTCCACCCTTCTAGAGGGATAGACATGTACCTACTGTGGAAACGCGGTAGAATCCTGCAGAGCCCTGGCATCACAAAATGGATGCCACCAGTCACAGACACTGGGCTGCCCTCCTGCTGATGACCAACACTTGCAGTGGAGGAAGCCCAACAATAGATATCCTGTCCCAAGGGGTGTGACCACCTCCCAGACAGGGTTTAGTGTATTGGGGCTGGGTGGGTGCACTCTTAGAGTGCTTTGAAGTCCTGCACTGGGGGAGCAGAAGGCTCCTCTGTGCATATGCCAGTTCAAACCGGCTCAGGGGCTACCTGTCCCTGCTCTGGCGCGAAACTGGACAAAGGGAAGTGGGTGTAGCCACCCACTCCCCTGACCCTCCCATAGGTAGGGTCATAGAGCTAGTCCCTCCCCTTCTTTTGGTATAAGAGGGGGAACCTGTGCATTGCACCCTAGATTTACCTGGACGAAACTCTGACACAGAATCCTGGACCTTCGACGCTCTACTTTAAGATTAGAGGACTGAAGAATCTCTCTTGGGGTCAAGGAGTGACACCCCTGCTTGGCAGGCACCAAAGAAGCAATTGTCCGGTCTGCATCGCTGAAGCTCCTGTCGGACGCCGAAGTCTTTGCATCATCAGAGGTGGATTTCCAGACTTCCCCGAGGCTGCCGTGAGTCCCCAGCAAAGCTGAGGCCCGTAGCTGTCGTGGGTAACGTGGAACCGTGACCCCTGGACACCGAACGCATTTGCAAGTGCATCCTCTTCTGGGTCTCCCACGAAGTCGTGCTTTGGGCTCCGAGTAGCCCCAGCCTCCAGCACCAACTGCACTGACGATCACTGGCCTCCACTCCACGAGTCTCCTGTGAGCCAGCTCCACGTGCATCGTCTTGAGGCTCCTTCGCGGTCGCTAGTCCGTTGGCTAGTAGGCCCTCACAAAGGCCAATCTTTTTCTGCTTGGGCTCCCTGGTTGCTCCAGGTGTGCCCTGACTTATCCTTGCTGGGTGAGTCTCCCAGACCTTGCTGGTCTGCAACATCGTCCTTCTTCTATTTCCACAAGACTTGCCGTTGCCAAGGCTTGTTGGGTCCAATCCGGTCGCCGACACCCCTGCAATCGACAGACGTTGTGGGACAGCTTGAATCCAGCTCCTGGTTGTCGTCGACGCCTCCTGGACCTCGTGGCTGAAGAGTCAAGACAACCGTCAACCTACCTGAAGCACTCGACATCGGTGGGCATCTGCTCATCGCCTTCCTGGTCACTGGCTAGTGACCCAGACTCTGTCCCCTCTGCTTTCAGGTTCTTCAGATCTTCGATCCACCTTTGGATCCACCCGAACACTTTCGACTTGGCCGCCAGCAGCACTTTGCAGCAGATCGCCATTGAAAGCGACGACGAAACCCGACCCCGAAAGACACCTATGCACCCGGCTCCCCTGGGTGAGGTAACTCGAGTGCTCCGGTGCTCCCGTGGGTATTGACACTAGAACAGCCTAGTTCTCAAAGGGTTTGCTCCAAGTCCTCCTCTAAGTGTCCCTTTTCTTATAAATTCTAATCGCGACTTTCCCCATAGAAGTTAACGGTGGTTCGCGGTTGTGTTCATACACTGCACGCGTCCCCCGTGGGTCCCCTGTGTCACTGCCTTGGGTGGTTCCTTGTGGTCCAAGCACTTCTACAGGCTCTAGGCCTTGTGTCTAGCTCAGTCGTGGTTCTTATACCACTTTATTGGTATATGGTTTGGTACACCCCTGGGGCTCAAACGTGTATTTGTGCTATTACTGTAGATAACTAACTCGTAACGTATGTATTTCGAACTCTAGCCTCATAAAGAGACTAGAGGGGTGTGTTTAGTAATAAATACATATATTTTGAATATATACCTGGTGTGGTCCTCTTTCATTTGGTCACTCAAGAGATTATAGACTGGTAAAACAAGCTGCTTTACATTCCTTCAAGACTTAGCCTGAAGGCTGCTCTCCATAGCTACCACTAGGATAGCTTTCAATAAAGGTTGTCTTTAACCTATCTCCAATAAGGGTTTGTTTGGACTGGTGCAAGGTGCCCACTATAATTAGTGGACAGCATATACCAGGCCAACTTCTCACACGTTACCTGCACCTACTGCAGCAACTTGAGGCATGAGCTGATGGCATCTGCAGCAGTCATCATGTCCTGCCACTCAGCCCCAATATCTCCTGAAGTTATTAGGGAGGGTGCAGATGGTCAGAGGGATGGTTAGTTGCTGCAGGTCTCAACTGCACAGTTCCAGTAAACTTGCTGCCCAAAGGAAGAGTTCTGTCCACTTAAAGGTGTTTGCAGCTGGTCCAGAAGTAAGAATGTAAGAATAACGTTGGTCCTAGAGTACGTGCCTAGTACCTCCAACAAGGACAATAGTGATTGTCAGATGTCACAGACACACGTGCAAGCACCAAGGGCAGTTCAGGACTGGAATACAGCTGTGGCATGTGGTTTATTCTTCTTTAGCACACATAAGTAATCAGGCAAGACCTGGTGATGGGCAAATCATAGACCTTAGGCCTTTTACTGTTCCCGCCAGCATACCTGCTACTTGCTGCCTGGCTAAGGAGGGGGCAGACGATCATGTCTGGTGGTGGCCAGGGATGGGCATTCATGGACAGAGTTGCAGGTCTTAGTCTGGGGTACGGTATCTCCCCTCTACCCAAAGGCGCTTCAGTGCAATCATTGCTGGTATGCTTGTTCAGTCTTCTTCCTTCTAGGTCTATCCCCCACCAGGGCAATAGGTGGACTCTCCTCTGGGATGACCCCCTGGCAGGGAGACCTCTGATGCCCCTCTCTCAGCCAGCAGGCTGCCTACTCATTCAAGGCAGTTTCTCAGTTTCTCGAGAAGCAGATCTCAACTTTTGTCATTGGTGGTGTGCAAACTTTGTGTCATTTGCTTTTGCATAATAATGCAAAATGTTTGTGAAATTTCAGCAAAATTATGCATAATTATGTGAAATATAAATCCATAATTTTGCACTATATTTTAGGACACAATGCGTCCTCACATCAGATTTTGTCACTCCGATTCATTTAACAAAAGCACAGTGAACAACAGCTGTGAGAAGTTGGCCTGGCATATGCTGTCCACTAATTATAGTGGGTACCTTGCACCAGTCCAAACAACCCCTTATTGGAGATAGGTTAAAGACAACCTTTATTGAAAGCTATCCTAGTGGTAGCTATGGAGAGCAGCCTTCAGGCTAAGTCTTGAAGGAATGTAAAGCAGCTTGTTTTACCAGTCTATAATCTCTTGAGTGACCAAATGAAAGAGGACCACACCAGGTATATATTCAAAATATATGTATTTATTACTAAACACACCCCTCTAGTCTCTTTATGAGGCTAGAGTTCAAGTACATAAATTATAAGTTAGTTATTTACAGTAATAGCACAAATACACGTTTGAGCCCTAGGGAGTACCAAACCATATACCAATAAAGTGGTATAAGAACCACGACTGAGCTAGACACAGGGCCTAGAGCCTGTAGAAGTGCTTGGACCACAAGGAACCACCCAAGGTAGTGACACAGGGGACCCACGGGGGACGCGTGCAGTGTATGAACACAGCCGCGAATCGCCGTTAACTTCTATGGGGAAAGTCGCGTTTTGAATTTAAAAGAAAAGGGACACTTAGAGGAGGACTTGGAGCAAACCCTTTGAGAACTAGGCGGTTCTAGTGTCAATACCCACGGGAGCACCGGAGTACTCGAGTTACCTCACCCAGGGGAGCCGGGTGCATAGGTGTCTTTCGGGGTCGGGTTTCGTCGTCGCTTTCAATGGCGATCTGCTGCAAAGTGCTGCTGGCGGCCAAGTCGAAAGTGTTCGGGTGGATCCAAAGGTGGATCGAAGATCTGAAGAACCTGAAAGCAGAGGGGACAGAGTCTGGGTCACTAGCCAGTGACCAGGAAGGCGATGAGCAGATGCCCACCGATGTCGAGTGCTTCAGGTTGGTTGACGGTCGTCTTGACTCTTCAGCCACGAGGTCCAGGAGGCGTCGACGACGACCAGGAGCTGGATTCGAGCTGTCCCACGACGTTTGTCGATTGCAGGGGTGTCGGCGACCGGATTGGACCCAACAAGCCTTGGCAACGGCAAGTCTCGTGGAAATGGAAGAAGGACGATGTTGCAGACCAGCAAAGTCTGTGGGACTCACCCAGCGAGGGTAAGTCAGGGCACGCCTGGAGCAACTAGGGAGCCCAAGCAGAAGAAGATTGGCCTTCGGGAGGGCCTACTAGCCAACGGACTAGTGACCACGAAGGAGCCTCGAGTCGACGCACGTGGAGCTGGCTCACAGGACACTCGTAGAGTGGAGGCCAGTGATCTTCGGTGCAGTTGGTGCTGGAGGCTGGGGCTACTCGGAGCCCAAAGCACGACTTCGTGGGATACCCAGAAGAGGATGCACTTGCAAATGCGATCGTTGTCCAGGGGTCACGGTTCCACGTTACCCACGACAGCTACGGGCCTCAGCTTTGCTGGGGACTCAGGGCAGCCTCGGGGAAGTCTGGAAATCTACCTCTGGTGATGCAAAGACTTCGGCGTCCAGCGAGAGCTTCAGCGATGCAGACCGGACAATTGCTTCTTTGGTGCCTGCCAAGCAGGGGAGTCACTCCTTGACCCCAAGGGAGATTCTTCAGTCCTCTAATCTTGAAGTAGAGCGTCGAAGGTCCAGGATTCTGTGTCAGAGTTTCGTCCAGGTAAATCTAAAGTCCTAAGGACTGGAGTCCCATACTTATACTAAGGTAGGGGTTGGACATACTCTGTGGCCCCACCTATGGGAGGGTCAGGGCAGAGGGGTGGTTACACCCTTTCCCTTTGTCCAGTTTCACGCCAGAGCAGGGCTGGAAGCCCCTGAGCCGGTTTGAACTGGGGTATGCACAGGGACACCAAATGTGCCCCCAGTGCAGGACTTCAAAGCACCAGAGAGTGCTCCCGCCCAGCCCCAATACACACTATCCTGTCTGGGGAGGTGGTTACACCTCCCTGGGACAGGAAATCTATTGTCCAGGCCTCCCCTGCCGGAGTTTCGGTCAGCAGCAGGAGGCCAGACTCGTGTCTGTGGCAGCGGCATCCATTTTGTGATGCCAGGGCTCTGGAAAGTCAGTACCGGGTATACCGGTGTGTACATGTCTCTCCCTCTAGAAGGGTGGAATGCTACCCCCGCCGCCAGAACTGGCGGGTGGGGTAGTATTCCAAGATGTTTGACACCAAACACGACATGTTTCCGTGCAGCCATCCCAAAGTTAGCATTTAACGCGAGGTTATAATGCGCTTAAGAGTATATGGTCGGGCTGCACTACAAACAGCATCAGAGAAGGGTCTCCGAACGCTGCAGAGGGGCCCAGCTCATGCAGGGGCACCCTCTCACATAGGAACCACGCACTCTGCCTTCAGGATTGATAAGGCCTGCCATAGGAGTGACTTATAGGTTTATATGTGTGTATGTATGTAGTGATATAGGTAGCCTATATCACAGTAAGGGGTGCATGCACCACCTTACCCAGGCTGCAGTAGCAGACCTGTGGTGTCATTTTTGATGGCCTTCCAGGGGTGGCACAATACATGCTGCAGCCCCTGGTAGGCCTCTGAGGTACCTATGCCCTGGGTACATAGTATACCATATACCAGGGACTTATAAGGGCACTCCAGATTCCAATCAGAGATGTGCCTAAGTTACATGGAAACCATTTTAAAGAGGAAGCAGCTAGGCTGGGGTTCTGATTAGCAGGGCCCCCGCCAGACTAAGGTCGAAAAACAGTGAAGCATCAGCAAAAAGTGGGGGTACCCATGTGAAGCAGATCCTACTCTCCTACAACAGCCACTCGCTTTCTGTTGTTCCAGTGCATTCATGGTAAATTTGTACTGAAAATGCTGTTTTTTGTGGTACATTTGTCCAGTGAATTCCACGTAATTATACCAAGTTGCCAAGTTGCATAACAAGTGAAATACAAAATTCCTGAAATTAAGTAAATTACGTCTGCATTATTTAAAATTTCGAAGAGGCCTTGTTGCTACCTAACTGGGAAACTGGTTGTCAGGGACACCAGCCCTGTTCTTTAGGGATTCCTGGACAACTAGGTGGGACAGTGAGTCTACTTGTCAGCAAGAAGTCCTGGAACAATGACTAGATGCTCCATATCTCTTTTTATGCTCATACTCCAGATAGGGATTATGTATTCCTCATTCATACTTTGGAATAGACCAGGCCTGACTGGCAGTTTGTGTATACATCATTGGGCACTCCTGGCACGTTCTCTTAGTGCAAAGGTATGTGCATGCTGGAAGCAAAGGTTTTGTTCATGGGCTATAGATTACATTTCCAAAAATCAAAAATTGCCCACCTCAGTGTCTCATTTTTGGGATACGAGCTCTCAAGTGAAGGCAAGAGCCTGGCAACCCCTTTTAAAAACGACTCTGAATAGGCTACAATCCATTTTAGGATTTCAAAATGTTGGCAGAACATACATTCCTGATTACGCAGAATGGGTAAAACCATTCTACGACCGTATATGTCCAGAGTTTTCAAGTACACATTGGACACAAGAACACACAGACATTTTACATTCGTACAAGCTGATATGACAGCTTCCAAACACTTACACGCACGTGTGACACTACCAATTCAGTGATCCATGTAATCATGGGTACATCTGGATGTCGCGTTCAATGACAGTGACAGTACCAATTGCAAATAAATCTCATCTCTAAACAAATGCTAAAATGCGTTTTGCACTGACAGAAACAATTCTGGCAACAGTTGAGAGAAGGTGTCCTAGCTCAGGGGGAAATTACTTATTGTTGTGACCCCAGTACCGACCTTAGAGCTAGTGTTCCAAACACAAAATCTCTGCATCCGTGATGGATACAATGGGCTAACTCGCTCACTTTAACAGATGTAGACTACAGATTTGATTCTACATTACAAACACAAGCATTTCTCCAGTGCGAAAAAGAATATCCTCTACCTAATGAAATATTGCCTCTAGAATGCTATGATTACATCATTTACGCTGAGGGTTCTGCACAACCTGCCATATTGATGAAACAGCAATATCCTGCCACGTGCGCAGTCGTGAAAGGTCGTATTCACGATGGAACCTTCCATCCTCAAAAAACATACACGCAGTCACTAGGTGTTTGCACGGCACGTTTGGCAGAACGTAAGGCTCTAGTACTGGCATGACAGAATACGGATGCTGGATTCCCCACACTTACACTGTGTGATTCATATTATTGTGTGCAGTCATATAATGAATATCTTTATTAATGGAGTCAGAATGAATTCAGGGATTCGAAAGCCTGCACAGTGAAGCACAAGTTGATTTGGTAACAGGTGGCAAAGTTGAAAGAATGCTTACCACGGGCTCATGTCATTCATTCATTGAGTCATCAACGTGTTGGCGTACACTTTGCTGGAAATTCACTGGTTGATGAGGCCGCAAAAGTGACGGTTTGCACCACCACAGCTGCTGTGATAAATCGTTCAATTATGAGGCTAGACAGAAAAAGCATGGTGGCCGTCAATGCTACATGCAACAACACACACCTGCCGAAAGGCTTTCCACTCAAGTACTTCTACAAGCTAGATGCACAAAACATACCATATGATCAGATTCCAGGAGTGGGGGATAGAGGAATACCAAATAGTGATCGCAGACTAGGTTTATACTGGCTGCACATGAGGGTCTGGCTTCTGCTCACGCAGGGATGGCTGCTACAATTTCACTATTGCCGCAACACTACTGGTGGCCAGGTCTATACAAACAGACCAAAGACTTTGTCCTGATATGTGACATCTGTCAGCAGATGAAGGGTTTCACCATGGCACATCCACCTCAGACACATCTTTTGATTTCAAACAAGCCTTTGGCTTGTGTGTATATGGCAACATCGATCGTCTGACGCCCGAACTGTTATAAAGGATCTGCGAGGCTTCATGGGGACACACGCAATTGGCCCATTACATTCTGACAGGGTCTGTGGTTTTGCTCCCTGGCTTACAAAGAGGCCATGGAAAGTATGGGTGTGACCCTGCTTTTTTCTTCTCCATACCATCCTGAGGGAAATGCGGTCATTGAGAGGAAAAACCAGGACTTAAAGCAGTCTTTAACAGCAAGGGTATTAGGCTCAGGTCGCAGTTGGGCCCATCACCTATATGGGGTCCAGAGGGCCTGAATGATAAATATACCAATGAGGTCCCTGGGTGGTCGTACACCTTATGAGATCCTGTTTGGTATTGAGATAAGGGTCCCAGGCCTAAATAATACCAGCATAGTGGTGGCGGAAAAAACATTTGACATCAATGAATGTTTGGCTGTTTTACAGGAATTGAATGACTTCTGGGACAAGCAAAGCAACGTCCAAGTATAACACACCACCACTGGAAAAGTGAAGGGTGTTCCGGCAAGGACCGTCTGGATACCAAAGATCGAGAATCTGGTCAGAGAAAAGATTGTGGACAAAAAGGGGTTGGGCCATCCTACAGAGCTCCTGTGCGTGTCCAGGCTGTTGAAGGTACACAAAGTGTCCTTCTCCTGCCTCTTGCCAGACATCGAAACAAAAGTTTTGTCTCTATTGATCTAATCAAACCACACTACGTGTCCGATTTTCAACAGTAGGGCGTGTGGAATGCCGGGTAGCTACCAATCTCCTCTCGCTGCCGCTAAGGAGGTTCAGATGGAAGCTTTATTTTCAAACAAAACATGTTCTATTCAACATGAGACAACTACATACAATAATGAAGTATGCCTTCCACCTGTTTCACAAACACTGATTACAGTGCAGTCTACAAGTACAGAAACACAGATTTCAATTCAGAATCCATAAATGAACAAGACCTATGTAAACAGACTACAGATCGCTTCTTCTTCTAATTGAAACCAGCCTGCAGAACTTCCCAAGATAGATCGGACGACGTCTGATTACTTCGTCGACTGATGACTTCTCTTCTGATGCATCAGAGGTTCCACCATCCCCACCACCCGTCCCTTTAGTTCTGAAGGTATGTGTCTTCTATTGCTGGCTGAAAAGAAAATACTTTGTTTCACCATGGTTACACCTTTCAATTACAATTGCATTACTTTTCCTTATGCTTTGGATTGGTTTCGTGACTGTGTTCTTCATGCTCTTGAATGGACATTTTGCCCCAGAATGCTCTGTAGTACACATGTAAACTTGGTTCTAAAACCACATGCATCAACACATCGTGAACAAAGAGACTTGTCCCTGGTGAACATTTCGGCTTTTCCAGTCCCGATGGAATTGTGTAGGACAAGGTATCATTTGATGTGTATGGTCCCACTGAACTATTACAAATTCCTCATTTGTTTAAAATGTAATTGAATTACATTATCACCCCTAGTACCATTTCTGATTATTGGGATGTTAATACTGTATATCAAATGTTAGAAGATCCAGAGCATTGTACTGTGTTTTTGTCTGATGAGTTATATGATGGTACAACTAATTTTGAGGAAATGTTTTGCTATCAACATTATGGTAATCATTTTCTGCAAAAGCCAGTACACCTCTTGAGGTCTTTAACTTCACTCAATTGGAAATTGGAACATTGGCCTACACCACTGAAGGGTAATGTTAACTGACACTAAGCTGATATATTCTGCTTTCTTTCTTTCTTTCCCATCTCTCTTTTCATGGTATCGCCTTTTGGAGGGACACCGTAGATATAAAATCTATTTGGGTGACTAAAGATTGGCAGGTTCAGGGACCAAGGCTTTATTTAGGGCCTGTTTAATACCACAACAGATGATTTTCCTGAACAAAACTGTGCAACAGACTATGTGTCCTGGCCTGGCCAAGATAAAAGACTTCGAGAACACCCCATGTTCCCACTCTCACACATTTCAACGACTGACAGCAATTGACACCATACAATAAACACTAGAGGTGGGCGGAATTTGCGTAGTTGCGCTACGCAAAGCTCCGCGAAACGGTAAAAAATCTCCGCGAGCACGCAAAAGTTCCGTGAACACGTGGAATTGCTTGTTCCGCCCGTTCGCGATGCTTTTTTCCTGTTCGCGAACGCTGTTTGCGTGCTCGGGGGGAAATATCTCGCGCACACGCATTTTGAAAGCGCGAACAAGCAAAAAATTCTGCGAAGTCGCGGATCGCTGAATTTTTGGCAATTCCGCGTTCTCCGCGGATGGCGAAATTACCCAAATTCCGCAAATTCCGCGAGCGGAACGGAATTTTCCGCCCAGGCCTAATAAACACACCATTGATGCTATGCTGCGTAAGAGTAGACATAACTCATCAGATCCCAATTGTAATGAATGACTCAAATGGCCATTGTATACTAACAAATGTCATGACAGATTCCTAGGTAACATCGGGGGATTTAGTGTCCATGGGACTGACATGCATTATGTACAAAATGAACATTCGGGGGTGGTAACAACTTACAATGTAGGGAAATGGTGCCTTGATTGGCTAAAAACCTCAACACTGTACCAGGTAAAACAGCACTTGTCCCTTTCATCAGATGACCTTGGCTTGCAAGACTTTTTATTAGGTCCTCGGAAACCATGTCAAAAACACTTCTTATACGCTGTCTATAATGAGATATAGAAAATATCTCAACAAGTAGCTGCTAAAAGGTTGTGTGAGATTGACAAGGCTAATTTAGAACAGGCTCTGGCAGTAGTGGACAATAGTATGACCACTGTATCGTCTAGAATTTATTCCCTGGGTAACATTGTCTCATCCACAATAGATGTGCTTAAGAAAGACTTGTCTGCATTTCAACATGGGCAGTCCCAGCTTAGGTTGATTCTATTGCTTAGCTGGATGCTACAGACACTGCGTTCTGGCCACCTGCCATGGCGATACATTGATATAACGTATCTGTCTTCCCCATACCACCTTTTTAAACAACAGATAGCTATGGCAGGGAGAGATGCTAAATACACAATGGTACACAATGAGAAGTTAAAGAGATTACCTTTTACCGTTGCAGAGATAGCATCCTCAGATTGGATAATCCATGGGCACATTACACTACCGATCCCAACTTTTCACTTTTAGTACTGTCTAAATCACCATCAAGTGGGCAGGTATGAAGTGTTAGGTGAAAGGTTCATACATGAACATTGGGAACTTCCTTTCATGTTCCGTTGCAGGAATAAAGAACTGACGTTTTTCTCAGTGGCTTGGACTGCGAAAGTACTTTAAGTGGGTCCCTCGTGTGCAAAGACGTCTCGTTGCACGGGGCTTGCAATGCATCCATGGCAAATCTTTTTTGCCACAGGAAAGGGTTCCCGGTGGCCGTGATTTAACCGGCTTTCAGACTGCTCTCGAATGGGAGTTACCTCATGTTGAACGATCAAGGTTGCTGTGGGATGAAGCCAGGGGTTGCCTATTTAGTGGCTGTCTCTTCAATTGTAACATGTTTCACCCAAGTCCTGTTTCTGCCTGCCCATGTAGTTAGGGAGGATATGCTGTGGCCTTCGATTAATCTCACCAACGTGCTCTTTGATGCCAAGAGCAAACTGAAAGCCTTATTGTTGCAGAAAGATGTGGCCTTAACTTTGGTCAAGGAGATATTTGATCTTCAGGTGGTGCGTTCTTCTACGGAGATACAGGTGCTTCTCCGTACTAACTTCCCACAGAATTTTCGGGAACATGTCCATCGTATTTTTAATACGTCTAAAACGACTGGAATTGTAAGGTTTCTCAAAAGCATAGGCTCGGGGTTGGTCAGCACCTTCCACACGGTGTTCGGAGTTATTCCATCTTTTATCAACTCCATCCTCTGAAGCATCTTTGGAGGCCTTCCGCTGGCCCTGATCCTAGTTGCAGGGATCCTGCTTTTATTATTTTTGTTCTGCAATGGATGTTCAAGATCAATGGAGCTGGCACTGCCTCGTGTGCTGTGAACGCATTGTACATTTCTTTGGCATCTATTTTGTGAACTGGATGAGCGTTGTTTTCTGTCTTTCTGGCCTGTATGGCTGCATTGCTTAAAGCCTGTGTTCCGCTGCCTCTTGTGCTTTCACGAATGTGCCCTGGATCTGTGCTTGGGATCGCAGTTGGTTGAACCTCGGAACATATACGTGCTGGTGGACCCTTTGAAGGCCCATCTGTACAGCTATTCCCTGCGAATAGCTCTGCTCATGGCCACATACTATAGTTTCCCTGGGTTGCCTCTGCACCTAGTGGTTTGGATCCAAGCTGGATATTCTCCCTCAGCTGTTGCTGTGAGGGATGGATGGGAACATATTTGCTCTATTGATTTACTATGAGGTTTGCCTTTAGGAACGTTGTCTGCAGATGATGGGAACAGAAATGTTTTGTCTACCAATCGGAACGTGTAAACATCTGCCTTTCGTGTTGTGGGAACTTTTTATTCAGCCTGTTTTTACTTCCAAATTTGTTGTTAGTCTACCATCATTTTAAGAACTTTTGTAATTTTATGTACAATTGGCTTTCTTTATGCTCTGGGCTTCTAAACAGCATGGGTGCCTATTTTCAATATAATTTTTTTAAGAGATTTTACTGTACATAGTTTTTAGCAGCATATTTTTTGCTAAAGTGTGATTCATTTGCTTTTAATAGCTTTTTACCGGTATATGTATAAGGAGTGGGTGTTATGTGCCCGAGTTAGGCCCGGTAGGAATTAGTATTCTTCTTGCATTTACACACATCTTTTTCCTAAAGTTGCCCTCTATTTGCCCGTTACCATTTGTTACACATTTTGCATTCGTGTCAGTTGGATTGGTTTTACAGAAACACCGACCTTGCTGACAGAACATTCCGTGAGAATCCTATCACACTGCCTTGGCATTTGGTGCAAGGCTTCTCACGTGAGTAATAGAAATGTGTTTTATTATTAAATCCATTTGGCGACACCCCTTTCTGTAGAACGCAAACAATGGCTGCCTGATTACAACCTCGTCCCGTGGCAAGGATACTGCTTTCTATATATAACCTTTTGTTTCCTAACTAATCGGAGGAGACACTTCTGCTGATCTTGAGAGGTCCCTGCATGCTGAAGCTTTCTCCAAGCAGCTGACTGGTATCTCCGTGAACCTGAACAACGCAGGCCGGTGGGGCCATCCAAACTATGCCGGCGACACTAGGCGAATGGGCCGTGCTGACCGCTGCCTCAGGCCTACACCACGGTCAGGTAGGTCACACATTTGGAACTGAGTCTTGATTACACCATGGCAGTGAACATCATTTAAGGCAGTGAACAATTCACTATACACCCTTCGATGTGGTGGCAACAAGTCTGTGCATGGCATCCCAACCACACGTGTCTGTGGGCCCATGCTGAACGCTGCCTCCGGCCTACACTGCGGTCCAGTAGGTCACAGAGACTTGATTTGGCAATGTTGGAGTTCACATCTGTGTACCATCATCATCGCAGACTGCATCCCCTCTGAGCATCTGTGCCACTAAGTGTGTTCCCCGACATTCATGGACACTCACTGGTCATACATTGGTGGCGTTTGTGTCAATGGAATGGGGGCTAGTTTTCATCCTCATGTAGCTGATCCCGAATTGTTGGTGACAATGAGGGTTGCACTTTCCACTCCTCAATTTGCTGCTTCCGGATAACATCAGACCTTCCGCATCATGCCCTGGAGGACACCTTCCACTGTCCCCCGCAACACTCCCCAACATACACCTCGGACATTGATGGGGACCCGCTCAGGTCGCATGGCCCATCTGACTGCACCGCAAGTCACCGTCCCGTGGCTGGGTGCCTGTGCCGGCCGCACTGCATCCGGGGCCACTGACTCTGTGCTGCCCAGGCCTGGGACCCCTTCACCTGAGACATTGAATGGCCTCTGTAGCGATGGTCTTGGGGTCATCAACGCCATGTGTCTGTGGCACCGCGCTGTCCGCATCCTCCGGCCTCAACTGCGGGCCACCAGGGCCCACTCATAGCATTGAGTCTTGACCGGCCCGGACGTCGCATCACCGCAGGAGGCACACGCCACCACGGCAAGGACCACCTCCAACCGTCAACTGCCAGAGTCGAAACGGTGGTCCTGACAGCCCTACGGAGTTGCTCAGACCTGTCGTGGATGCCATCATCGTCCTCATACCCTGCTCAGCACTCCAGGTGCCAGTGACTCAGTGCACTGCAACTCACGGAACCTCCTGACTGAATATTGGGTGACCTCTGTCCTCACTCGGATCCCTCCATGTTGCTCTGCAGTTGACTCTGTTATGCTGGTGTTTTCTGTTTCCATTACACTGGTGTCCACTGTTCAGGTTGTTGCCAGCACCAAGCACTCCGTGCGGGCTGGCTTATACTCACCCCACACACATCCAGCACAGGCGTCACTGTATATGTGGCCCTGCCAATAAAGGGGCCGGGCGCACGTGTCCGTAGCCAGTTCAACATGATATGTGCATATGTCCCTGTGGTCTTGTTGTATGCATGGGGGCCCTGGGCCCTACGACATTACATTGTGCTGTGTACAGCGGACACAGACATGTCACCGCAGGCAGCGGGCTAGAACCTGGACATGTAGCTTTGTCGTCACCCACTCAATTGGTAAGGGGAGTGGACTGTGCTGTCATACGCAGAGCCAACGTGGGTGTGTGACTGATATGTGCTTACCCCTGTGCGTTGGTCTGTACTGGGTATGTGCATCTGCATGTGTCTCTATGGCAGTGTGGGTCTCCTTTGTGGGGTGTAGGTGGTCCCTGAAGGGTATTGGACACCCACGTATGTGTTCTAGTTCGCCTTCCATGGGTTAGGCAACGCCCGCACCTGTTGGGCCACCTCCTTTTGGCGTTCTGACACCTGGCATTGGGGTGCCATGTGTGGGTCGGTGAAGTGTTGTGAGCCAGCAATGATTGCGGGTGCTTCATGCTGTGTGGTCTGTTGCAGGGGCTGGGTTCTCCTCTGAGTGGCTTGTCTGCCCTGGTCCTGGTGGTGGGTTGTGTGGGATGTCCATGGGCTGTTGTAGGGCGTCGGTGTCGAAGGTGTGGTGTTCGTCTCCGGCATCACTGATGGGTTGTCTGTTCTGACCTGCTGGAGGTGTTGTTTGTCCCTCTGCATTGTGAAGGGGAGGTGCATGTTGGCATTGTGTTGGCGCCTTGTTCTTGTCGACATGCAGACTGTGTGACGATGTACATTGTGAGTGTTTGGGCGGTGGTGGCTATTTGAGTTGGGACAGTGTACATTTGGCCTACATGGCTGATGTGGGGTTGTAGGGGTAGATGTGCATCTCACAGTTCTCTGCTCTGTCCGATGTGATTGTTCTGTTACTGTGCCTGGTTGGACCCAGTTGTGTCCCCTGTTCTGCAGTGTGGGTGTTGCACTTTGTGCCACATTGTCATGGTATGTGCTGTGTGACTGCTATGTGTGTGTGCTGCAGTGTGCCACGGGGATGGGGGACATGTCCCTGGGTAATTGTTGGTGTGCAGTGTGTTACACCTCATTGTGCATGTGTGGCATTGTGCCCATCACCCCCCGTCCCCCCAGTCCCTGTTGGATCCTCACCCTGTTGTTGTTGTGTCAGGTCCTGTTGGGCTGTGTCCGTACTCCCTACTCCTTGCACCCTCTCCACACTGATGACTGTGGCCTGGGTTTCCTCCTGCTCCTCCTGTGGCGCTGGACTGCCACCTCCTGTCGCCGTTGCTGCCTTCCTGTTGGCAGCGGGTTTGTACCTGGTTTAGGTTGTCAGGTCCTGCCGGCGCCTCTTGGCCTACTGGATTGGCCTCCTGGGCTCTGCGACTGCATTCCAGGTGGTCTGCTTGTGGGTCATTTGCTGGTAGTGTTCTGTCGCCTCCGTGGCCTTGGTCTTGTTTTCCTGCGGTCTGCACCCCGTCTTCCTCTCCATTTTCTCCTTGGCCTTCCCCGACCCAGTTGTTCCTTGCTGGTGGTCTGTGGGGGTTGTGGTGTTCGCGTTGCCCTCTGTGCTGGGTCAGGGTGCATGGATGTTGCTACGTGCTTTGGCTTGTTTCTGGTGTGTTGTGCCTGTGGTTTTTATGGTGCAATTGCCCGCCAGACGCGTGGGAGTTGCAGGCCTGAGGCTGCTTTTCGCAGCATTTTGTACCGCGATTGTCCTCTTCGCATGATTTCTCGCGTTTCGCATTTTTTAAGCGTGGTGTTGATTTTCACGCTGGCTTTTGACGCGTTATCTGGTGACTATCGCATGCTACCGCCTTGTTGTGAATTCCACGTTGACACGGGGTTATTTTCCCGTGATAGGCTGCGTTATTGAAAGTTGCGTTACGCTACTCTTGCGGTAGATATCACACGTTCTTGTGAATATACCCCCTAGTCTGTAAATTCCACCTCCACTTTGTGGGAGGGCTTCAAAGTTGTAATCTGTGGTGCTTGTATTGCCAAGCAGGCCAGGGTTTTGAGAGCGATACTTAAGATGCTCGTCCAACTTGAATCTGAACTTCGTACCCTTGATACAGCGTATTTTGGCTTCAGAGGATGTAGGTATTCTTGCCTCTATAACGCAGAAACTCAGCGAATATGAGGAGGAGGCCACTCTGGAGACGCATTATCTCAGCAAAGCTGCTGTAACCAGGCGTTATGACAAGGAGGACAGGGCAGACCAAACGTTGGCTAGACTGCTCTATCGCCCATGGGCCCGTGATTACTTTACTGAACTGCTGGACGATCAGCAAATCACGCATTCTGATTTGTTTGAGCCTAAAGTGCATCATGATCAAATTTTATACACATCTTTAGAACTCCACGGTCACCTATGATCCGGGTCTCCTGGACCAATACTTTGACTGTATTCAATTGATATGGCTATAAGATGCTCAACGGCAGTATCTTCACATTCCATTCTCTGTGGAGGACGTGGTGCTGGCGATACAGGGCATGCCGGATGAAAAAGTGCTGGGACTGGATGTCCTTACTGTGTCCTTCTACAAAGAATATGCACAGATCCTCACTCCTCACTAACTGGCGGTCTATGATGAAGCCCTTCGGATTAGAAGCCTTTCCCCCACATTGCGTATAGCAGTCATCGTGACCATATTGAAACCTGCTTATGAGTGCAGTTACTGTGATTTTACATTTACAATGTCTGATGAATACACTGCGTGGACTGACTAAAAGATCCACAGCATCAAATCTCACTTCTGTAGAACTTTTATTATTTATGTAGATGGCTGTCTGTTTGTCACATGTGTGCTAGTATATGAGATATACATGTTTATCATGCAAGCATCATAGGTTTCAAAGTGTGAGGAGATACAGGGAGAATAATATAAGTGAATAATTAGCCTTCATTGGCCCAAAAGGCATGGAATTATTACTTGGCCTCACAATTGAACTACACAAAATCTATGGTATAGGGGGTACATTTTTTAATAATAGACCATATTGGAACCTGGGCAGCTACCTAATCAATGCGACTCCTACCATGCCTGGACGCAATCTGTCCCACAAGATACACACAATGTATGCCCTCCTACAATCCATTGACCCTCAGCTCAAGGCGGCTGCAGGTCTTCTTGATGGCACCAAGGCCTTTGACTCTTTGGAGTGGTCTTTTTTTGTTCCAGCTGCTGCAGCGATGTAAGGAAGAACTATCCCCAAATTAAAATAAACCATTCATTTTACAAACAGATGCGTCAGAACAAGGTTTAGGGGTAGTTCTCTCCCAAATAGATAGACAAGGGAATTAAAGGCCAGTAATATATATTAGCCGAAAAGTATTTCAACGGAAAAAACACTACGCCGTAATAGAGAAGGAAGCTCTGGCCATTAAATGGGCCATTGAGTCTCTGCGATATTATCTTGAAGGTAGGGAATTCATATTATATACAGATAACGCCCCATTAGAGTGGCTATCCCGTAACAAAGGACACAATGACCGAGTGTTAAGATGGTTCTTAGCATTACAGCCTTTCAGATTCAGTACACATCAAAGAAAAGGGAAAAACCAGCTTAATGCTGATTATCTGTCCCGATACCCCATAGAAATCTCTCTTGCAAGCAAGAAAGTTAGGGTGGGCGAATGTAAGGAAGAACTATCCCTGCCCGCCCCCGAAAACAACCTAATCCATCCCACGGATCTCAACCCAGCACCCGTAACACACCCTAACTTACCTTTCCATTCCCAGCCCGATGAACTTCCCCGATGGCCCGTTTCCTGTAAAGAGAAGAAGGAAAGGGTTAAGTTGGATGGCAGAGAGACCCTGGCAAAGAAGGAAGGAGGATCCATGGATGCACGTAACCAATCACCAGCGAGTATGGACCAGGAAGAACGGCCGATCGCCGATCCAGAGGATGGAGAAGGATGCCCAGTTTCTGCAGTCGAGGAGCAGTGACTAGAACCAGAGGACTACGAAGTTCCAGAAAAGTGGAGCGAAGAGTGGTGGTCGCCCTGGGAAGCTTGAAGTCCCCGCCGCAACTCAGGAGAGTAGCGGCTTTTCCCGGTACGTGGGCAAAGAGAGAAGGGTAGCTTCGGGGGCTGTACGGGGTGGGGAGTGAAAACGTTGGGAAAGTCTAGAAACAGTAGTGCGGCACAGGGAGGAGAGGGGAGGAGTACAGGAGGGGCCCGGGACGGGTGAAGTATAGGGACCAGAGAGAGTCCTTGTCTTAATGCAGTGGCCATTGGTAACTTCAGAAAAGAGAAATTGGTGGATTTTGAGGGAAGAGAATAAAAGAGCCTTTATATTGAGAGTCCGAGAAAGAGAGGACTAAGGTGATGGTTAAGAGAGGCCATGAAAATGACCCATGGAAGACTAAAGGCACATAATTGGTTTGAGTGAGTATGGGGAACAAATTGCAATTTTTTTTTCTTAATTTCACAACCCTCTAACCCCTCTACTATCAAAGGGTTAGAAATTAATAACCCGAAGCAAAAGGGTTCTATTTTCTACACACCTGGGTGTGGTGATGGTCCCTGTCATTATTAATCCTATTAGACAGGCCATTTTACTTACCTTGCTCACCTTGTCTTCTCTCCTAACAACCCGGGACGACACACCACTGGAGACTGGAACTGGAATCTAAGAGAAGGAAGAGAAAAAGAAGGTTACCAATGAAAGGAGAAGCCCTGACAAACCAGGACCAATAATCCAGAACCAATACTTTTTTTTTGTTGTTTATTCATTTTTCTTTTGTCCTCTCAAAATAAAAACACCAAAATTGAGAAACACATACGGCCTCCCAGATTTATTTTCCGCCCATCCCTCACAAACTTGGTGTCAGAACTGGGATCAGATAGGATGGAGGCCATTGTGTACAAAATGGCGGAAGGCCAGGAAAAACTGGAAAGGATTATGGAACGCTTTCTAGCCGTCGCAGAAGAAGATAGGGAGAAATTACATAGGACCCTGACAGAACGAAGACAGACACAAGAGGGCACAATAGGAAGGCTGACAGATGTGCTCAGCCAACAGAGGCCACAGGCAGCAGCACTCCCTTCGGCAGTGATGCAAAAATATGTTGCCGGCGAAGACCCAGACTTCTTTTTTGCGAATTTTGAATGGATGGCATGGTCAGCGGCCTGGCCTGTAGACAAATGGGGGCAATATCTCATGCCACTCCTTTCCGGTGACTGGGTATGTTGCTTCACCTCAACCTGGCGACAGCTCAGGGGAGGGGGCACCGCTCTAAGATAAAAAAATGTAAATGTCTTTAAAGTGTGCCAGTGTCAAAACACTGTATTAACAAAAAGTACAGAAAGATCTAAAAAGCCATGTGCTAGATGTCAAGAGGGTGAGTGCAGCCTGCCCTTTATCTTAGAGCGGTGCCCCCTGCCCTGAGCTGTCGCCAGGTTGAGGTGAAGCAACATACCCAGTTGTTACGGGTAAGCATGGAGCACTTTATTTGTCTTCCTGTTTATATGTACATTCACCTGGCATAATCTGTAGACATAGGTCATACCGGCCTACTTTGTTGTCTGTTTGTTTTTGGTTTGTTGAAGGTCACTGTAACTCCTTTTTTTGTATCCACCCAAAATAGGTTTTGATACTTTGCACACAACAGGAACCGCAAGTATATTTGGTTCCTTTCTTTTCGTTTTTCCATATATATTCATGTTACACTTTTCACGTTGCAGCAGCATCTTCGAGGTCCTGAAGAAAGCCTTGCCCGACATAGGGGCATAACGGCTGAAACATGTCGACCACAAACTTTCACCTCACTCATGCGGTTTAAATCCATACCGCAGGTGCACTGTTTTTAATCCTAGCAGTGAGAGCTTCCTAATAAAGCATGCATTCAGTTCTCCCTAGCTAGTTTTATCATCACCTCACTCGTTCTTTTCTTTTGCGCTGTGTCCTCATCCACACTATTATTCTCATTTGGTGGATTTACTAATCCAGTTAGAGTAGAAATTAAAACATCCCTGTGCTCCTCCCTCTCAGAGAGGGGGTTGTAGCCCCCAGAGGAACTAGGTCTTCCTCTGGGAGGAGAATCCCAAATGATGAAGCATGCCACCTTAGGTGGGTGAGGGATTTCGTCCTGAAGGGATTCTTCCCTCAGCTAGGTCTGTTGTGATTTGGTCAGTGCCTTTTTGTTTTTTGTCGTTCTATGTGCAGACAACTCAGACCCAAGGATTTTTTTGTATTTATTATATTGTAGAATTGGGGATGTAATCCTTTGCTGGTCTTAAAATTTTTTCCCTAGGACCCTCTCTTCACCGTTCCTTTTGTTAGTACTGATCAGGGTACGCCATTTGATTCTAAACTACTAAAAAGTCTGCCAACAGTTAAATATTAAACAGATAAGGACATCTGCTTATCATCCGCAGACAAACGGGTTAGTGGAATGTTATAATGTCACACTAAAAACAACACTAAAAAAATTATTGGAGTTGGAAACGCGCAAATGGGAGGATATGCTGCCCCTTGCCCTTTTCGCTATTCGGTGTAAACAGCAAAAAAGTACTAGATACTCCCGGTTTGAATTGTTATGTGAGAGACTGTAGGAGAGTAGGATCTGCTTCACATGGGTACCCCCACTTTTTGCTGATGCTTCACTGTTTTTCGACCTTAGTCTGGCTGGGGCCCTGCTAATCAGAACCCCAGCCTAGCTGCTTCCTCTTTAAAATGGTTTCCATGTGCCTTAGGCACATCTCTGATTGGAATCTGGAGTGCCCTTATAAGTCCCTATTATATGGTATACTATGTACCCAGGGCATAGGTACCTCAGAGGCCTACCAGGGGCTGCAGCATGTATTGTGCCACCCCTGGAAGGCCATCCAAACTGACACCACAGGTCTGCTACTGCAGCCTGGGTAAGGTGGTGCAGGCACCCCTTACTGTGATATAGGCTACCTATATCACTATATATACACACACATATAAACCTATAAGTCACTCCTTTGGCAGGCCTTATCAATCCTGAAGGCAGAGTGCGTGGTTCCTATGTGAGAGGGTGCCCCTGCATGAGCAGGGCCCCTCTGCAGCGTTCGGAGACCCTTCTCTGATGCTGTTTGTAGTGCAGCCTGACCATATACTCTTAAGCGCATTATAACCTCGCGTTAAATGCTAACTTTGGGATGGCTGCACGGAAACATGTCGTGTTTGGTGTCAAACATCTCGGAATACTACCCCCCCCCCCGCCAGTTCTGGTGGCGGGGGTAGCATTCCACCCTTCTAGAGGGAAAGACATGTACACACCGGTATACCCGGTACTGACTTTCCAGAGCCCTGGCATCACAAAATGGATGCAGCTGCCACAGACACGAGTCTGGCCTCCTGCTGCTGACCGAAACTCCGGCAGGTGAGGCCTGGACAATAGGTTTCCTGTCCCAGGGAGGTGTGACCACCTCCCCAGACAGGATAGTGTGTATTGGGGCTGGGCGGGAGCACTCTCGGGTGCTTTGAAATCCTGCACTGGGGGCACACTTGGTGTCCCTGTGCATACCCCAGTTCAAACCTGCTCAGGGGCTTCCAGCCCCTGCTCTGGCGCAAAACTGGACAAAGGGAAAGGGGTGTAACCACCCCTCTGCCCTGACCCTCCCATAGGTGGGGCCACAGAGTATGTCCAACCCCCTACCTTAGTATAAGTAGGGGACCCCAGTCCTTAGGACTTTAGATTAACCTGGACGAAACTCTGACACAGAATCCTGGACCTTCGACGCTCTACTTCAAGATTAGAGGACTGAAGAATCTCCCTTGGGGTCAAGGAGTGACTCCCCTGCTTGGCAGGCACCAAAGAAGCAATTGTCCGGTCTGCATCGCTGAAGCTCCCGTCGGACGCCGAAGTCTTTGCATCACCAGAGGTGGATTTCCAGACTTCCCCGAGGCTGCCCTGAGTCCCCAGCAAAGCTGAGGCCCGTAGCTGTCGTGGGTAACGTGGCACCGTGACCCCTGGACACCGAACGCATTTGCAAGTGCATCCTCTTCTGGGTGTCCCACGAAGTCGTACTTTGGGCTCCGAGTAGCCCCAGCCTCCAGCACCAACTGCACCGAAGATCACTGGCCTCCACTCCACGAGTGTCCTGTGAGCCAGCTCCACGTGCATCATCTTGAGGCTCCTTTGCGGTCGCTAGTCCATTGGCTAGTAGGCCCTCCCGAAGGCCAATCTTTTTCTGCTTGGGCTCCCTGGTTGCTCCAGGTGTGCCCTGACTTATCCTTGCTGGGTGAGTCCCCCAGACCTTGCTGGTCTGCAACATCGTCCTTCTTCCATTTCCATGAGACTTGCCGTTGCCAAGGCTTGTTGGGTCCAATCCGGTCGTCAACACCCCTGCAATCGACAGACGTCATGGGACAGCTGGAATCCAGCTCCTGGTTGTCGTCGACGCCTCCTGGACCTCGTGGCTGAAGAGTCAAGACGACCGTCAACCTACCTGAAGCACTCGACATCGGTGGGCATCTGCTCATCGCCTTCCTGGTCACTGGCTAGTGACCCAGACTCTGTCCCCTCTGCTTTCAGGTTCTTCAGATCTTCGATCCACCTTTGGATCCACCCGAACACTTTCGACTTGGTCGCCAGCAGCACTTTTCAGCAGATCGCCATAGAAAGCGACGACGAAACTCGACCCAGAAAGACACCTATTCACCCGGCTCCCCTGGGTGAGGTAACTCGAGTACTCCGGTGCTCCCGTGGGTATTGACACTAGAACAGCCTAGTTCTCAAAGGGTTTGCTCCAAGTCCTCCTCTAAGTGTCCCTTTTCTTTTAAATTCTAATCGCGACTTTCCCCATAGAAGTTAACGGCGATTCGTGGCTGTGTTCATACACTGCACGCGTCCCCCGTGGGTCCCCTGTGTCACTACCTTGGGTGGTTCCTTGTGGTCCAAGCACTTCTACAGGCTCTAGGCCTTGTGTCTAGCTCAGTCGTGGTTCTTATACCACTTTATTGGTATATGGTTTGGTACGCCCCAGGGGCTCAAACGTGTATTTGTGCTATTACTGTAGATAACTAACTTATAATTTATGTATTTCGAACTCTAGCCTCATAAAGAGACTAGAGGGGTGTGTTTAGTAATAAATACATATATTTTGAATATATACCTGGTGTGGTCCTCTTTCATTTGGTCACTCAAGAGATTATAGACTGGTAAAACAAGCTGCTTTACATTCCTTCAAGACTTAGCCTGAAGGCTGCTCTCCATAGCTACCACTAGGATAGCTTTCAATAAAGGTTGTCTTTAACCTATCTCCAATAAGGGGTTATTTGGACTGGTGCAAGGTGCCCACTATAATTAGTGGACAGCATATGCCAGGCCAACTTCTCACATTGGTGTGCAGCGTGTGGGATTCCAGCTTGCTATTGTTTTACCAGATAATCTCAATTGAATTGATCAACTGAAAACCACTAAGGGTACCTAAGGTACATATAAATCAAGCTTAATAATACAGTAAGTTCTACTGAACTTAGAGTTGTGTGTTAAGGGACAGCACACCCTTTCTACAACTCAAGAGAGTTTAGTAGGCCACACTAGAGTAGGTAGTGCATACACCACACCTCACTAGTAATGTCTTCAAAGCCAGGACCCAGTGAGTCCTTGCCAGAAGCCAGTGGGCTTCTTCCCTCCAAGTATGATTGTAGGAGAGTAGGATCTGCTTCACATGGGTACCCCCACTTTTTGCTGATGCTTCACTGTTTTTCGACATTAGTCTGGCTGGGGCCCTGCTAATCAGAACCCCAGCCTAGCTGCTTCCTCTCTAAAATGGTTTCCATGTGCCTTAGGCACATCACTGATTGGGATCTGGAGTGCCCTTATAAGTCCCTAGTATATGGTATACTATGTACCAAGGGCATAGGTACCTCAGAGGCCTGCCAGGGGCTGCAGCATGTATTATGCCACCCCTGGAAGGCCATCCAAACTGACACCACAGGTCTGCTACTGCAGCCTGGGTAAGGTGGTGCATGCACCCCTTACTGTGATATAGGTTACCTATATCACTAAATACATACACACATATAAACCTATAAGTCACTCCTAAGGCAGGCCTTATCAATCCTAAAGGCAGAGTGCATGGTTCCTATGTGAGAGGGTGCCCCTGCATGAGCAGGGCCCCTCTGCAGCGTTCGGAGACCATCTCTGATGCTGTTTGTAGTGCAGCCTGACCATATACTCTTAAGCGCATTATATCCTCGCGGTAAAATGCTAACTTTGGAATGGCTGCACCTAAACATGTCGTGTTTGGTGTCAAAAATCTTGGAATACTACCCCCCCGCCAATCCTGGCGGTGGGGGTAGCATTCCACCCTTCTAGAGGGAAAGACATGTTAACTCTGACTAGTCCGGTAACTTCTTTCCAGAGCCCTGGCATCACAAAATGGATGCTGCTGCCACAGACACGAGTCTGGCCTCCTGCTGCTGGACGAAACTCCGGCAGGGGAGGCCTGGACAATAGGTTTCCTGTCCCAGGGAGGTGTGACCACCTCCCCAGACAGGATAATGTGTATTGGGGCTGGGCGGGAGCACTTTCGGGTGCTTTGAAGTCCTGCACTGGGGGCACATTTGGTGTCCCTGTGCATACCCCAGTTCAAACCGGATCAGGGGCTTGCAGCCCCAGCTTTGGCGCGAACTGGACAAAGGGAAAGGGGTGTAGCCACCCCTCTGCCCTGACCCACCCATAGGTGGGGCCACAGAGTAGTCCAACCCCTATCTTTAGTATAAAGATAGGAACCCAGTCCTTAGGACTTTAGATTATCCCTGGACGAAACTCTGAAACTGAATCCTGGACCTTCGACGCTCTACTCACGATTAGAGGACAGAAGAATCTCCCTTGGGGTCAAGGAGTGACTCCCCTGCTTGGCAGGCACCAAAGAAGCATCTGTCCGGTTCGCATTTCTGAAGCTCCCGTCGGACGCCGAAGTCATCGCATCACCAGAGGTGGATTCTCAGACTTCCCCGAGGCTACCCTGAGTCCCCAGAAAAGCTGAGGCCCGTGGCTATCGTGGGTGACTTGAGACCGTGACCCCTGGACACCGAGCACATTTGCAAGTGCATCCTCTTCTGGGTCTCCCAAGAAGTCGTGCTTTGGGCTTTGAGTAGCCCTAGCCTCCAGCACCACCTGCACCGAAGATCACTGGCCCCCATTCCACGAGTATCCTGTAAGCCAGCTCCACGTGCGGCGTCACGAGGCGCCTTCGCGGTCGCTAGCCCGTTGGCTAGTAGCCCTTAACGAAGGCCAATCTTTTTCTTACTTGGCATCCTGGTTGCTCCAGGCCTGCCCTCACTTACCCTCGCTCGGTGAGTTCCCCAGACCTTGCTGGTCTGCACCATCGACGATCTACATCTTCCTCGAGACTTGCCGTTGCCAAGGCTTGTTGGGTCCAATCCGGTCGCCGACACCTCAGCACTCAACAGACATCGTGTACCAGCCCGAATCCTGCTCCTGGTCGCCGACAACGCCTCCTGGACCTCGTGGCTGAAGAGTCAAGACGACCGTCAATGCACCTGAAGCACTCGACATCGGTGGGCATCTGTCCATCGCCTTCCTGGTCACTGGCTAGTGACCCAGACTCTGTCCCCTCTGCTTTCAGGTTCTTCAGAACTCCGATCCACTCTTGGATCCACCCGGACACTTTTCTCTTGGCCGCCAGCAGCACTTTGCAGCAGATCGCCATTCGAATCGACGACGAAACCCGACCCCGAAAGGCACCTAGGGCCCAAACGTGTATTTGTGCTATTACTGTGTTTAAATAACTTCTAACCTATGTACTTCGAACTCTAGCCTCATAAAGAGACTAGAGGGGTGTGTTTAGCAATAAATACATATATTTTGAATATATACCTGGTGTGGTGCTCTTTCATTTGGTCACTCAAGAGATTATAGACTGGTAAAACAAGCTGCTTTACATTCCTTCAAGACTTAGCCTGAAGGCTGCTCTCCATAGCTACCACTAGGATAGCTTTCAATAAGGTTGTCTTTAACCTATCTCCAATAAGGGGTTGTTTGGACTGGTGCAAGGTGCCCACTATAATTAGTGGACAGCATATGCCAGGCCAACTTCTCACAATGATAAACTCCCATTCTTGGAATTGAGAGCATTATGCAATACTAGGAAGTTGAAGGCAGGCAAAAGTGCCAGCACCCAACACCTCAGGGAGGTGTTACTAGCTGATGATCTCAGCAGGCCCCTAGGGTCTGAAGGGGTAGGCAAAGAGGGTGGGGCAGAAGATGAGGAAGGGGCCAGGGGTGAAGAAACCCAGGTACCCCCCTCTGAAACTGGCCAGGAAGGTGAAAATGACCTTGTCCTGGAAAATCCAATTCCTCCTGTGGAGGAGGAGGAGGGAGAGGATCAGACTGACCTCCCCTTTGTCCCCCAGGAAGAGTTCTGAGTGTGCCCAGAAGGTCTAGGTCTCCTTCTCAGGAGTCTAACCACTCTGACACCTCAATAGGGACCTCTATCTCCTCTCATAGGAGGGAATCCTCTCATGAGAGGAGAAAGAGACTGATTCAATATGAGCAAACTCAGCTTGAACTCAGGAAACAGCAATTGGCTATAGACAGGGTGTCCCTAGATCTCTATAGAGAGAGACAAAAGTTGGGACTAGAGTCCCATGGTGGCAGCAGTTTCCCCAAAGATAGGGAAAGGTCTTATGACCATAGAAACCTGAGCAAGATTGTCCCTCCCTACCAGAGTGGGGATGACATCCACAAATGGATAACTGCTCTAGAGAGGGCCTGTAAAGTACAGAGGGTCCCTCAGGAGCAGTGGGCAGCAATCTTGTGGCTCTCCTTTGCAGACAAAGGTAGAGACAAGCACCTCACTGTAAGAGAAGAGGATGCTGATAATTACAAAGTCTTGAAGAGTGCTCTAATTGATGGGTTTGGCCTAACCACTGAACAATACTGGTTAAAGTTCAGGGATACCCAAAAAGCACAGACTCAAGACTGGGTGGACTTTGTTGATTGTTCTGCCAAGGCTCTGGAAGGTTGGTTATTGGGCAGTAAGGTATGTGACTTCACAGGATTGTACAATCTGATAATGAGGGACAGATTCTTAATAACTGTCAAAATCAGCTGTTGCATCAGCACCTGGTAGACTCTGATCTGACCTCTCCCCAAGAATTGGGAAAGAAGGCAGACAAATGGGTCAGAACCAGGGTGAAGCAGAAGGTACAGAACCAAGGTGGTGACCCTAAGAAGCAAGATTCGAAAACCTCTGATAAGGGTGGGGAGAAGGGTAAAGATCAAAAGTCTTCACAAGGCCCCCAAAAATCTTCTTCAGGTGGGGATTCACAGTCTACCAAAGGGAAAGGCCAAAGAAAACCATGGTGCAAGGTCTGTAAGCAAAAGACCCACTGGACCAGTGATTGCACCAAGTCCAAAGACTCGACTCCAGCCCCCACCAATGCCCCTAAGGCACCTGCTCCCCCTAGTGCAGTTACAGTTGGTGGTGGGACTACACAAGCCAAGGGTTTAGTAGGGTTGACCCTGGGTAAAGAGATGAGCTCTGACCTAGTCAGAGAACTCACTCAGGCTGTCCTAGTCTGTGATGGAGGCATGAATATGACCTCCTCTGTGAGTCCCAGTAATCTGGGCAAGTACAGACAACAGCCTTTAATCAATGGAAGAGAGGCTTTGGCATTTAGGGACACAGGGGCAAGTGTCACCATGGTGACACAAGACCTTGTGAATCCTGGGCAGATCATACTTGGTGAAATGTACCAAGTGACCAATGCTAGCAACGTCAGAACAGACCATACTCTGGCAGTTGTTAACTTCTCCTGGGGAGGGGTAACTGGCCTTAAGAAGGTTGTGGTAAGTGCAGACCTACCCGTTGAATGCTTGCTTGGCAATGACTTAGAAACTTCAGCTTG
Source organism: Calotriton arnoldi (assembly GCA_963921515.1). Taxonomy (NCBI): domain Eukaryota; kingdom Metazoa; phylum Chordata; class Amphibia; order Caudata; family Salamandridae; genus Calotriton; species Calotriton arnoldi. The sequence goes on from CAWUFW010012606.1 coordinate 296,906, forward strand.
GGCAGAAGTGGAGCTCAGGACCCATGCAGAAATGCTGGGCATCCCTGCAGATGTGTTTGCTGTGACCAGGTCACAAGCCAAAATGTCTAGCACTGAACAGGCCTTGGATTCTGGAATAATGGACCAAGTGCCCTCCAAGAAGAGGAGTAATAGGGTAAAGGCAGTGCCTTCCCCCTTGGCTCAGAAGGAAGATCAGTCCCTTGAGGGGGATGATCTCAGTCCTGAGGAAGGAACTGTCCCAGAGGAGCTTGAACCTCACCAGGTTGAGTTCTTGGGGACAGGGGGACCTTCCAGGGCAGATCTGAGCCAGGAGCAGCAGAGCTGCCCCTCTCTTGAACCCCTCAGACAGCAAGCTGCTGCTGAGGCTGCTGGGAAAGCTAGTGGTCCCCATACTGTGTATTGGGATGATGGACTCTTGTACTCAGAGTGTAGAGACCCCAAGCCTGGTGCTACCAGGAGGTTGGTTATACCTCTGAAGTTCAGGGGCTTCCTATTGACCCTAGCCCATGATATTCCCTTAGCAGGTCACCTGGGCCAGAACAAGACTTCGGACAGACTTGTCCCTCACTTTCACTGGCCCCACATGTCTGAAGACACCAAGGAGTTTTGTCGCTCCTGTGTAACCTGCCAGGCCAGTGGCAAGGCAGGTGGCACTACAAAGGCCCCCCTGATACCACTACCTGTGGTGGGGGTTCCCTTTGAAAGGGTGGGGATTGACATTGTTGGTCCCATGGATCCCCAAACAGCATCTGGGCACAGGTTTATCCTGGTGGTAGTGGATCATGCCACCAGGTACCCAGAGGCTATTCCCCTTAGGACCACTACAGCACCTGTGGATGTCAAGAGCCCTCCTGGGAATTTTCTCAAGAGTGGGCTTCCCTAAGGAGGTTGTATCAGACAGGGGTGCTAACTTTATGTCTGGATACTTAAAAGCAATGTGGAAGGAGTGTGGAGTGACTTACAAGTTCACCACACCCTATCACCCACAATGCAACGGTTTAGTTGAGAGATTCAACAAAACCTTGAAGGGCATGATTAAAGGGCTCCCAGAAAAGCTTAGGCGAAGATGGGACATACTCTTGCCCTGCCTTTTATTTGCATACAGGGAGGTGCCTCAAAAGGGGTTGGCTACAGCCCTTTTGAACTTTTGTTTGGTCACCCTGTCAGGGGTCCATTGTGCTTGGTGAAGGAAGGATGGGAGTTACCTCTCAAGCCCCCAAAGCAAGACATAGTGGACTATGTACTTGGTCTCCGCTCCCGGATGGCTGAGTATATGAAAAAGGCAACTAAAAACCTTGAGGCTAGCCAGGAACTTCAAAAAGCCTGGCATGACCAAAAGGCTGTACTGACTGTTTACCAGCCAGGACAGAAGGTGTGGGTGTTGGAGCCAGTGGCCCCAGCAGCTCTCCAAGACAAATGGAGTGGACCCCACACCATTGTTGAACAGAAGGGTGAGGTTACCTACTTAGTAGACCTAGGAACACCCAGGAGTCCCCACAGGGTTCTCCATGTCAACAGGTTAAAACCATATGTGGACAGGGCAGACATGGGCTTGCTCATGGCTACTGATGAGGGACAGGAGGAAGAGAGTGACCCACTCCCTGACCTGCTCTCACAGAACCCTGGTGATGGGTCAGTGGATGGTGTAGCCTTGGCAGGCAGCCTCACTACCCAGCAGCAGACTGATTGCAGACAGGTGCTCAATCAGTTCAGACACATATTCTCACTGACACCCAGTCAGACTACCTGGTGCACTCATGAAGTGGACACTGGGGACAGTCTGCCTATTAAAAATAAGATTTATAGGCAACCTGACCATGTCAGGGACTGTATCAGGACAGAAGTCCAGAAGATGTTGGATTTGGGAGTTATTGAACCCTCAGATAGCCCTTGGGCTAGTCCAGTGGTCCTTGTGCCAAAACCTCACACCAATGGTGGGAAAAGAGAGATGAGGTTTTGTGTGGACTACAGGGGTCTCAATGCAGTCACTAGGACTGATGCCCATCCAATACCAAGGGCAGATGAGCTAATAGACACTTTGGCCTCAGCCAAGTATCTAAGCACATTTGACCTGACAGCTGGCTACTGGCAGATCAGACTAGCTGATGATGCAAAGCCAAAGACAGCATTCTCAACCCCTAGGGTGCATTATCAATTTGTGGTGATGCCCTTTGGTCTGAAGAATGCAGCTGCCACTTTTCAGAGGTTGGTGAATACAGTCCTTACAGGTCTGGAAGCCTATAGTGCAGCATATCTAGATGATATTGCTGTCTTTAGCTCCACCTGGGAGGATCACCTGGTCCACCTCAGAAATGTTTTACAGGCCCTGCAGAAAGCAGGCCTGACTATCAAGGCCACCAAGTGCCAGATAGGGCAGAGTCAGGTTGTGTACCTGGGCCACCTTGTGGGTGGAGGCCAGGTTCAACCACTGCAGAGCAAGATCCAGACCATCATGGACTGGACTGCTCCTACTAACCAGACTCAGGTGAGAGCCTTCTTAGGCCTGACTGGGTACTATAGGAGATTTGTCAAGGGGTATGGATCAATAGTGACACCCCTGAATGACTTAACTTCCAAGAAAATGCCCAAAAAGGTTCAGTGGACAGTTAGCTGTCAAAAGGCATTTGATGACCTGAAGCAGGCCATGTGCACTGCTCCCATTCTACAGAGTCCTGATTACTCCAAGAAGTTCATTGTTCAAACTGATGCATCTGAATTGGGGGTAGGGGCTGTACTGTCACAATTGAATGATGAAGGTCAGGATCAGCCAGTAGCTTTTATTAGCAGAAGGCTGACCCCTAGAGAGAAACGTTGGTCAGCCATTGAGAGGGAGGCCTTTGCTGTGGTCTGGGCTCTGAAGAAGTTGAGGCCATACTTGTTTGGTACTCACTTCCTTGTTCAAACAGACCATAAGCCCCTCTTATGGCTAAAACAAATGAAGGGTGAAAACCCCAAACTGCTTAGGTGGTCCATTTCCCTACAGGGGATGGACTTCACAGTGGAACATAGACCTGGGAGTAACCATGCCAACGCAGATGGACTCTCTGGGTACTTCCACTTGGAACATGAAGACTTAACTGGGCAAGGTTAGTTTAATGTCCCTACGTTTTGGGGGGGGGTTGTGTAGGAGAGTAGGATCTGCTTCACATGGGTACCCCCACTTTTTGCTGATGCTTCACTGCTTTTCGACCTTAGTCTGGCTGGGGCCCTGCTAATCAGAACCCCAGCCTAGCTGCATCCTCTTTAAAATGGTTTCCATGTGCCTTAGGCACATCTCTGATTGGAATCTGCAGTGCCCTTATAAGTCCCTAGTATATGGTATACTATGTACCCAGGGCATAGGTACCTCAGAGGCCTACCAGGGGCTGCAGCATGTATTGTGCCACCCCTGGAAGGCCATCCAAACTGACACCACAGGTCTGCTACTGCAGCCTGGGTAAGGTGGTGCAGGCACCCCTTACTGTGATATAGTCTACCTATAACACTATATACACACACACATATAAACCTATAAGTCACTCCTATGGCAGGCCTTATCAATCCTGAAGGCAGAGTGCGTGGTTCCTATGTGAGAGGGTGCCCCTGCATGAGCAGGGCCCCTCTGCAGCGTTCGGAGACCCTTCTCTGATGCTGTTTGTAGTGCAGCCTGACCATATACTCTTAAGCGCATTATAACCTTGCGTTAAATGCTAACTTTGGGATGGCTGCACGGAAACATGTCGTGTTTGGTGTCAAACATCTTGGAATACTACCCCCCCGCCAGTTCTGGCGGCGGGGGTAGCATTCCACCCTTCTAGAGGGAAAGACATGTACACACTGGTATACCCGGTACTGACTTTCCAGAGCCCTGGCCTCACAAAATGGATGCCGCTGCCACAGACACGAGTCTGGCCTCCTGCTGCTGACCGAAACTCCGGCAGGGGAGGCCTGGACAATAGGTTTCCTGTCCCAGGGAGGTGTGACCACCTCCCCAGACAGGATAGTGTGTATTGGGGCTGGGCGGGAGCACTCTCGGGTGCTTTGAAATTCTGCACTGGGGGCACACTTGGTGTCCCAGTGCATACCCCAGTTCAAACCGGCTCAGGGGCTTCCAGCCCCTGCTCTGGCACGAAACTGGACAAAGGGAAAGGGGTGTAACCACCCCTCTGCCCTGACCCTCCCATAGGTGGGGCCACAGAGTATGTCCAACCCCCTACCTTAGTATAAGTAGGGGACCCCAGTCCTTAGGACTTTAGATTAACCTGGACGAAACTCTGACACAGAATCCTGGACCTTCGACGCTCTACTTCAAGATTAGAGGACTGAAGAATCTCCCTTGGGGTCAAGGAGTGACTCCCCTGCTTGGCAGGCACCAAAGAAGCAATTGTCCGGTCTGCATCGCTGAAGCTCCCGTCGGACGCCGAAGTTTTTGCATCACCAGAGGTGGATTTCCAGACTTCCCCAAGGCTGCCCTGAGTCCCCAGCAAAGCTGAGGCCCGTAGCTGTTGTGGGTAACGTGGAACCGTGACCCCTGCACACCGAACGTATTTGCAAGTGCATCCTCTTCTGGGTCTCCCACGAAGTCGTGCTTTGGGCTCCGAGTAGCCCCAGCCTCCAGCACTAACTGCACCGAAGATCACTGGCCTCCACTCCACGAGTGTCCTGTGAGCCAGCTCCACGTGCATCGTCTTGAGGCTCCTTCACGGTCGCTAGTCCGTTGGCTTGTAGGCCCTCCCGAAGGCCAATCTTTTTCTGCTTGGGCTCCTTGGTTGCTCCAGGTGTGCCCTGACCTATCCTTGCTGGGTGAGTCCCCCAAACCTTGCTGGTCTGCAACATCGTCCTTCTTCCATTTCCACGAGACTTGCCATTGCCAAGGCTTGTTGGGTCCAATCTGGTCGCCGACACCCCTGCAGTCGACAGACGTCATGGGACAGCTCGAATCCAGCTCCTGGTTGTCATCGACGCCTCCTGGACCTCGTGGCTGAAGAGTCAAGATGACCGTCAACCTACCTGAAGCACTCGACATCGGTGGGCATCTGCTCATCGCCTTCCTGGTCACTGGCTAGTGACCCACACTCTGTCCCCTCTGCTTTCAGGTTCTTCAGATCTTCGATCCACCTTTGGATCCACCCGAACACTTTCGACTTGGTCGCCAGCAGCACTTTGCTGCAGATCGCCATAGAAAGCGACGACGAAACCCGACCCCGAAAGACACCTATGCACCCGGCTCCCCTGGGTGAGGTAACTCGAGTACTCCGGTGCTCCCGTGGGTATTGACACTAGAACAGCCTAGTTCTCAAAGGGTTTGCTCCAAGTCCTCCTCTAAGTGTCCCTTTTCTTTTAAATTCTAATCGCGACTTTCCCCATAGAAGTTAACGGCGATTCGCAGCTGTGTTCATACACTGCACGCGTCCCCCGTGGGTCCCCTGTGTCACTACCTTGGGTGGTTCCTTGTGGTCCAAGCACTTCTACAGGCTCTAGGCCTTGTGTCTAGCTCAGTCGTGGTTCTTATACCACTTTATTGGTATATGGTTTGGTACGCCCCTGGGGCTCAAACGTGTATTTGTGCTATTACTGTAGATAACTAACTTATAATTTATGTACTTCAAACTCTAGCCTCATAAAGAGACTAGAGGGGTGTGTTTAGTAATAAATACATATATTTTGAATATATACCTGGTGTGGTCCTCTTTCATTTGGTCACTCAAGAGATTATAGACTGGTAAAATAAGCTGCTTTACATTCCTTCAAGACTTAGCCTGAAGGCTGCTCTCCATAGCTACCACTAGGATAGCTTTCAATAAAGGTTGTCTTTAACCTATCTCCAATAAGGGGTTGTTTGGACTGGTGCAAGGTGCCCACTATAATTAGTGGACAGCATATGCCAGGCCAACTTCTCACAGAGACAACCCCGTACATTGTTAGATATGCTCAAGGAAGAGTGGGAAGAGGAAAAGGAGATAGGAAAGCCCTTACCTGAGTATGTCTTTACCTTGAAGAATCAATTTGGCCAGATTAGCGAAATTGTAAAATCACATTTAGAACAAGCCCAGGCCGCCCAAAAGATCCAGTATGACAAAAAAGCCAAAGAAAGGACCCTTGTAGTAGGGGATTTGGTCTTGCTTATGATGACTACCTCTGATCATAAGCTACTGGGACAATGGCAAGGTCCATTTTGGGTGATAGAACAAGTGACCCCGGTCACCTACCGACTAGAGATGGACCCAGAAAAGAAAACAAATACTGAGATCTACCATATTAATCTGTTAAAGAAGTGGGAAGGAGCCAAACCCGCTTTATTAAGTATCAATGAGAACCCCTCACCTCTATATCTACAAAGTATAGACCCAGAATTACCAGACCACCAGAAACAAGAAGTAAACTCTTGTTTAGAACCCTTTCTATCGGTATTTTCTCTAAATACGGGGAGAACATCAATCATAGTACACCCAATACAGACTCTTCCGAGGAAAAAAATCAAACTATGTCCCTATTGAATACCAGAATGCCGGCAACAGGCTGTTGAAAACGAAATTCAACAGATGCTTAGAATGGAGGTTATAGAACCCTCCACCAGTGAATGGAATTCCCCAATTGTTATCGTTCCTAAGCCCGATGAGTCTATCAGATTTTGCATTGACTTTCGTGAGGTTAACAAAATATCACAATTCGATTCATACCCACTCCCTCGAGTGGACAAAATGATAGAAAGATTGGGTGAAGCACAATATATTAGTACTCTCGACCTATGTAAAGGCTATTGGCAGGTGCCATTAAGAGAGCAAGATAAGGAGAAGACAGCATTTTCCACGCCTGGGGGGTTATATCATTTCACCATAATGCCCTTTGGTCTGCATGGGGCTCCAGCGACCTACCAAAGACTTATGAATACAATATTAAGACCATGTAGCACATTTGCAGCTGCCTATAATGATGACGTTGTTATTCATAGTTCGTCTTTGGAACAACATTTGATACATCTGACTAAGGATATTCAAGCTCTGCAGGAAAGGGGACTGACCATTAATCCAACCACAAGCCATATAGCTGCAAAACCAGTAAGATATCTGGGGTACCTTCTAGGGGAAGGTTGTATAAATCCCCAAAAAGAAAAGGTCGCAGCCATAATAGATCTACCCTTTCCCAAAACAAAGAAGGACCTGAGAGCTTTCCTAGGCATCTTAGGTTACTACAGACGCTTTATTCCAGACTTTTCACAAATAGCAGCCCCCCTGACGGACTTACTAAAGAAAGACAGAAAAACTGAAAAAGAATCCTTCACCTGCGACCCTGAGCGCCTCCCATCAACTAAAACACACCCTCACATCCGAACCAGTCCTTCTCAGCCCAAATTACAATAAACCATTCATTTTACAAACAGATGCGTCAGAACAAGGTTTAGGGGTAGTTCTCTCCCAAGTAGATAGACAAGGGAATGAAAGGCCAGTAATATAAATTAGCAGAAAAGTATTTCAACGGGAAAAACTCTACGCCGTAATAGAGAAGGAAGCTCTGGCCATTAAATGGGCCATTGATTCGCTGCGATATTATCTTGAAGGTAGGGAATTCATATTATATACAGATAACGCCCCATTAGAGTGGCTATGCCGCAACAAATGATACAATGACCAAGTGTTAAGATGGTTCTTAGCATTACAGCCTTTCAGATTCAGTACACATCACAGAAAGAGAAAAAACTGCTTAATGCTGATTATCTGTCCCGATACCCCATAGAAATCTCTCTTGCAAGCAAGAAAGGTAGGGTGGGGGGATGTAAGGAAGAGCTATCCCCGCCCCCCCCGAAAACAACCTAATCCACCCCACGGATCACAACCCAGCACCCATAACACACCCTAACTTACCTTTTCATCATCAGCCCGATGAACTGCTCCGACGGCCCGTTTCCTGTAAAGAGAAGAAGGAAAGGGTTAAGCTGGATGGCAGAGAGACTCTGGCAAAGAAGGAAGGCGGATCCATGGATCCGCGTAACCAATCACCAGCGAGTACGGACCAAGAAGAATGGCTGCTCGAGGCAGAGGTGGGGAGAATAGGGAGGCAAAATCAGGAAGACTCCAGAAAGGAAGCAGGAGCACCGACCCAGCCTAACGAAGGAGAAGAGGATGAAGACGCCGAGGACGGAGAAGGACGCCCAGTTTCTGCAGTCGAGGAGCAGAGGCCAGCACCAGAGGACGACGAAGCTCCAGAAAAGTGGAGCGAAGAGTGGTGGTCGCCCTGGGAAGCTTAAAGTCCCCGCCGCAACTCAGGAGAGTTGCGGCTTTTCCTGGTACGTGGGCAAAGAGAGAAGAGTAGCTTCGGGGGCTGTACGGGGTGGGGAGTGAAAACGTGGGGAAAGTCGAGAAACAGTAGTGGGACACAGGGAAGAGAGGGGATGAGTACAGCAGGAGCCCGGGATGAGTGAAGTACAGGGACCGAAGAGAGTCCTTGTCTTAATGCAGTGGCCATTGGTAATTTCACAAAAGAGAAATTGGTGGATTTTGAGGGAAGAGAATAAAAGAGCCTTTATATTGAGAGTCTGAGAAAGAGAGGTCTAAGGTGATGGTTTAAGAGAGGCCATGAAAATGACCCAGGGAAGACAAAAGGCACATAATTGGTTTGAGTGAGTCAGGGGAACAAATTGCACATTTTGTTTCTTTATTTCCCAACCCACCTTCCCCCCCTCTTCTCAGTTTAAAAGAAATTTTATTTGTTGGTAATATATAAAACATGTTACAGTTATCAGAAAAATAATACATAAACAGTAAATGATGATATTAAATCATGTGAGGGGAAGGAGAGACAAGTGAGAAAGAGAGGGGGATAGAAAGATAGAGAAAATAAAGGGGGAGATATAAAGCTCTTCTATCAAAGGGTTAGACATTAATAACCCGAAGCAACCGGGTTCTATTTTCTACACAGCTGGGTGTGGTGATGGTCCCTGTCGCTATTAAACCTATTAGACAGGCCATTTCACTTACCTTGCTCTCCTTGTCTTCTCTCCTAACAACCCGGGGACGACACACCACTGGAGACCGGAACTGGAGTCTAAGAGAAGTAAGAGAAAAAGAAGGTTACCAATGAAAGGAGAAGCCCTGACAAACCAGGACTAATAATCCTGAACCACGACATTTTTCTTCGCTTCATTGTCCTCTCAAAATAAAAACGCCAAAATTGAGAAACATACGGCCTCCCAGATTTATTTTCCACCCATCCCTCAGAAGCACTTAAGGCTCAATAACCAGTACTCAGTTTGTTGATTGGATTAGACTTCTTTACACCTTGCCCTGTGCCAGACTGCACTTCAATTGCAAAATTACTGCCTCCTTTACTGTGACTAGTGGCACCAGACAAGGATATCCCTTTTTGCCCATCCTATTTGCTATTGCCATGGAGCCTGTGGCAACTTGGATACAGCATCATTCACAAAGTGGGCTCACCTTCCATAGCAGGCCCATTTTAATTTCTATGTAGGCGGATGACGTCACGCTTTACATGCGAGACCCTCACCTTAATGTACCTCCTGTGTTGCGTGAGGTTGTTTACTTCAGCAGACTTGCTGGCATCACTATAAACTGGTCTAAATCGGTGCTGTTCCCTCTCAATGCGATGATGAACTACTTCACCACTGACTACCCTTGCAGTGGGCTGATGGACCCGTTCATTATTTGGGAGTAGGGTTCAGTAGGAACATGAAGGAAATTTGGAGGGCCAACTACTGCACATTGATGGCATGGCTTGAGGACCTTGTGCTGATCTGGACCCATCTGCCAATGTCCATGGCGGGAAGAGTAGCAATTGCTAAGACTTTTCTCCTCAAGTTTTTTTACTTCTTCATTAACATCTCTATCTCATTTGCTGCACATTTCTTTCACAGTCTCTGCACACACCTTGCCTCTTTAGCCTGGGCCAGGAAACCACTGCGGATCGCTTGGGAGACACTCACTGTACCGTTCAACTGGGGTGGCCTCTGCCCCCCAAATATGGAGCTTTACAACTATTGCGCTCTTGCTCATTTTGCACATTTTTGGATTCACCCTCCTCCATTCCGGCCACATTTGACTGTCGAGTCGGACAGTGTGGCTCCCTGTCTGCTAGGCACTGCATTACACCTGCCTGTTCACTGTCCTCGGGCGATGGTGGACACCGCCGCTCACCTGATCTGCCTGTACTCGCCTAATATTCCTTTAAGTGGCAACCTGCAGCTCCCATCGGTGGTGAATGCTGGTGCACATCCTTGGCTTACTCGTCTGTGTGCTCCAGCAGCCCGTTCTGTTCATAACAACCTCATCAAGAGAGTAGCTGGTTTGGGAATAAACATTACTTCCTCAACTGACTCCAGTCTCATAGCACTAATGTTGAAAGAAACACAAATGTTCCATTCTTTAGTCATACACGACCTTAGCCACATGAATCATAATGTCTATCCCCCACTGTGGATGAGGCTGTTGTCATGCACAAGGATCCACACACAATAACAAGCACAAAAATGGCACAACAGCAGCCCTACCTGTGAGACTCAGGGGGATATTCACAAGAACGTGCGCTAAACACCTCCAAAAAATGTTAACACATCTTTACGCATCGCAGTCTATCGCGGGAAAATAACCCTGTGTTAACGTGGAATTGACAACACGGCAGTACCATGCGATAGTCTCCCGAAAACGCGGACAATGTCCGCGATACAACAACCGCGACCGTGATAAAAACCCAAACCCCAATGCAAAAAAACATGCAATGGGCCAAACCGCGATGAGGAAATCAGCGATAAGCAGCGCCAGGCCTGCCATACACACACGGCAGGCGGGAAAATCACTACAAAAGTAGAAAAAACACACAAACACAAAATGACCAACACCGAAGCACCATGGAGGCAGCCGGAGCAGGCGCAGAGGACGAGCGGAACCCCACAAGCACCCCGGACGACCAGCCTGGGACCTCGGTGACAGGGAAGGGCAAGGACAAGAAGAAGAGGAAGACGAAGTTCAGTCCGCAGGAGAATAGGATCCTGGTCACGGAGGTGATAGAACACCATCAACAACTGTTCGTCACCTCCAATGTGTCATTGGGCACCAAAAATGGATTATGGCGGTCCATCGTGGACAAGATGAATGCCGTCGGAGAGCACAAGAGGTCAATGGACGAGGTCAAGAGGCGATGGATTGACATAAAGCGCAAAACCAAGGAGAAACTCGCAGGCAACCAGAAGGCAGCAATGCAGACTGGAGGTGGGAGCCCAGCGCCACAGCTGGAGCTGGATGACATGGAGGAGCTGGTGTCGACAGTCATCAGTGTGGAGACCGTGGCAGGAGTCAGGGCACCGGACACTGCTCGACATGACACAACACAACAGCAACAGGGTGAGTAACCACCAGGTACTGGGGGGACGAGGGGAGATGGCCACAATGGCACACATGCACAATCAAGCAGAGCACAGTGCACACCCACAATGACTCTGGATCATGGCCCTGATCTACAGACTGTCACAATGTACATTGCCATGCTGTCTGAATGTGAACATGCACCATACGGCTACATACATGTGGACACATTGTAACACAGCATCTCCCCTTCACATTGCAGGGGCACCGTCAACACCTCCTGCAGAGCAGTCCCAGCCACCCTTCACTGATGATGAGGAGGACACCACCAGCATAGACACCCAAGCCCTCCAAGACATCATTGAACTCATCCGCCAATCACCTCCAGGACCAGGGCAGCCCAGCTGCATCGAGGAGACCCCACCCACTCCACAAACCACCCAGCAGGAGGCACCCACAACCCCAGCTGTCTCCGAAGACCCCCCCGAACAACACATGGCCTTCCAACGACGTGTGTTGGAGGGCCAGAGGGAGATGGCTGAGCAGGTGCGGGTGGGGTTCGACCTCATGGCTACCAAACTTGACGCCATCCATGGGTGTCTGAGTCCCATCAGGGACCACCTCCAGTCCCTAACAGACACCCACAGGCCGCTCCATGGTCTCCAGCAATCCCTGGCTGACATCGCTGGAGTCATGACTCTGAGACAAGAACACCTGTCCGCTCAGAGTGGCTCCAGCGATCTCAGCCGTGAGCTGGCACACATGCGGAGGCTCATGGAGGACATGGTGCAGATGGAGGCGGAAAGGATGGCAGCCACCGCTGCACATCAGCAAAATGTAGCTGGGATCTACCATGCCCTGCATGTCCTCATCATGGCATTGCTGCCAAAAGGCGTGGCGCAGATGAATGCTGCTGCCCCTACACCATCCACATCTCCGCCCCCTGGTGTGTCAGTGCCTCACAGTGCGGCAGGCATTTCCACTCCGGCACCTGATGTGTCACTGCCACACAGTGCGGTCGACAATCCACCTCCGGCCCCTGATGTGTCAGTGGCACACAGTGCCGCAGCCGGAACTGCACCACCCTCAGGTGGGGCAGAGCACACATCCGAGGACGTGGATGGGCTTGAGATCAGAAGGAGGCACTAGCATTCATGTCCGTCACCTGGCCTGTTGCTGCTTGGTGCCGCACATGGCCCCATGACCTTCCACTGACCCCCGATACACTCTGCTGCACTCACCTTGGACCGCGACATAGACTGCCATATCCTGTTTGGTGACCAATGGCACGGTGACCAGACTGCGGACTGTACCCTTCCTCTTCCGCTGTACTTGTCATTCCCCGATGGACTCTGGCTGGCCCTCCACGGGCCCATATTGTGAAGTGGGGTTGGCATGGCCCTGTACAGCTCCAGCTGCTAAACTCCACTGGATGTGCATTAAACATTAAAAAATGCACTGCTGTGTCATGTCTTTCATCATTCATGTATGAATGTGTGGATGAATGTAGGGTCAGTGATTCCCCCTAACGTCAATGATGCTCATCTAGTGGGATTCCAGTCACAGTGTGCTACATTTCCGATTGCGTTCCGGGTGCCGTAGACACTACAACAGGGACACACGCATTAGTCACTTCCTTTTCCGGACATGGACTGAACCACGCCCAGAGCCCCCGAGTCATTGTTGCAAGCCCTGCGCTGGTCCGGCGTACTCCAGGCCAGACCACTCCGCTTACGCTCCGAGGGGAGGGGCCACATAGCTACAAGTCGCAGGTTTACACGCTAGTGGTCTGCAGGTCGCTGGTCTAGTTGTCAGCATTTCACGGCCACTCCCTGAGGGCAGGTTTGCACACACACCACACCCATCCGGCACAGGCGTCACAGGCCATGTGACCCCGCCAATATAAGGGGCCGACAACGTCACATTCCCCACTGCCTATGGTGACTGGATGCTGGACGTTCCACGATTCTCAATCATAAAGGGCCCATGAGTTGTTGCGCACAGGGTTAGTGGCACCCGGAGCCATGCAGCTGTCACGGGCCTACCACCAAGTGGCGCTGACTGGGGTTGCACAGGGTTAGTGGCACCCAAAGCCTTGCGGCCATCACGGGCCTACCACCACGTGGTGCTGACTGGGGTTGCACAGGGTTAGTGGCACCGAAATTGCTGAGCGGGTGTGCGGCCTGCGATGATGACGTGTGCACTGATGTGGTCTCTGCCATTGATGCCTCAGGACTCAGCATCATGTGTGGGACCTGCTGGGCCGCGGTGCGGGTCCGCATGATGTGGAGCATGCCATGGTGGCGGGACCTGGGCCTGGAGCTTGCACGGGCACGTGGTGTGCCCACTGGTGGACACACCATTGGCGGCAGGTGAGCAGTGGGGCCTGGGTGCGCAAGTGCGGACAGCCAGCGCTGGCCGGCGGGAGGGGGTAGGGTGCGGCTGCATGTGTGCGCAGGGACAGACAGGCGGTGTTGCCGTGTGCAGTGAGATGGACTCTGCCATGATTGACTCTGGCCTCGATTACAGATTGCAGACCTGGTGGCTTGCAGTGTATACCAGCACGTGGTTGGAGACACACCGGTGGCAGAAGGTGAGCAGTGGTGCCTGGGTGCGCGGGGGCGGCAGTGTCCCTCCTTCTCCTTCTCTCTCTCTCTCTCTCTCCCTTCCTTTCCTTCTCTCTCTCTCTCTCTCTCCCTTCCTTTCCTTCTCTCTCTCTCTCCCTTCCTTTCCTTCTCTCTCTCTCTCTCTCCCTTCCTTTCCTTCTCTCTCTCTCCCTTCCTTTCCTTCTCTCTCTCTCTCTCTCGCTCTCTCCCTTCCTTTCCTTCTCTCTCTCTCTCTCTCTCTCTCCCTTCCTTTCCTTCTCTCTCTCTCTCTCTCTCCCTTCCTTTCCTTCTCTTTCTCTCTCCCTTCCTTTCCTTCTCTCTCTCTCTCCCTTCCTTTCCTTCTCTCTCTCTCTCCCTTCCTTTCCTTCTCTCTCCCTTCCTTTCCTTCTCTCTCTTTCTCTCTCTGCCTTTCTTTCCTTCTCTGTTTATCTGTGTCTCACTCCTTTGATGTGCGCATGACACACGTTCTCATTTTGTGCTTTATTTTCCAGGCTGTGACATCATGATTGTCCCGGACGGACCCGACGGGAGTCTTCCGCATTGGTGTTTTGTGTTGTATTCAATGAAGTTTTTGGTTGTTACTTCAATGATGAGTGGCTGTTTCTCGTTCTTCTGACCACACATGTGTTTCTTGTTGTAATTGTGCGACATCATGCGCTTTTTGTGGCTCTTGTGTTGTGCACGGTATGTGTTTGTCCCGGGGGGGGGGGGAGGCCTGGGAGTGGTGGCGGTGGGTGTTGTGGCCCTCATGGGTCTCCGAGCTGCATGATCATTGTCTCCATGGCATCTGTGGGTCTTCAGATGTGGCTCTGGGCTGGGCTCCCTTTCATACTGCAGGTAGTCGTCCTGCTTAACACCAGCAGAAGGCAGGTGTTAAATCCCTGCTGCTACCGTGGCTTATCGCCTGTTTTTGGTTCGCATTGCAGATCTGGCAGTTCGTTGTGAATGTGGTGTAGTGGTGTTTTCGGGTGTTTTTGCACAGGAACGCCTACTCTGCATCTCATTAGGGTTAGTTGGTGGTGTCACCCGTGGAGGTAAATTTTGCGGCAGTTATCACGGGAATACTTGCGTTGTCTGCAGTTTGCACCCGCTTGTGAATGGGGCGTTAAATCTATCTCCACTTTTGATGCGTTAAGGTGGCGATAAATCGGCGATGACTCCTTGAGAATATGCCCCTCAGTGAGCTCTCACAGTTCAGGGTTCACCACAGACCGGCTGATTTACGTGGGATCTGCATGTAGCACCTGAGAACTTTAGGGAAGAAGCTGCTCACTGTACCCAAGTGCCTTCAAGAACCTGAACACTGAGGCCCTCACATATGGGATTTTGGCATAGGGCAGCGCAGCAAGGTACCTTGCTCGGCTGCCCTACTCCAAGTGAAAGGGCAGGAATGCACTGTATTTATGCAAATCCTGACCTTTCTTCCTGCGCTGGCGCCAATTCGGCAGCCTAGCGCCAACGTAGGCACCCTTTCACCATGCAGGATGTTTTTGTGCATGAAGGGACGCAGGTTTCTCATAAATAAACCCCTGAGAGTGAGAGCTCAGGAAGGGCCACTATTTGTCATGAGACCCACCCAAGGTGGTCCTCATGCAAAATGGTAACATAGGGCCTTATTTATGAGAGCTCTGCTTTACTTTTGCACCACGTAAAGTAGTACATGTTTGACGTAGGGCTCCTAATCCGATTTATGAAGCCAACATGCATGGCTTTGAATGGCCTCGTACTTGTTGAGTTAGGAAACGCAGCGCAAATCAAGCACCTCCCAGGTGCAGAGTCAGGTGATGCAGCTATTTGTGCTGTGTCACCTTACTCTAAACCTGGGAGGTGTTCCATGGGAGTTGCAGTGAGTTTTCCCATGCATCACCCGTGGATTTTGTTGCATTCTGCAGCACACGTAGAAAGAAGAAAAAGGCTCTTAGGGTTGTTTTTGTCCCTTCCTGCAAAAAAACAATCCTGCATGTAATGGAGGCACCCTTGCACCATGGTGCAAGGGTGCCTACTTTGATGCTAGGTTCCTGAAACTTTGCCAGCACCGGGAGAAAGGACAAGAATGCTCCATATTGCATAAATACAGCGCATTCCTGCACTTTCACTTTGGCTTAGGGCAGCACAGCAAGGTGCCTTGCTGCGCTGCCCTACACCAAAATCCAATAAATGAGGGCCTCAGGCCCATATGAATCCACTAGGATAACTAGTGGGATCTAAAGACCCCCAATGGTGCAGACCACTGATGACAGCTTGGTGCCCCAAGAGCACTGGATTCAATGCTGTGCCCTAATAAGCCAATGCTGCGCCCTAATAAGCCAATGCTGCAGTGCGTCTGGATCCAAGACCTTTACAGTCAGGCCTGTCATGGCCTGACAGGAGGCCTACCTTCTTCAACCTTGTGATGGAAAGTTCAGATAAGAGATCCTTGACTGCATGCCATTGGATGTGTCTAAAAAAGGCCGCCTTCCCTGTGGGCAATGATCCGCATTTCTACAGACAGGTCATCAGGCAGTTGGCAGAAGGCAGTGCTCGTCGACTGTAGCGAGTGAGCACCTGACCAGGAGTAGCTAAGGCACCTTACCTGTGAGCAAGGGTCGTCTGCTTACCCCACCTGGGCAGTTCTTTCACTGTGATCAGTTACATTAATCGGCTCCACCATGGTAATGCCACTGTCATTGTTTCCGAGAAGAAGGCAAAAAAGACTGGGTGCAGCCACCGGCCATCTTCTTATGTTCAAGAGCCACTGCAATGTTTGTAGGTGCGATCTTGGAACATGTGAACTCCTTTTATTTTCACTGCTACTGCATATTATTTCTCCTTCTAAAATGGCTCAGTGATATTTTTTCTGTGATGTGTCTGTCTTTAAGACAGCAATGGCTAAGAGCGATTTCATATCAAAGACATCTTCTCAGTTTAGAATCTTCTATTTCTAAGGATTGACTCTTAAGTGCACCCACCCACACAACCCTCCCCCAACACATTTTGCAGCATCGGGACTCCCAGTGACATCAGGTGGTGGTGCTGGCACATCAGAGTGATTCACACTGCTTCTCGCAGTTGCTGTAGTGTTCTTGTTCAGTGACTCTGGGAAGCTTGCACAGAATGCACATGTTGTAGCCATTCTTTGAGGGAAGGACACCTGCAATGCTCATGCCCAGTTGGAGCTGTCCTGCGAGGGCCACTTGTACTTCTGTTGGTGCGCAGTCCCTGTTATGGGAGGGAGGGACACTTGCACTGCTCATGCCCTGCTGGAGCTGTCCTGTGGGGGCCACTTGTACTTCTGTTGGTGTGCAGTCCTGTTAAGGGAGGGAGGGACACTTGCACTGATGATGCCCAGTTGGTGCTGCCCTGTGAGGGTCACTTGTACTGCTGATGGTGCGCAGTCCCTGTTATGGGAGGGAGGGACACTTGCACTGCTCATGCCCTGCTGGAGCTGTCCTGTGGGGGCCACTTGTACTTCTGTTGGTGCGCATTCCTGTTAAGGGAGGGAGGGACACTTGCACTGATGATGCCCAGTTGGTGCTGTCCTGTGAGGGTCACTTGTACTGCTGATGGTGCGCAGTCCCTGTTATGGGAGGGAGGGACACTTGCACTGCTCATCCCCTGCTGGAGCTGTCCGGTGGGGGCCATTTGTACTTCTGTTGGTGCGCAGTCCTGTTAAGGGAGGGAGGGACACTTGCACTGCTCATGCCCTGCTGGAGCTGTCCTGTGGGGGCCACTTGTACTTCTGTTGGTGCGCAGTCCTGTTATGGGAGGGAGGGACACTTGCACTACTCATGCCCTGCTGGAGCTGTCCTGTGGGGGCCACTTGTACTTCTGTTGGTGTGCAGTCCTGTTAAGGGAGGGAGGGACACTTGCACTGATGATGCCCAGTTGGTGCTGCCCTGTGAGGGTCACTTGTACTGCTGATGGTGCGCAGTCCCTGTTATGGGAGGGAGGGACACTTGCACTGCTCATGCCCTGCTGGAGCTGTCCTGTGGGGGCCACTTGTACTTCTGTTGGTGCGCATTCCTGTTAAGGGAGGGAGGGACACTTGCACTGATGATGCCCAGTTGGTGCTGTCCTGTGAGGGTCACTTGTACTGCTGATGGTGCGCAGTCCCTGTTATGGGAGGGAGGGACACTTGCACTGCTCATCCCCTGCTGGAGCTGTCCGGTGGGGGCCATTTGTACTTCTGTTGGTGCGCAGTCCTGTTAAGGGAGGGAGGGACACTTGCACTGCTCATGCCCTGCTGGAGCTGTCCTGTGGGGGCCACTTGTACTTCTGTTGGTGCGCAGTCCTGTTATGGGAGGGAGGGACACTTGCACTACTCATGCCCTGCTGGAGCTGTCCTGTGGGGGCCACTTGTACTTCTGTTGGTGTGCAGTCCTGTTAAGGGAGGGAGGGACACTTGCACTGATGATGCCCAGTTGGTGCTGCCCTGTGAGGGTCACTTGTACTGCTGATGGTGCGCAGTCCCTGTTATGGGAGGGAGGGACACTTGCACTGCTCATGCCCAGCTGCAGCTGTCCTCTGCATGGCGTTGATCCCTGTGTTGTAATTGTTCTACCTCTTCATGGTGATGACGGTACCTACACTGTACCTGTCCTACCTCTTCATGGCGCGGATCTCTGCATGGTACCTGATTCCTGCCCTGCACATGATCTCTGTGCTGTACCTGTTCTGCCTCTTCATGGCGCTGCTCGCTGCACTGTACCTAATTCCTGCCCTTTACATGATCCCTGCGCTGCACATGTTCTACCACTTCATGTCACTGATTCTGTGCTGTACCTGTTCTACCTCTGCATGGCACCGATTCTACGTTTACCTGGTCTACCTCTGCATGGTGCCGATCCCATCCTGTACCTGGTCTACCTCTGCATGGTGCCGATCCCTGCCTTGTACCTGTTCTATCTCTTAATGATGCTGATGCCATTGCTGTATCTGATTCCTGTGCTATGCATGATCTCTGCGCTATGCCTGTTCTACCTCTGCATGGCACCGATTCTGCGTTGTACCCGTTCTACCTCTGCATGGCGCTGATCCCTGCGCTGTACCTCTTCTACCTCTGCATGGCGCCGATCCCTGCGCTGTACCTCTTCTACCTCTGCATGGTGCCAATCCCTGTGCTGTACCTGTTCTACCTCTGCATGGTGCTGATCCCTGTACTGTACCTGTTTTACCTCTGCATGGCACCGATCCTGCGTTGTACCCGTTCTACCTCTGCATGGCGCCGATCCCTTGGTTGTGCCTCTTCTACCTCTGCATGGTGCCAATCCCTGCACTGTACCACTTCTACCTCTGCATGGCACCGATCCTCGCACTGTACCTGTTCTACCTCTGCATGGTGCTGATCCCTGCGCTGTATGTGTTGTACCTCTGCATGGCGCCGATCCGTGTGCTGTACCTCTTCTACCTCTGCATGGTGCCAATCCCTGCGCTGTACCTCTTCTACCTCTGCATGGTGCTGATCCCTGCACTGTACCCGTTCTACCTCTGCATGGCACTGATCCTCGCACTGTACCTGTTCTACCTCTGCATGGTGCAGGTACCTGTGCTGTACTCGTTCTACCTCTGCATGACGTTGATCCCTGCCCTGTACCTGTTCTACCTCTGCATGGCGCCGATCCCCGCCTTGTACCTGTTCTACCTCTGCATGGCACTGATCCTCGCACTGTACCAGTTCTACCTCTGCATGGTGCAGGTACCTGTGCTGTACTCGTTCTACCTCTGCATGGCGCTGATCCCTGCCTTGTACCTGTTCTACCTCTGCATGGAGCCGATCTTGCACTGTACCTGTTCTACCTCTATGTGGCGGTTATCCCAGCCACTGTACCAGTTCTACCTCTGCATGGTGCAGGTACCTGTGCTGTACTCGTTCTACCTCTGCATGGCGCTGATCCCTGCCTTGTACCTGTTCTACCTCTGCATGGCACTGATCCCTGCCCTGTACCTGTTCTACCTCTGCATGGAGCCGATCCTCGCACTGTACCTGTTCTACCTCTATGTGGCGGTGATCCCTGCCACTGTACCAGTTCTACCTCTGCATGATGCTGATCCCTGTACTGTACCTGATTTCTTCTCTGTATCTGATCTCTGTTCTGTACTGTTCTAACTCTGCGTGGCCCCGTTTGCTGCACTGTACATGATCTAAACCTGCATAGCATGGATTCCGCACTCTATCTGTTCTACATCTGGATGGCAGTGATCCCTGCACTGTACCTGATTCCTGAGCTGTACCTGCTCTGCTAGTACGTGAGCAAAAAAAACAAATGCTGGATGGAATGCTAAAACATTCACCCCCATTCACAAAGATCTGGGTTGAATCCATTGTTTTTTTCACTCACCACACTACCCCAGTATGCAATTCAGTCTTGACCCTGCTCCTCATGAGAACAGTCCAGCCCGAATTGCCAAGCCAGGTCCACCCTGGACTGGAAACAAGCATCCTGGGACTGGTTTCGGGGTATCACATCTCATCAGCCAGACTTGCTTGAATCCGGTGGCACAGTGAGCAATCACAAAGATCTGTGTTTAATCCATTGTATTTTTGCTCAGCACACCACTCCAGTACCCCGAAACGGTCCCAGAATGTTTGTTTCTGCTTGAGGGAGGACCTGGCCTGGCAGTTCGTGATGGACTATTCCCATCGGGAGCAGGGTCAAAACTGATTTGCATATGGCTGGTTGCACACTGGAATGGTGTGGTGAACAAAAAAATTATGGAGTTAGGCCCAGATCTCTGCATTGGGGGTGAATGTTTGACATTGTTCAGCATTCCGTCAATAAATTGTTATTTTTGCATTTGCCACTCCGAGTGGAACGTGTATGCCCAGATGTGAGATCAGTGCTCACCACACCACTGAAGTCAAGCTAGCCTGGCTGATATTGGGTGATACCCCAAAACGAGTCCCAGAATGCTTGTTTCCGGTCCAGGGAAGACCTGGCCTGGCAGTTCAGGCTGGACTGTTCCCATGGGGAGATGGTCAAGACTTATTTGCATATGGCTGCGTTTAAACTGGAATGGCATGGGAAGCAAAAAAGGATGGATTGAGGCACAGATCTCTGTACTGGGGTTGAATGTTTGACATTAGTCCACATTCTGTTCATCAATTCTTCTTTCTGCTAGGATGAGAAGCATACTACACCTGTTCTTTGTCTGAACAGCACTTACATTGTGGCTGGC
The DNA here is from genome assembly GCA_963921515.1 of Calotriton arnoldi. NCBI lineage: Eukaryota > Metazoa > Chordata > Amphibia > Caudata > Salamandridae > Calotriton > Calotriton arnoldi. The sequence continues at coordinate 317,961 of CAWUFW010012606.1, forward strand.
TGTGCCACAGCTGTTCACCGATGCCACTTGCTCTGAGATGTACTAGTATTGTCTCATCAAAATTACAGCAACCATTTTGAAAGTGTTTACTAGTGACCCGTATAAAATATAATAGCTTTGCTGAAGTGCTATCAAAGGAACATTTGAAACCTTGCTGATTAGTTGCTGAACTAGAAAGTGCTCAAAGTGGTTGTTCTCTTGTTCCTTCTGTGTCAGTGGTCATTGCCAAACAGTGGATGTGCACCTGGCCTGGCTTGGCTTTGGATGTGAAGATCTGGCCACTCTAACATGGAGAAAGGTCATTAGGGATACGGGTACCCTGTGTCACTTGGCACATGGTGCATATTCAATTACTGAGGTTCAATGCCCCTGGTGCCTCTGGCACCTTCCTGCTTGGCTGCTGGCACAGGGCCTGTGTGCATACTGTTCCAGACACTTGAGCTCAGAGACTGTGGTTGTCTGCTCTAGCCTGCTCCTGTAGAGTTGATGCATGGTTTGCATGGAGCCTCCATCAAACCCCAGAGCAAACTATTTGGCCTCTGAAGAAATATTCTCGAATGCCCATGATAAAGTATCCTGCTTTGACATCCTGCAGGAAGCCACATTTATTAGAACAAATGATGGACATTTCTGCATGTTTTGGGGTTGTGGAATGGTGTGGAGAAGGTACATAAATGACAGTTTCTGTTAATCTTGTAACAAGGGTATTCAGCCTGTTTGAATTTGAATTATTAAAAGGTAGTCTGCCCAGCTCTAATGTGCTTTTGACGTGTTTGCTCTGGTAATTGCTATTTTAAGTTAATATTTCAGTTGGGAAAAAGGCCACTTTTTTCACCTGACTTAGCATGGAAATACTGGCCACACCAACGTCTTTCCAAAGTTTCAGTAATCATAATGAAGTTTAGAGGGTTCAGGTGCCTACGCCAGAGTATTGCATACAATGTTTATCTCGGATGTGTAGTCTACGTAAGACAGCTCAGTGAGTTAATGCTTTTGTTACAGAGGTTCTTCTGTAATCTGTGGATTGCAAGTTACAATGATAGTGAAATAGATTAGTGAGATATGCACCCACTGTAAACAGCTGCATCTAACAAGCTAGGTGTAAGCTTGTAACCTGCAATTATTAACTTAATGTTTCATTTTTCTAAGAAGCAAAAAGTTGGTTCTATTGTATAATTATAAACTCCATCAAGGGCCCAAAAAGTAAGGGCCTCATTTACTATATTTTGACGAACGACAGAGCAGCAAGCATATCTGCAGCACGCCGTGCGTCAAAATAAAAGAACAGGAATGTGCTGTATCTGCAACATACCTGTCCTTCTTCCCTGCGCACAAACAGCAGCCGTGCGCCAACGCAGACACCCTTGCGCCACTGTGCAAGGGTACCTGCGTTGCAGGGATGATTGTTTATGTACAGGAAGGAACACCTTCCTGCACATAAACAATCATGAAAGGCGATTTGCTCCTTCTATATAGGCTGCATAATGCAGCACACACAGAAAGAGCGAAAAAAAACTAGGAGAAATAAAAGTATTTCTCCTCGTTGTGCCACTCCTACGCCTCCCCTCGGGAGGTGTGGTATTCTGACGCATTCCCAGATTTATGACACTTTGTAAATTTGGTAATGTGTCAGGTTTCATGGATGTTGCATGGGAACACCCACAGCAAAACCAATGGAACACCCCTTTCATGCAAAGTAATTCAGGGTGACTTTACGTGGCTGTGTATTTATGGGCAGGCACACTGCACGCCGGTACTTCTAAAAAAGTGATGCACTGGCGGCGCAATGAGCTTCTAAATGAGGCCCTTAGTCTGTATTGGGCTTGTCTATATAAATAGTTATTATTAGTGTATTAAAACATAAAATGTTCCAAATTGTGCAACTGGGTTCCTTGCTTGGCCTGTCTGTTCCATTTGTACGGGTTCTGTCTGTCCGGCCATGACTGTGTAAGGAGGAGAAAAGGGCATTGTTTGACCTGACCCTTTCTGCAGAGTCACTGTTGTTGGGTGACGAAATTCCCAATACTGGAATAACCACACAAACTCTTCTTGGCAATGCAAAGACTGTATTTACTAACTGTTGTGATAAAGAAAATCCTTCAGCACACAATACAGACTGCACCTCAGCCCTCCTCAGATTTTCTCTCAAAATCCTGCTTGCAGGCATGCCTGTTTATAAATAATATCAAAATGCTTTACTACACATTGTAAATAATAGTCGATGTGCAAGTTACAGATTTAAGATGGAAATACACTCAAGGACAAGTGATCCCCATAACCCAGAATTCCTGAACTCATCCATTACACATTCTTTATTATACTTCCAACAATGCCTAACAACGAACATTCTTCTGCTTATGAATGCATGTGTGTTTCATGGTAAATGCAATTTATGTGAACTGTGTGCTGGCAGCATTGTGTGCCTAAGACCTTCCTGTGCTTAGAACTTTGTTACTTCCCTGCACCCATTGTTTAATGAAGTACCTGGGTGTTCTGGGCCAGTATGATTATATAAACATATTGCCTAATGAGACCACAATCTGTTAGAAGCATTGGGGTACATGCCGGAGGACTTGTGTGTTGATGTCATAAATGCTTTCAAGTCTTTTGAACATGAGTTGGCCTTTACCTGAAAACCCTTTCAAGTTTCCTATTCCACTACATCCTTAAGTGAACTTTACATCTTGCTCGTGTCAGTGCAGGAGTTGGGCCTAAACTGTTTTTTAAGCACAAACAGCTGTGGGGTTTCTGATTCGGCTTGATGTTGGGCTATATTTTCATGTTTAATGTTTTCTCTAGAGTGTTTTCAATTTTTACATTTCCTACAACATTCCCCCCTCTAGTTGATATTTCAACTACTTCAATTAGATCTTAGTCTATCCTTGGCACTAGGTGATAATGTCGCTCTGGGAATTTACTACATGTGTTGGTGTCCTAACTGAAAACATCCCTCCCGCCTTGACGCCTCTTCTCCTACAACTTTCCAGAATTACTTGTATTACACAGCATTTTAGTAGTAAGATCAGAGTTGTGGGTAAAAAAGTCCCCAACAGTTCTGACATACAGGATGGCAGTGATACAATGCAACCACTGAACCAACTATTTGTGGCACCTCCTTCATATTAGTTTGTAAATGATGTAGTGTTTGTATTGCCTCTGACAAAGTTCCATTGTCTGCATCATATGTTGAAATGAATGTGCAGCACGCAGTTCCTATTTTCTTGCATAACCCTCCTTGCATGGTCAAGTACATCACAGTGTTGCAGCACCATCATTCTTATGGCATGCAGTTCTTCCTTTATGGCATTTGAGTCATTGTTGGTAGTTTTGATGACTTGAGGTAATCTGGAGCCAACAGGCTGTTGCTTTAGCTTGAACAATTGGTAAGAAACTCCAGAAAAAAAGTTGAGCATCGCCCAACAGGCAATATTATTGGGGAATGTCATTCCAAGTGCTTGTACCATAATACTCTGCAGTTCTCTTCCTTCGACTGGCGTGTAGCAAGGTCACTGGAAGCCTCATGGAGTGTTTATGTAAAGCGAATATGTTTATTCTAGGAATTACCGAAACTGGAGCGTGCAAAGTCACAATGGAACAAATCCCTCGCCAGTTTGGTGGTAACTGGGCATATAGCAGGTCTCCACACTGCCAGAACAAATCCATGAGGCTGGAGGTGCCCCCCTGCATGGTCCTACAGCAAATATTACGGCCTACGTCAATGGTGCCATTTCCCCTGAAACATAAGGAAGCAGAAGTTAGTTTCATGACAGTTTGGGGACTTACAGTGCTATCTACCTAAGTATAACATGAGATATTTTCATCCCAGGTAGGTGTACATTTCCCTGTTGCATCCTGGCTGACGTCAGTGCCATTCCATATAGACACAGCCCTACAGGAAAATTAAATGCTGGGATGCCATTGGTCATGGGCAAAGACATAGTTGGAGGTGGGTGCTTTCACGACGACAATCTTCGTCCCCCTACTTGTTCTATTTGAATTGGTCATCATTTTGGTGAGAAGCTGGATTGTGACACATGTGACTGTGATGTTTCCAGGGTTTCCTGCTGTCCACCTTGAGGGCGGATGCCATGACCATGGTGACTGTGTAGGGGCTCTCCAAACGTTTCTCTCTCCATTTATGGACAAAATTGCGTAGAAACACTCGGGGGCAAATCTACTAAAATCTCATGCAGCGCAGCTGGCAAAAAAGCTGCGCTGAATTGCGCTGAGCAGGAGAATACCACATTTACTGAAATATGGCACTCTCCTCCCCTCTCCCTTGCGCTGGTACTGAAATTCTCTGCCCTGCACCATGCACACACCTTTGCACCATAGTGCAATGGTGAATGCGCGAGACTAGCATAGGTTTTGTATTGGAAGGATAGCCTTCCAGTACAAAATACTACGCTTAGACTAACTTGAAACTGTTTCCTACTTTGTATGTGTGCTGTAAAAAGTGCATCTACTTGAAATGGGCACTAGTTTCTGATGCTAAACCATGTGTACTTTTTTAAATTAATAAGGTTTAGCGTCGGAAAGCTTGGGTGGTTGCATGGGAACGCCTATGCAGAACCCATGGTATGCCTCGTTGGTGCTCAGTAATGCAAAGCAGCGCTATGTGCTGCTTTGCATTACATTCAAGTGGTTTTCCAGGGCTAAACAAGTTTAGCGCTGGAAAGTAAACAGGTAAAAAAATATTTTGTGTCGGTTTGCATCACTTTTGTGACGGAAACACATCTTAAATCTTAGTAAATAGACCCCTAGGTCTCCTACTTGTATAGCTGGGAGGTCAACCCCAGTGTTGGCGTGCTTCTCTTTTTCCTTGGTTACCTGTTTGGAGATTAATCTTGCACACTTCATCAGTTCATACAAATTCATATGCATTTCATCATTCAGTGCTTGTGTTGAGCTCTCTTCCTGAATTTTACTTCTGGTGGCAGGGACTTGGACATTGATAGATCTTCCTGACACTATTTGATAGGGTGTTAAGTGATGGTCTGAACTGGGTGTATTTCTCAGAGAAAAGAGTGCTACTGACAAACAGTATAACCATTTCTTGTTCATAGAAGTGTATAACTTACTGATCTTGCTCTTCAGCAGACCATTGAGGTGCTCAACGATACCATTACTGTGGGGGTGATAGTATACACGGAGGACAATGTATGATTTATCCCTAACTGCGTAGTATTATGCTCAAATACTGCTTTGGAAAAATAAGTGCCACTGTCGGATCTTATCCCTTCTGATGTTCCCCATCATGGAATCACTAAACAAATTAGGAATGTTGTTGCTGACTTCGCATCACAGTAGACGCATGGTCCTGCTTCAATCCATCGGGAAAATGAGCAGACCACCACGATGAGGTATCCATAGTTACTGCACCTATTGATCATATCCACAAAGTCCAGATGAAGGGTTTTAAAGGGACCTTGTAGTTGTGGAATGGCGAAATGTATCAATTTTAGGGTGGGATTAGGGGAAAACTGCTGTCAGAAGATAGAGTTGAGCATATACATGGTAATTATGTCATGCAAATTGGGGACAAACCAGTTTTGTTGTATTTGTGTTGTCAAGTAATCACTGGAGGTGTGCGCTGGCAAATGGGTCTAATCCAGGGCTATTGCAAGCAAAGCCTGTAGCATTACTGGTTTTACCATAGCCAGTTGCCTATACAGTAGGTCATCCCCTTAATAGATGTATTCTCTATCTTCCCACAACTTTTATTCGTGCAAAGGAGCAGCCTACTGCAGTTCTCTTAGGTGTAATATCACTGTCTCAGTATAATGAGGCATGTCCTTGTCTGTGGTAGTCTTGGATTCAGACTCCACTGGTGTGCAGTCTGAGCCACCAGAACCAGGGAAGGTTGTGGGTCTGATGGCACTGTTGGGTCAGTGCGCTTAGCCGCATCTTTAGCTGTCTGATCCACTAGTGCATTACCCCCGGCCACAAACTCCTGTCCATTTGTGAGTGCTGCACATTTCACAACAACCACTGCCTGTGGTAATGCGAGTGCCTCTATTAGAGGCTCTAAAAGGTTTCTGTGCATCACAGGACTACCATCTGACTGAAGAAATCCTCTCCCGTTCCATAGCACAATGCTGGAATGCACAGTGGTTGTTAAATACACTGAATCTGAGTGCATGGTAATGACTTCTCCTGTTCCTATCCTAAGGGCCCCTATTAGTGCTGCTAATTCTGCTGCTTGGGCGCAATAATGAGCTGATAATGTCAGTTGTTCTATGACCTGCAGTGTATCAGAGGAATCATGCTGCTGTGCCTTGGGTACTGCTGCAACTCTGTGTCTAACTCCTGTCTTCTGCTCAATTGTAGAAAAACTGTCAACAAAGTAGAAAATGCTGCCTGGTATAGGATCCTCTGTAGCTTGACTACATTAGTTGGAAATATACGTTGCACAGTCATGTGCATCCTTCTCAGGGTCTAATATCGGATAGGCAAAGAATGTTGCAAGATTAACTGTGTGACACCTTCAAAGACAGTAGTGACAGTATCACTTCATACCCTGGCACTCTGAGTAGTCAGACTGGTCTTCGTCTTCTGAATTATGGCAAATATTGCATATTCTACATAGAGAGTCAAAGGTGCTCCCATAACTATGGGAGTGCCCGTTTGTACTGCAAAGGCTGAAGTGGCAAGAGCCCGCTCGCAGGGATAGTGTCCTTTCATAACTGAGTCTAGCAGCCCACTGGAGCATGCGATGGGTTTGTGCCCTAGCAGATACGTCTGTATGAGGACAGCTGTCATCACCAGAACATTGCAATAGCAGAATAAATAAAACTTCTTGGTGTAATCAGGAGTTTCCAAGACTGGAGCATTTGTTATTTCAATTTTCAACTTCTGAAAAGTCTCCTTCATTTCTGGTGTCCATGTTATCCTGTCCTCTCTGTCCCTTGCCTGTTTGATAGCAGCCAGTAAGGTTGTTATTTGTGTGCTATAGTCAAACACCCACTGTCTCACATAATTACAGAGACCCAGAAACTTCTGCATTCCTTTGACAGCTTCTGTGTCTGTCATTTGGCGGATCGAGGCTGCCATTTCATGTACAACATGCGTACCAGGTGCTGACAGTAGTTGTCTTAAGTATCGGACTTCTTCCTGGTAGTACAGAATGTTCTCCATCTTTACGTTGTATCCTGTCTGGGCAAGAGTAGTTAGAAGAGATATAGCGTCTCTTCTGCACTGTTGCTCAGTGGGGCTACAAATCAATATGTCATCGACATATTGTAACCGAGTACTGTCACATTGGGAATTTGACAGGTCATTCTTTATAGCTCTGTTGAACGTGCTGGGGGACTCACAATACCCTTGGGGTAAACAAGCATACTAATACTGAGTCCCACAACATGAGAACGCTGTCAGATTGTGGCTGTCTGGATGGAGAGGGATGCTGAAGAAGGAGTTCTTTAAATCAATACCTGAAAAATACTTGGCATTCTGGGGAATATTCAAGATGAAGAAGCGGTCAGTGACAATTGGGAGTTCTGGTACCACTATGTTATTCAGAGGGCGCAGGTCCTCAACCATGCGGCAAGTATTACGCTTAGGTTTCTTGCATGGGTAATTTAGGGTGTTGTAAGGAGACACTCCAGGGTAGATCACTCCCTGCTCTAGCAATGCCTGTATAGTTAGGGCGATGCCCTCATCTGCTTCCCTAGACAGGGGATATTAGTTCACTCTGGGTAAGAGGGCACCTTCCTGCAATGTAATCGGAATGCTGTGAGAGTGCCGATGAGGCCAACATCATGGGGACCACAAGGTGTCTGGTATTTGGGACAGATCTGCTTCCTTTATTGAATCAAATGCTGTTCTTGGGGTGGGCTTTCTGACTTATAACGCTGTCCTTAGTGGTATGTCTTCTGGAAAAGTTACAAGTGTTCTCTTGGGGTCAACATCAAGCAGTTAGTCATTCAGTATCTCCCTAACCATCTTTCCTGGATCAAGGAAGATGACGCATGCCCATAAAACATTAAGGTCGCTGGCTATTAGAGTGCCATAGGTAGGTTTAATTCCAAAGCCTATGTCTGCAATATTAATTCAGCATCTGACAACCCAGAGTCCTGTCCTTGTTGTCTAAAAAGGAATTATTTGGGTAATTCAACCTCTCTTCCCAGTAACTCTGGTGTCTCTGCTATAATGGTATATATTGCTGTAGTAAATGCCTTCATATCATCAGGTCGTGCTCTAATCTGTACTCTGGTGGAGGAATCTACAGTTCATGCCATGATTCTGGAAGGTGGAACTGCAAGGGTGGAACAGATCATGGTACTATCTGATTCAAAATGAATGGTCATATTTAACTTGCCCATCAGATCTCTTCCTAACATATTAGCTTTAGCAGCTGGAGAGAACAGTAGACAGCCATCAATATGTCTCCCTCATACTTCCATCTCCACTGGTTTGGTAAAAGGAACCCTTATAACTTTCCCAGAAAATCCCTGTGTGTCCATTGATCTATTGGAAATCGGAAAGGACTCCCTCTCTAATACATGATTTGGTTGCTCCTGTATCTATGAGGAATGCATACCTTTTGTCATTGATAGCTTCCGTCACAGTGGGTTCCTCATCTGGCCTGTGCATTACTGACAAGACTGGACACATAGAAAGGTTCACTGTCAAATTATCGAAACCACAAATATCGTGGACATAAATATTGTGTCAAAGATTTCGAATACAAAAATATCATTATCTTATACTTATCATGTACATGACACACATCTTGAAATAAAAACATTGTTATACACTAATATCCAAGACAAAAACATTGTTTTTTAACATATATATATTTATATATGTGTCTGTGTGTATATATATATATATATATATATATATATCGCGTTCCAATCTCCTCGTTACGGGGACAATATTCCAGCACTCCATAGAGGTTTATCTTCACTTAACTTTATTAGTGAGTTGATGGCATCTACGCGTTTCGGCCGCCACACGCAGCCTTGATCACGATGCAGTTCGCCATTAAATTAAACAATAAATAAATTTTGAATGTGGCATGAACATAGACAAAGGACAATCCCATTGCACATCTCGGCCAAAGATTAGGTTACTGTGGGCGCCATTTTGGAACATATTACATAAGTCAATTGGTGCAGTCATTCACATGCAAGTGCATTTTATATAATATTGGTTCAGGTTGTAAACAGTGTAATTAATCACTATAATCAACATTAAAAACCAAATAAATACATAGAAAAAAAAAAATATATATATATATCCTTACCTGCTGTACCGAAAATAAACTGCAACAGCTGACCGAGTGGGCTCGTGTGATTTCTTTGCATGAAAATCGCTTTCCCGTGGAATATATATATAAATATATATATAGTTAAAATTAATAAACACTAAGGGGCTGATTACGATGTCGGTCGGAGTTTCCTCCTCCCGACACCAATGGGAGCTTGCATTCCAACCGACAACACAGGTTTCTATGGGGAAAATGGGTGTCTGCGGAAAACCCTGCACCCTGTTGTGGGCACCCCATGGGGCCAGCCTCACAGTGCATGATTTTACAGGGGGGTCCTTTAGGTACCCCCATGGCCCCCAACTGGATGCCTCAGGATGAACGGGGGCCTGCTAGGTAAGCCCGGGCGGAGTTCACGGAGCCGCGCTACGCGAAGCGGCAAAAAATCTCTGCAGCGCTACGTGGAGTTACGCGAGCATGCAGAGTTGCTTGTTCCGCATGCTCCCGTATGCTCGCGAGATATTTTTGACGTTCGGCAACGTGGATTGCGTGTTCAGGGGGAAATATTGCGCGAACTTCTCCATGCGGTCGCCAATGGGCGCAGCCATCTTGTTTTCCTACTCTTTGCATGGTTCTGGGGCCTGTTTTTCATCCTTCTCTAATCTTTTCAATTCTTTGTTTTTTACATGTTTTCTGATCTTTTTTATTTATTATCTATCCCTCTCTCTCACTAAGTGTATATTTTGCGTTTTATTTCTACTTTTACTGCGTTTTTTCTACTGTTTTATATTACTTGATTTTTCACTTTCCAACTTCTTCTCCTGACTTTATTTTTTACTTCTACATTTTCTTTTCCGGCCCCCGCCCACCCAGAACCATGGCTAAGGCTACTACTATCTCTAGTAGTAAGAAGGGGAAGGCCAAGGCTACTGCTGCGCCTGCAACCAAGAGCCACCTTCCTTGCGACAGACGGCACCCGGAAGGGGTGCAGCCCTGGGCCCTTTTCTCCGAGGTGGAGGTGGCCGCCCTTGTTTTTTTTGTACAGCGCCACCTCCCCTTAACCTTGGCAGCAGGCGGCAGGCCCGGCAACGCTACCCAAGAGCGTCACCGCCGGTGGGCGAGGGTGCGCCGAGCAGTGTTTCGCTGCTCTGGGGTCCGGCGCACCCATAACCAGCAGACTCACCGGTGGTCAGACATCTTGGACCGGGAGCAGTGTTGAGTTCGTGGGGCTTGGTAAATAGCTAATTATAGTAGTATTGTGTGTTCTGTTCTGTGTTATTGCGAATATTAATTTTTTCCCAAATAACAAGAATGCTGCTGCTTACATGCAGGTAAGTTATGTTTAAAAATCTTATATTATTTGATTGTTATTCTTCTAGACACTAGACAAGTGCTCGGCGCTACTAATCTTACTTGTTTGCAACTTTGCGCTCGCTTGGGCTGATTATGTAGGAGAGATTACAGAACTTAAGTTAGGTAATGCTAGAGAGACTCCAATCCTTTCCTTTGTCCTGTCACTAAGATAGTGGTGGATTGGTAGGTAGTTTAGTTACTTAGTATTGGTAATTTTTTAGCGTTCCGCTTGACGTGTCCTCCATCACGTCACGTGCTGCTGACTCCAGTCCTTAGTCGAACCTTTTGTAGTTTGTTAGTGAGTGAGTAATATAGTAACTCATCAGCACATCAGCAGCAACCAACCAACAATTTGGTGTATGCAATATGCATGCGTCCATCTATGCATTTTTGAGGACTAAAATAAATGGAAATGCAGACTTAGTGAACAATTGGCCCGTCAAAGGGGGTTGATTCATGGGGGCGTGGCTTGGCCGGCTGCAAGATGGCCGCACTTTAAGTGGGCTCTGCCGGCCAAGCTCATAATCCGACATAATCCTGCAGTTGACTGCATTAATACTGCCAACAATCAGTGTTTCCCGATCTGGCATTACCTGCGGTGTCGGTCGGTGCCGCTACTGCTCCCTGGCGACGTGGACAGGCTGGGATCTGCGGCCCGGGTGCTGCGCTGGGCCCGCTTCTCGAGGTAGGCCTGGCCCGGCATTCCTCTTCCTGAAGTCTGGCTGGTCGTCTGGGGACTTCGCACCGCCTGCAGGACGCCGGAGGCTCCCTCGCTGATCGCTCCGGTGAGTGCCGCGGCCGCTGAGTCTAGTTGTGGCGGGGTTGGGGATCCGCGAGCTGCACCGCACGGCCCGGGCCTTCCGCGACTCCGGCAGCATACTGCTCCCCTTCCGGCGCCTTCCCTGACTGCTGCTAGAGCCCGGGCCTGGTGACGGGAGCGGTGCACCCCCGCGCCTCCCCGCCGCGGTAGCCTCAGATCGGCGCGCGCTCCCGGCCAACTCCCTGCTGAGCTGTGCGTGGCGCCCTGAGAGTACCCGCGCCCCGGCCACTTCTTCCAACGGCCCGACGCGCCTTAGCCTCACCGCTCCCGGCACCTGGAATTGTACGCCCTTCCTGCTCCTCGGACGGGCCGGGCCCTGGGCCCCAGCGACGATGGCTGTCGGCGGGGGACTGGCTGTTCTCTGCCGCGGACCAGCCCTGCTTGGCTCCTGGTGGTCAGGGTGCGGCCGCCAAGACGGGCGGGAAGCCCTGTGCCCACACGCATCCCCTGCTGCCTATCTCCGTGGTCCGCAACGTCCCTGCCTCAATACCTTTGCCTCTGATACCTGGTGCTACCCTCGCGCTCCTGACGTGCTTGGCACTGGGCCACAGCGGCTGCTGCACCCTGCTTTTGGACTTCCTCTTCTCCACAGTCCGGACCTGTTTGGGCCCCGGGGCCTGCCTTTTGCCAGCTGCATTGTGCCCCAGCGTGGCCCCTGGAAGGTCATACTGCACGTTGTGAGTTCGCCCTTGCGGAGCTGCACTGCGACGTTCCCCGGCTCACTTGGGACATCTGGCCGTTCTCCTGACCTTAGGCGTCTCGACGGTGGCGGCTTCTGTGGCACTGCCTGGGCCTGGCGTGGCGCTCGGAGTGCCCATCTGTACTTACTCTCCATCCTGCCGCCAGCCAAGCCCTGCTGTCATCGGTCCAGAGGCGCCGGCCCCACGCTGTGTAATAGACCGCCTCTTTTGCTGTACCCGTGGGCTCCCTTGATATCCTCCTCGCCTCTGGTTTAAGGTGCTGAGTTATTCCTGTGTCTCCCTGCTGTGCTGCCGCTCTGGTGCCTGTGCCATCAGCCACTTCCCTTTGTCGCCCCTCTGCGCCCACTACCTGTTGTGGTTGGCCGTGGCTGGGTCTTGGTGCTGGGGTCTCTGTTGCCTCCTGGACTCTGACTGTACCGGCTGTGGTGTGGTGGTCCGACCGCTGTGCCCTCTGCCGCTGCCCCTCTTGGCCGCTATTCCGCCTCGCTGCTCCCTGGTGACGCCTACTGCCTGTGTTCGATCGCCATGGGGCGGACTGACCCCAAGCAGCCCAAACTCGCATTCGACCAGCGCCGAACTACTCGTCAGGACGGTGTGGGACCGGACGGGGGCGACCAAGCGGCTAACATGGAGGCCCATCCCGCTCGTGAAGATGACCTGAAGGCGATCATACTCGACGTTAAGTCCACGGTCACCGGAATCGCTGCCCAACTCGACCAACTCTCCGCACGCCTGGACTCGGTCAAGGCCCGTGTGGATTCCCATGACAAGCGCCTCCTGCACGTGGAGTCCAGGATCTCGGACGTTGAGGATGCCGCCACTCAGGATCACCAGAAATTATTGCAAATGGACAAAATACTGGACGTTATCCGAAATAAAAATGAGGATTTGGAGGCGCGCTCCCGTCGGAGCAATCTCCGCATCACGGGAGTTCCTGAGTCCACCAATATCTACCGCATGGAGGATTTCGTGGAGCAGCTTGTCAGGGAACTGATTGGTGACTTTCTCTCCTCTGTCTTCATTGTCGAACGTGCTCATCGCTCTCTCGGTCCGCGTCCTGGTCCTGGATTACCTCCTCGCCCCATCATTGCAAAAATATTAAATTTCAGAGATCGAGACGCGATCCTTCGTGCAGCACGCGATAAGGGCAAAATCAATCATCAAGGTTACTCGCTCTCATTTTACCCTGACTATACTCCGGCAGTCCAGGCTGCTTGCCGCGAATTCCTCCCAGCTAAGCGGATCCTCCAAAAACATAGTGTCGCTTACTCATTGGCTTACCCAGCAAAGCTGAGAGTCCGACAGGGCGAGAAAACGCTCATGTTTCCTGACCCCAGAGATGCCCTCGCATTTGCCAAGAAAATGGACAAATCATCTCACCATCTGGCTCTCAGCTCGCTACAACCGACCACCTGAGTGATAATGATTGATCTGTTGGGACTTACTGGTTAATACTGACCTGAACGCTGTCTGTTGTCCTCATCGTTTGGCCACCCTGCTTTACTGCGGGGGAGTACGCTGAGCTCTGCCATGCCCTCACGGGATAATTCCCTCTCTTACCGTTGTTTTCCTTCTTCCAAGTTACGGGTTCCTGGGGTTGGTTGGGGTGGTAGCTCAGCCTGATTGGGGGGTTGGAGTGGGTGTGGAGGTGGTGGGTCTTTTGGTATTGTTTTTTGGGTCGCAAGGGTGGGGTGGTTGGGTGGGTGGATGTGTTTTTGGGAATGTGGTTGTCTGCACTCTGTCTGCTATTGACTTGCCAGGAACTGGTTTCCAGACTGCATTTTGTGTGGCGGGTTGGGTTGGGTTGGGTTGGGGTGGGGGTTTTTTGTGGGTTTTGCTTACCATTCAATGGGGACCTTTTTGTTTCCGTTTCCTCATCTTCCGTTTCCTATCAGAATGCATCACTTCACTGCTAGACATGTGCAATTTAGCACGACTGTTCACGACATCCTCCTCCTCCTGAACGGCACTGTTTTCCCTTCCCTTTATGTTCTTAGCGCACTGGATGACCCCCCCATGGTTGGGCTTTCTAGAATTGCAGGCTACCGGCCCGCCCCATTATCTGCCTCTGGCGAATGTCCTGTTCACCTCCTGGTCAGGTACTGTTTGTCCCAGCGCCTACACAGGCTCTTTCCGCTATCTGGCCTCCTGCTCTGCGTCCTAGCTTCACCCAGTTATAGAATAACATGACTGACACCATATGTTGGACCTGGAATATCCGTGGGCTTAATGATCACCGTAAGGCCAGGCTCATTCACTCTCACTTGCACCGACACAAGCTCGACATCTGCCTCTTGCAGGAAACCCACCTGTTGCCTGCGACCTCCACCAGACTACAGTCGCGCCACTGGGGTGAAGTGCACTCTTCTTCTTATTCCTCCTATTCTAGGGGAGTGTCCATTCTGATATGTAGGGGGCTCCCCTGGCATACTACTCAGGTACTCACGGACCCGGACGGATGGTATGTGATTTTGCATGGCTCCCTGTTGTCCCAACCAATGACGATTGCTGCTGTGTACGGCCCTAATTCGGACGATCCCGATCTCTTCACTCGTATATGGCACCTCATTTCTTCCCTGGGCCCGGCGGCCCTTATCTGGGGGGGGGATTTCAATGTTACACTTTCTGCAGTCTTGGACCGCTCTGGCCCCCACTCATCTCACCCTCGCTCCACTGCTCTACTTCAGTCCATACTCACTGACAACGCGTTATATGATGCCTGGCGGCACATGTGGCCCGAGACCCGTGAGGGCACTTGCGTCACCAGTGCTCGGGGCTGCTGGTCCCGTATTGATTTATGAATTACCTCACCGGATGTCCTCACTTGGCTTACCTCCGCTACTCATATGGCACGCACTTTATCAGATCATGCTCCAATCCAGATTTGTCTTCGTCTTCCTCACTCCCCACAGCGCGCTTTCACATGATGGCTTCCTCCGAATGCTCTCCGTGACTCCGTCTTCTGCGACGAGATCCAAACGGCGATTACCAACTACTATGATTTAAATGTCGTTCTGTGGACTCCGCGTCCATCCTGTGGGAAGGCTTTAAGACAGTGATAAGGGGCGAGTGTATCTCTAAACAGGCCGGTGTCCTTCGCTCCATCCGTGCCTCATTGGACAAGCTGGAGTCGGAGATTAAGGCTCTGGACGCTGCTCATGCTGCCCACCCCAGGTCTGAGACCCTCGCACTCTTGCGTGCAAAGCATTCTGAATTTGCTGTGGAGGCCGATAGGGAACTCTCCTTTCTTGGCAGGGAGGCACGAGCCCGTCGCTTCGGAGAGGGCGATCGGCCTGGTAAGACCCTGGCCAACCTCCTATGTCCCCCCCGTGCGGCGTCGTATATTGCTGCTCTCCGAGATGGTGGCCCCACCAGAACCACCTCCCCTGCCAAAATCAAGGCCCGTTTTATGGACTACTACTCGCAACTCTATGCGGCGGGCCCCCCTCCCTCGCGTGAGGCCTTTGAACAATATTTTGATACCCTTGCGCTGGTTTGGCTAGAGGTCTATCATCGTGAATATTTGGACGAGCCCTTCTCTAAGGAAGAGATACTGGCTGCCATAAATAGTCTACCTAGTGATAAGGCCCCAGGTTTGGACGGCCTACCCGCCTCGTTCTATAAGGCTTATGATTCGCTTCTTGTGCCACATCTGGCCGCCATGTATAACGATTCCTTTGTTACTGGCCTCTTCCCACAGTCACTCCGCGAGGCGAGGATAACACTACTCCTCAAGGCGGACAAGCCAGCTGACAGCCGCGATTCTTACCGCCCCCTTTCTTTAATTAATATCGATAATAAGATTTTTGCAAAGTTATTGGCTTCCTGTCTTCTCCACCTTATGCCCCTCATCGCCCTCCCCGATCAGTCTGGCTTCATCCCTGGCCGTGCCACCTCGCATAACCTTCGGACTATTTTTTCGGTCATTCATCAAATAAACCCTAGCCTTCCCGCGTTGGCCGCTCTACTCGATGCCACCAAGGCATTCGATACACTGGAGTGGCCTTTTCTATTTTTTCTTCTACCGCGCCTTGGCTTTAGTAACATTTTTATCCGTAAGATATCTCTCCTCTACACTCGCCCCTCCGCCCATCTTCGGATCAATGGTCAGGTATCAGCACCTATTCTGATCGAACGCGGCACTCGCCAAGGATGCCCGCTCTCCCCTATGCTCTTCGCCATTGCGATGGAGCCTCTCGCGGCCAGACTCCGGCAACACCATACTCAGAAGGGTACCGGCTTCTCGGCCCGCGCCCTCTTGGTCTCCATGTATGCCGATGACATTACGTTGTATGTCCGCCATCCCCAAGACAACCTCAGCCCCCTTGTGCGTGAAATAATACGATTTGGTGGATTGTCCGGTATACAGGTGAACTGGAGCAAGTCAGTGTTGTTCCCTCTTACTGATGCCACCAAGCCATTCACTCCGGACTTTCCCTTTGTCTGGGCCTCCGGCCCCACCCGTTACCTAGGTATTTGGCTGAGCCGGGACTTGGATGACCTCTGGAGGGCCAACTTTGGGTGCGCCGTGGACTGGCTCGAGCCTAGAATACCCCATTGGAACCGACTCCCCTTGTCCCTGGCTGGTCGCATAGCCATCGCCAAGATGGTGGTCCTCCCGAAATTCCTTTATCTCTTTTTGAATATCCCAATACCTCTCACTGCACATTTCTTTCGTAAAATCCGTTCTCTGATCATTTCTTTGGTCTGGGCTGGCAAACAGCCCAGGATTGCATATGACATCCTCACTCTCCCTATGTCGGCTGGCAGTATGGGCGCTCCCAATTTTAAACTTTATGCCTTAAGTGCCCAGGCCAGTTTTTTACACTTCTGGGTTCACCCCACTCCTTATCAGCCGCACGTTGCGGTTGAAGCCGACCTTGCAACTCCTTGGCCACTGACCACTGCCTTGTTTGCCCCGGCGAGTCGCCCACGTGCTGAGGTGGACACGGTCGAGAAACTGCGCTGGGCCTGGTTGGGACTGCACCGGCTCTCCAATGCTCCGTCGTTATCGGCTAATACCATGGCGATTATACGGCATCCTGCTTTCCCGCCTCTCCAACCAACTGGCATGTCTAAACATGCCGCTCGCTTGGGGCTGACGATCCTGGCGGATCTTTACCCCGGAAACACGTTCTATTCTCTTCCTGCTTCCTCTGGTCCGATGGACACACTGCTCTTTTATCAGCTGCAGGCTATTTGCAAGGAGCTGCATCCCACGTTCCCCCAGCCTCCACCTTCGATGCCTGCTCTTGACTTCATATATACATCCCCCACTCCCCGCAAGTTGGTAACTAAACTATACGCCCTAACGCTGTCGACCACCTCCATCTCCACTGACCGCGCATGCGCGGCATGGAGCGAAGAGTTGGGCATGGACATCGCTCAAGCTGATTGGCTTTATTGCTGTAACCAGACGAAGAAATTATCTCCCAACTATCGTCTTCGTCTCATGCATTTTAAATATTTGCATAGGCTATACCGCACTCTTGTTCAGCTACATAAACTGGGACTCATTCCCAACGATAGATGCATGCGTTGCTCTGCTCCTGCCGCGGATTTTACTCACCTTGCGTGGTTGTGCCCCACGGTATCGGATTTCTGGCTGGCGGTTTGTGCCGCCATCTCTGAGATTACCTCCGCACAGGTTCGGCCCGACCCGCCGTTGTGCCTGCTGGGCTTTGTCAAATTTTGCCCTGATGTTTCGCGCCGCCTGATCGCAATGCTGCTCGTACTTGCTCGGCGTAGGGTGGCCATGTGTTGGGGTCGCAGACCGGCGCCCAAGCTCGCTCACTGGATTGAAGATGCTTCGAGATGCCAGACCTTATTATCTGAATTCTGGGACCTTATGCCTGAGAGGTCCCGCCCATCTGACATATGGGGTCCCCTAGTGACATATCTCCATTCCCGACCCCATCTGAGCCGAGCTGCCTCTCCCGCGCTCCCCGCCAGCACTCCGCCCGCGGCGGTCGCCGGCGTTGGTCAGTAACTGCCTTCCTCCCTGTCCCTATCTTCCCCTCCGACCATGCCTGCTTCTCTCCCTACAGTGCTGTCCCCACCTCCTTTAGCTAAGTGTTGCTCATGGTGCCATAGCTGGGTTGTACAGAATAATGCTTCTATTTGAATGTGATTTCACTATGCCTACAATATTCCGTAAATAGCCTGCTATGTACGATGCTTTGATCTGATGCAGACGTGTATTTTGATTATGCTGAATCTGTCAATAAAGGTTTTAAAAATTTAGAAAAAAAAAAAGGGGGTTGATTCATTGATGATTTAGAATGAGATTGAAACTTAGAAGAAGCAAATATATTTTTGACAATTCATTTCCAATGTCTTTGGAATAGGCGGGCTAGGTGGTACTTAGGTTTAGGATTCTGGAATCAGAATGGAACACTGGATTAATAAATAATAACTAGACGGTCCGTGATACTACTAGTCGATCAGATTAGATAGGTCAATTTTATTGCAATTGTTGTTTCCTGTCCAAAAATGTTTTTAGAGCGTTTTTAAAAATATTTTATTTGTTTCACGCTAATTATCAATGTTTGTCTCTTTATTATATCTTACATGATAAGCACCCAGGGGCAAGAAGACGACGGGGTCTGAGGCGGGAGCTGGAGTTGCCTCCCAGGGCCAGGACCGCTCTTCTACTGAGTGCTCTGCTGCTGGCCCCAGTAAGTCCTCCTGTTGTTACTATTAATAATTATATTTCCCTAACTTTTACTTCACCTTATTTTTTACGAAATATTATTTCCATTTCCTAATTCTATTTTTTACCAAATCTTCTTCAATCTATCTGTTTCTAAATTCTTGTTATCCCTGCCTCTAACTGCCTCTGACTCTGTACTACTACTATTAGTCTGTCTGTAGCTTGCCCAGTTGGCCACTCTTTATTTTTAAAAAGTTTTAAACTCAGATTCACCAATAGCTCTAGCCACTGAGTCCAGTCCTTTGGGTTGTCCTCTTCCTAATCTTGAGAGGCTTTTCGACAATTGCCACCAACAAAATACCCAACCAGATATTTTACTATTTTTGATACTACTGTCTACTCTACTCCGTTTTGTAGTACTAGTGATGTATGTGGTGTAAGTATGTATTGTATTAACTATGTTAAATCTTGCTAGTGAAAAAGAATAAATAGGGGAGGCGTATATGGCATCTAAAAAATGTGTAATGTTTTTTCTAGGCGTACCAACCACCAGTGCCGGGGCCAGCGGCGGGGCAGGCGACGCCAGCCAGGAGGGAGCAGCGGATGCGGCAGCTGCCGAAGGGGTAGGTGAGCCAGCAGCAGTGGCGGGCGGTGGTAAGTTATAGTTATATTCCTTACTTATTGACAATAGTCACACACTCGCTGCAAGGGTGTACACTGTACTGTTGAGAGAGACTAAGTTGTTGTGAACAACGGTTGAAGAAGACACCCTTTACTTAGCAATAGCATTAGTGGCTGGAGTTGAGTAACAAATGGCCTCTTCTATCTGACTTCAACTCAACTGGGAAAGTTTTATGAAGAAGACTAAGAGTCAGACAACATTGATGGATGGGTTGAACGAAAAGGGAAAGAAGGATGGAAGGAAGAAGGACGGGCGACATGTAATATATGACATGCAGAGAAGGATGCGTGGAATGAAAAGGTGGCTGATAGGAATCAAATGCATGGGTGGATGAAGGATGGGTGGAAGGTGAAAGCAAAGATGCCTGCCTGGGTGTGTGAAACTGTATGGGTGATAGGAAGAATCCTCCGGGGGGTTTCATGGGTCAAACTCAAAGGCAAGCACAGAAGGACGCCTGGGTGGTGGTTTAAAAAAAAATAACAAATGTATGTTGTTGGTGAAACTAAGGTTTGTTGAGAGATTAAGAAGAATGATAGACATGTTTACTTTGAATGGATGAATGTCTGGATGGTATTCAATTATCATAGCATGGGGAGACTGTCACTGGATGAAGAGTCTTTTAAGAGAATGTAACAGAAAAATAAACCGCGTGGGAGTAGCAAAGCCAAGGAGAATAGAATAAGATTAGAATTAAAAAAATATAATGCTAGAAGAGCAATGCAATGATTAATAAATGGAAAAATCTCTGGGAAGAGAAACAACAGGACTGTTTTTTTTTAAAGGTTTTTGATTCATGGTTGTATTTCAGAATACTCCCTTGACTCACAGTAGTTTGCAAGCACAGCATATATATTGTGTATGTATGTTATCAAGTGCCTCCCTCCGACTCCGAGGCGCACTGCCTACCTATGTCATTTTCGACTGTGTCAGCCTGCTATGGGTGGCCTATCGGCTGCATGGTCACACAGTCAATCAAAAGTACCTCATGTCGTCCCATATATAATCAATGATCATTTGGATCAGATATCATCTGCCTTGTTGTAGTAGTCAGGGTGAAAGTGAAAATGAGCAGTTGCCATTGATGTAACAGAGTATGGCCATAATAGAAAAATAAGATAATTGTGTAGTTGTAGACTACAGCTTCCCCACCTTCAGACAGTTGTAAATATAAATAACGTGAGTCTGCGACACAAGTATGTTTGTCTAGGGTGCAAGCTGACTGAGCTGACATGCCTACAAGAAGGTTAATTTAGCTAAACAAGAGAGTGAGAGAAGAAGAAGACTTGTCTACTCCATAGTGCCTAGTAGTTGTAATGCCTGAAACTCCCACAAATGTTAGAGGCCGAAGAAGTGGGAAAATAGTATACCACAAATGTTATGTACTGTGCTTGCTAGTGCTTCTGTGCCACTATGTGTAGAAATCATTAATTTGTGTTACTGTTTTGCTAAGAGTATTGGTTACAATTGTCTTTTTTCTTTCTTGATATAGCTACTCCTTCCCAACCAAAAGCACAAGTGTTACCAAACAGGAAGGAGTTAGCAGCCATGGCCTGGCGCCGGAAGCTGGAGGCCATCTACACTGAATATCGGCGGCTGGTGGCTCTGGCGGAGTAGGAGGAGGACAACAACAAGGGCTTTCATGGTTTGTATACTGTAGTGTACAGTACACTCAAGAAGGATAGGAAAGAAGAAGAACAAAAATACAAATGTAACGGACCCGGTTTGGCAATGTGCATCATGTGGGATGCAGCATTAAGGGAGCTGCAGCTGACAATGGATGGAAGCAATAAGCCAAGAGGAACAAAGGAAAGACATGCAGGCCTATGGCAAAAGCACACTAACTACCACCAAAAAATGGCGCCAAACACATGGTCGCTCACAACAACCACAAGCAGGAGGCCTGGAAAACAATGAACTCAAGCAGGTCTATATGGACACAGACTCTACAAAATGGCCCCTGGCCACATGGGGAGGCTCAGCCAAGGCAAATGCTGGCCCACACACTATTACAAAAACACTCACACACTGGCCAGACAAAGGAGGCATGCTAAACAACACAGCTTTAATACAGCAATGCCAAAAACGAAAATCCACAGGGCTAAAAGAGGTTTGCAAGTTACACAACAACCACACACATCCAACAAAGGCATTTATTTAACACACATAAAAAAAGTGAAATACCAAAACAAAACACATTTTGCATTTCAATCCAATGCCATCCATGCCCTAAATGATGTTTAAATTCAACAGACACCACAGAAACAGTTGTTTCATGCACCCATGAGTAGCTCTGGGCCTACTGGCTGAAATGCCTATTGGCAGAATACTGGGCTAGTGAATTAAATAAATATTGCAAATTGATTAAAATTTCAAAAGTTGGAGAAAATGTAGTGAACTTTGCAACATGTTTCCTTTATAAAAGAAAACTAGTAGAAAAATTACATAGAAAGAAACAGCTAGGCCCCTACTGAAACTACAGGCCACCCACCACAACACATTTTAAAAAAACAATGAAAAGTACAAAAAAATGTAGGTGCAATGCCCCAATCAAACAAACAACACCAATTTTCCAACTTACTTGTGAAATCTCAAATACAAAAGCCCTCAAATCCAATGATATATGATGCAGCAAGCACAAAGAGTGATCCTTCCAGCTCCAAATCCAAATGAAAATTGAACAGGAGATGGACAAAGCACTGGGAGGAACCTGCAGGACAGGAACAGGAAGTTTGAGACTCTAGGGCACGTCCTTCCTCTTAAAAAAAAAATTTAAAAAGAAAAAGGACTCTTTGCACAAATGTCAATCTGAGGAGTTTTTTTAATCCAAATCATCATTTCGAGAAGGTTTTGATGCTGCTAGAGAGAGATTCTTCTTCAGATTGCAAATTCTGTGTGTTCGGGATCGCGTTCTTCACAAAATGTCCGCCGGAAGTCCGATGGCACGCCCGAATGACGTGTTCGCGATCACACACTCTCGCGGGACCTTGCGGCCGGCTACCAAATCTCGTGGTGCTCGCGAACGGATGGGAAATCTCGTCGGCGAATGCAGGCATCCTGGTAAGTCACTCCCGCGCGCGCCAAAACGCATTTTGAGCACACGAACATAAAAAAAACTCTACTCGGTTGCAGAGCGCGGAGGTTTCGGTAACTTCGCGTTCTACGCAGAACGCGGAGTTGCCAAAAATCTGCAAACTCTGAGAGCGGAGCAGATTTTACGCCCATAGTTACTGCTAGGGGCCCCCAAAGTCAGTTTCCAACAGCCTTTTTGTGTTGGACAGACCGAGTCGGAAAGGCTGTCAGAATCTGACATCGTAATTGGTCGGTCGGAAACGCTGTCCATAGAGCTGTACGAATTGGCTACGACCGACTCGGATTCTTCGAGTGCCGGACGGAACCGATTCAGAATGACCGAACGGTTCCCCTTCCGACCGCGAGCATCATAATCAGTCTGTCGGATTTGTTTCCGAACAAGTTGGGCGGATGGGTTCCGACACGGTCTAGGAGAATCCGTCTGTCTGTCGGAGGCTTTACGATTGACATCATATTCGGCCCCTAAGTGTATTGATATTTAACAATAAGATAATTAAAATTAAATATATTTAAACAATTACAAAATATATTTAAATGTTATACTTATTTTAAAAAACTCATATAGATCTCTTGTTTGCATTTTTGTTGCCCTTTGGGCGTCAACATGTTGTAATGATGAGACAGTGGAAGGCTCAAATGATGAATTTTCGAAAATATTTTGTTGGCATATATAGAATTTTTTAAAACACTGTTTTTTGTTTCTTCTCTTTTTTTTTTTTTTCCCTTTTCTGCTAACTCACATTGCTGATTATTTGATTTTTTCTTTTTTGCTCTGCTATCACCCCGTGTGAGCCCCCTAAACCCAAATGGATTGTTTATGAATTGGCTCTGCTCTGTGGGTGAATACAGTTCATGTATGAGCTATTATGATAGATTAAGGATAAGTACTGTTGATTCAATATTATGGCCATTCCTGGCCATTTGCGATCCTGTTTAGAGCCCACGACATGCTTGGCTAGGACTTACTCTGTAGCATTTTCATTTCCTTCATGTTCCCCTCTGTGGCACCACCAGAACCCAAGTGTGGTCTTTTGGAATATTCCGTCAAGTGTGCATATAGGATGCTAACATTAGAATCTAATCTGGGCGATCTTGGCACTATATACGTGCCAAGCTCTTGTTTCTGGTCATTTCATGAATATGTCTGACGGGTTAATGAGTTTGAAGGCCAACTCCCCGACTTTGCATTTTCTGATACACATCCGGGGTTTGCCTTGAGTTTTTGGCTATGCCCCCCTTTTTTGTCTTTAATTCATTCTCCCTTTTTAAAGGTTAGAGTTACACCGATTAAATTGACACGCTACATGTTAATTTCTCCTTATGACACAGCATGTCATTCGGTTGGCTGTTTTTGGTTTTGGATACATTCATTTGTATTTTCACACTACTTATTGATTTTGTATATCTGAGGTTCCTGTGGCATGGCCATTACTCCTTTCACTTTCTTCACCTGGTTAAAATGGGGGATTTGCGATTCGGAGTTATCTACCGGTTTACCTCATGGTTGTGATGACCGTATCATGTGATCACGTTACTTGCTTTTACTGCGGAGGTCAATTGACGTCGGTCTGCACTCCATTCAAAGTAAGCCTGGGGTTTTTCACTATTCGGGGGGCCGGAGGGTTATCGCTTGTGTTCCGAGCCATGCCATTTATCTGGGTCCCGAGAGGGTCTGTCTCCCGTTGCCGTAACAATCAAGGGACTGGGATGTTTGGTGCACCTTTACAAGGGCTCTGTGCGCGTTGACATGAGGTATGCTTCGGGTTTTCGTTACGGATCCATAGGTCACTAAACATCGTATGGCATGCTTTACTCGTGTTTGCATACATGGTTGGTGTGTTAGCTGTTGACCAACTTTTGGGCAATTTATATTTACGTTTTGGGGCTTGAAGTTTTGGCAAGTTATACTTCTGCTTTGAGGCTTGAATTTCAGGTATTGCCATAGGGGCTCCGAGCTATGGAGGATGTTTGGGCACATGTTTGAGACTTCAAGTCAATATTACGCTGAGAAGTAATGACCTTTGTCTGGCATGTTATATTCGTGTGAGTTTATGCAATGGGAATGCCATTCGTTGATCGCTTGAGGCATGACTTGGTGGGTTTGTGTTCATAGCAGCTTGGCAGGGAATTTCATATATCCTTTGCCAGATTGTGGGCGACTTGTAGAGTGTCTGTTTGCTAATGCTACGCTTCACCATGGGGGGAAACAGGGGCATCGAGTAATCATATGACATTTTTGTCTTCAGGTGCACTAATCTGGGTAGATATTCTCCACCAGCATGTGCTAGTTCTTACTTGAACGTGCACGCCTATTACCGGTCCATGGCTATCATACCATATGCATCTGTGATTTTCATTCATCTGCGCATTGGATCGCGTTTAAACAGCCTGCTCAAGCTTGGCTTGGAGGATAAGTGTAATATTTGGAAAAGGTAGGCATCATAACCACATAGCGCGTGACACTGCCCATATATTTATAATAGAGGATGCGCAATGTCATTTACCAAAGAGTTTTTCTGGCTTAACTTTCAGAAGCCAGGCGGCAACTTTGGTTTGAGATATTTTTTACAACCAGGCCACAACCCAGGGAATTGGGTGTCGCCCTGAATCAACTTTGGTAGGTTCCCATTTCTGTTTCTGCATGGGGCACCGCACACAGGGGTGTATGACTCACGGATAACTGGGGATATAGGTGTACTTGGTATTATACACACTGGAGCGTTATACGGATTAATCTTTTCCTTATCTTTATATTCATTTTTATTCCTCTGTAGTAGCATTCACTATAGTCAAGTGAGGAGTGGGTGCGCTTGATTGTATGTTTTTTTTCTCTTTCTGTCGTTATATCTAGATTTTATTCTATCTTGTCATTCCATCCTTGTAATGCTATTTCAGCAACTTTTCTATCTTTAGAATTTTATCTCAAATTTGGTTTTTTTTTCTTCTTTTTTCCTTCTCCTTTTCTGTAGTTCATCATTATAGACACAAGCATATTACTATCTCTTGTCACTTTAGGATGTCATTCTGGCTGTGGCTTTGTACGTCAATCAGGGTATGACTTTTTAATGAATCTCTTTAATGTATGTAGATAGCAGTATTGTGTTGCCTTGTTATCTTTAATTTTTCTATGTAATATATATGTTGTGTATATATAAATGTTGTGGGTCATGTACAGTGTTTTGTAAATGTTTTGTATATATATTTTTTAACTTCCAGCCCTGAAGAAGTCCTATGTAAAAAGGACGAAACACGTGGGCTGATGTTTTTGTACAAATTGATTAATAAAGAAGAGACACATCATACAACTTGCATGAAAAGCAACTGTCTTCTTTGAATCAGATTTCCGCAAAAGTTATGGACAATAATTTCTTAAAGACTTCAAGTGGTGGTGCAGTTCCAATTTAGTTTTTTCACATATCTACATGTGTGTAAATGTTATACTTATTTTTTAAAACTCATATATATCTATATATGTATGTTTATTTAAACACATATAATTTTAAACTAATATCGAAATAATAATTTTAATTTATAATATTATTTTCAATTTTTTTGTAAACTTTAAAAATATATGAAATATATATGTGTTATAGAATGTTACAGAGACGTAATAGTTAGGCTCACATTCTCTTGTACAAAACCAGTGAAACTAAGCAGTTATAACTACCTGAACAAACTCTAACTTACGCCATCACAATGCACTGTTTACGTCCTCACATATTACATCACTCATGACACTGAGGGGCAGATTTACAAGAAACTGATGCAGCTGTACAGATGCATCAGTTTATTGTGCCTCTATGCGAAACCCTTGCGCCACCATGGATGCGCCGTATTTACAATGCAACTAATTTCTTCAAACTCATCACAAACAAAAAATCACTACAAATTAGTGAAATGTGAAAAATTCATATATATTAAATTGTGTAAGGCATGACATATAGACACACAAGAGACTATTCATAGGTTATTATACATACAAACAGAAAAATGAAACTGAAATACAAGGGTACAAACAATTATATACATGAACCACAATACATTTAAATCAACAAAAAAGATATATAAATTGATTTACATATAACACAATTAGTTACAACAACGTCATCATCTTATGAGTCTTTCCTAGCTAAACGTAAGAACGTAATCAATTAATTCCAAGTTTGGCTGGACTATGACGTTTGTTTTTCAAACACGTCGACGTTTTGACCCCTTAAAGAAGTGTAAGAATGAAAATCATCGCTACGGGGTCTTCATCAGGACTAAGAACCCAAATGTGTGATGCCTGCATACAAAAAGATAAAATCTTTTTAGGGGGTGATGAGGAAGAAAAGAATGTGTTGAATTAATCGAATTCTAAAATACAACACAAGACTAATTATTGCTCACCGCGTTCTTCAAACTGAGCAGTTTGATTTTGGCAGATTTTCGTTAAGAGGAAGTATAAAGGGGAGGGGCACTGTGTACTCCCTGCGAGTTCTGCAAAAGGTATAAAAAGACCCTGTCCTTATTGGGTATTATGTAGGTCAATTCATGGAATTACTAAAGGCGGTATGAAGACTCACCAAAAAGCGTCAGTGTTTCTGTAGTGAAATGATCGCAGATTATAACATCTTGTCAATAAACGAGGAGCACCTCCTCCATTTCCAAGGGTTACCTAATGAGGGCCAAGCATGAAAGCATAATGTGATTGAAAAGAACCCCACGAGGTGGTATATCTAAACAAAGAGCACCTCAAACGTTGGTACAGCTTACCTTCGGCGTCTATGCTCGGAGAGGAAATCCTTATTTGATTATAGGACCGACTGTCCAAAAGGCACCAATCACTCAGGTGTGCCAAACTCTAACAGGCGCTTAAAAGTTGCTCTGCCCGTTTATCAAATTACGTCAGGCGCTGGATTGCTGCCTTGACTGCTGCAAAACATGCAAAATAAAACGAAATTATTCAAATAAAAAATAACGCAGCAACTGCGTTATCTCCAAAAGACGGATCTATGCTCGTTTTAGTACTAGATCCTTACCTCCGGCACTCGCTCGGAGTCGATGTCAGACACGTCCTCACTCAACGGAGGGCCGTTCAGAATACAATAGAAATTTAAAGACTTCAGTGCCGGCGATGCCGACGTGCACGTTAGGCACGCTCGGAACGCAGAACCAAGGGGTTACCTTGGTAACCAACACGTGCAGGACAGCCCTGTCAGGAGCCTGCAGCATGGTAACTGAAGAAAGCGCGAAGGTGGTCGCTGTTGGTATACATATGACTGTAGTAATAAATATACACTCAGGGGAGCGCGATCATGCGCTCAGTTGTTAAATACCAAACTGCATATGTCAGCAGTTGATTCATTAGTGACAGAAACGGGCCACTGTGATCCTCATGTGGATCGTCTGCATAAATCTGCAATATTACATGTGCAGGCCTTATTCATGGTAAACTAGAGGAGCCCGATCCGGCGCTCAAATGTTGGAAATCAATCTGCATAAGCTTACAAAGTTACGGAAACAGGCCTCATTATATGGAGACACCGTGATCATCATATGTAGCCTGGACCACAATATTTCAACAAAACCTAAAAAATCAAAGAATCGAAAAATCGATGTCAGTGTACATATGACTGCAGTATTACTTATAAAGGCCTCATTTTTGACAACTCGGGAGATTGCGATCACGCGCTCAGTTGTCAAATATCAGACTACATGAACAGGTTGTCCTTAGAAATCTGCTCCAGTTGTTTGAGAACCTGAAATATATTAAGCACAATATCACCAAAGAAGAGAGACTCAGCTTACTAGAACTGAGGCAGAATGATGAGGTGGTTATCAAGCCAGCGGATATAGGCGGCTCAATTGTGGTTCAAAACAGAAAGGACTATGTGGCTGAGATCATGATGCAGCTACAGGTTGCTGAGAATTATCCACAAATCCCTGCTGATCCAACTAGCCATAAATCCAAACTCATACACCAACTCACGAAACGAGGACTAGAAGAAGGGTATTTGAGCGATTTGGAATATGGATATCTGAATCAAAAAGAACCGCGTATTCCCACAATATATACACTACCAAAGGTACATAAAAACAAGGACAAACCTCCTGGCAGGCCTATTGTGTCAGGATGTGGCTCAATTCTTGAGCCCCTCTGTCGATATGTAGACATTTTGCCGAGAATAAGGCCTACACATGTAACTTTGCAGACTTATGCAGTCGATCCACATGAGGATCACAGCGGCCCGTTTTTGTCACCAAAGAATCATACTACTGGCATGGTGAATAGACATAATATCGAATCCTAAATATCGAATTGCAGTAATATCGAAGTTGTAATATCGAATGTCTCTTAATATCGTATTAAAGAATATCGTAGTCAAAAATATCGTTTATTTAAAAAATATCGAAGTATAAAATATCGAACAAGTAATATCGTCAATAGATAATATCAAATAGTTAGTGTTGTAAAAAATATCGACAAAAAATATAGAAAGTGTAAAATATCATTTTTTTTAAAATATTTAAATATTCTGTATTGTTATTAATTTTGTATTATTTTAATTGTTTGAATATTTGTTTGAAATTGTATACATTTTTTTTTTGTAGTACATGTTTTAGGAGCGGGATGTTTGGTTATTAGGGGATAAGGGTGGGGAGTATTTTAAAAATATTAGTTTAAATTTAGATATTAATTTAATTTTTTTTAAATTAGAAATTAATTTCAAAAACAAAATTTATATTAAAAATTTTAAATATATGTTTTGTTTTAGGAGCAGGATGTTGGGTTATTAGGGGATAAGGGTGGGTAGTGTTTTAAAAATACTAGGATATAATTTATATATTAATAAAATTTATTTAAAATTAGAAATTATTTACAAAAACGAAATTTAGAAAAAAATATAAAAATATGTTTTCTTTTAGGAGTGGGATGTTGGGTTAATAGGGGATAAGGGTGGGTAGTGTTTTTAAAATATTAGTATAAAATTTATATATGAAATTAAAATTTCGAATTTTGGAAATAATTTAAAATATGAAATTTAAATTTAAAATTCGAAAATAATTTTTTGTTTTTAGAGTGGGATATTGTCTTATTAGGGGAGAAGGTTGGGGAGTGTTTTAAAATTAGTTATATGAATTTATATATTTAAATAAAAAGTTTAAATAGCAAATTTTTAAAAATTAGAAAGTGAAATAAAAAGGAAATATATTTTGTTTTTTAGAAGTGTGATGTGTTATTAGGGGATAAGGGTGGGGAGTGTTATTTAAATATTATTCTAAAATTAATTATTAAATTCAAAAGTAAAAATTTGGAATTAATTTGAAGAAATAAAGTTAATTAAAAATTGAAATTATAGGTTTTTTTAGTATTGGGATGCTGGGTTATTAGGGGAAAATGGTGAGGTTGTTCAAATAGTAAAATATATATATTTAGTGTCCTGAAGTTTCCCTCACTTAATAATTACTGTAGTGGGAATAGTAATTTTATATGTTTAGTGTCCAGCATCTTCCCTGACTTAATACTGACTGGAGTGGGAATACTAATTTTTATGTGTTTAATGTCCAGCACCTTCCCAGACTTAATACTGACTGCAGTGGGAATAGTTATTTATATATGTTTAATGTCCAGCACCTTCCCTGACTTAATACTGACTGGAGTTGGAATAGTAATTTTTATGTGTTTAATGTCCAGCACCTTCCCAGACTTAATACTGACTGCAGTGGGAATAGTTATTTATATATGTTTAATGTCCAGCACCTTCCCTGACTTAATACTGACTGGAGTGGGAATAGTAATTTTTATGTGTTTAATGTCCAGCACCTTCCCAGACTTAATACTGACTGGAGTGGGAATAGTAATTTATATATGTTTAATGTCCAGCAACTTCCCTGACTTAATACTGACTGGAGTGGGAATAGTAATTTATATATGTTTAATGTCCAGCACCTTCTCTGACTTAATTTTGACTGGAGTGGGAATAGTAATTTTATATGTTTAGTGTCCAGCATCTTCCCTGACTTAATACTGACTGGAGTGGGAATAGTAATTTTTATGTGTTTAATGTGCAGCACCTTCCCAGACTTATTACTGACTGGAGTGGGAATAGTAATTTATATATGTTTAATGTCCAGCACCTTCCCTGACTTAATTTTGACTGGAGTGGGAATAGTAATTTATATATGTTTAATGTCCAGCACCTTCCCTGACTTAGGGACCGATTCCGATCTCGCTCGGAGGCGCACCTAACACTATTCGGCCGGGAAAAAAGCCAGGCGAATGCCTGTTTCCTGACCGATTCGCACATTATTCCGAACGAGCAAGTACGATGCGCACAACTGCATAGATTCCGACCCAGTCGTACTCACCCAATCCAGGTCCTGTTTTCCGACCGAGGCGGATCCGTAAACGCAAAATCGAGTCGCACGGAAGCCAAAATGCAGCCCGTCCGCCGGACAAGTACAATGCGCTTTCCGTACGCGCCAAACCCGTCGCTACGCACGGCACGTCTAAGCATCCGGGAGAGGCGCACATAAGCTCCGATTCGCGCCACAACACGATCCACGGCTACGAGACGAACACGCCAGCGACGAGGACGAGGCGAAGCAAAGAGAAAGACGAACGAGACGACCAACCATGAATCCCATCGTGCCGATCCTACCAATATTCTACATCTATTACCGGAACAGGCACGGATGCGTACGGCGCAGAAGGTAAGTCAGACACCAACGACAAAAACAAACTACACGTACCCGACATATCACACACACACAGAGGGATGCAGAAATTACTTACACCAGCAACAGCAGCACCATAGGGGCGGGATGGCCATCACCAATGCCACATATACACATAGGGGCCTGGATGCCCACCACCACTACCACCCCTACTCAGGGGTGCCAGATGCCTATCACTACTACCACCTCTACCCAGGGTGTGCCAGATGCCTACCACTACTACCACCCCTACCCAGGGGTGCCAGATGCCTACCACTACTACCACCTCTACCCATGGGGGGCTGGATGCCTGTCACTACTACCACCCCTACCCAGGGGGTGACAGATGCCTAGCACTACTACCACCTCTACCCAGGGGGTGCCAGATGCCTGTCACTACTACCACCTCTACCCATGGGGGGCTGGATGCCCACCAGCACTACCACCCCTACTCAGGGGATGCCAGATGCCTACCACTACTACCACCTCTACCCATGGGGGGCTGGATGCCCACCACCACTACCACCACTACTCAGGGGGTGCCAGATGCCTACCACTACTACCACCTCTACCCATGGGTGGCTGGAGGCCTACCACTACTACCACCCCTACCCAGGGGGTGCCAGATGCCTACCACTACTACCACCTATACCCAGGGTGTGCCAGATGCCTACCACTACTACCAACCCTACCCAGGGGTGCCAGATGCCTACCACTACTACCACCTCTACCCATGGGGGGCTGGATGCCTGTCACTACTACCACCTCTACCCAGGGGTGCCAGATGCCTGTCACTACTACCACCTCTACCCATGGGGGCTGGATGCCCACCACCACTACCACCCCTACTCAGGGGGTGCCAGATGCCTACCACTACTACCACCTCTACCCATGGGGGCTGGATGCCCACCACCACTACCACCCCTACTCAGGGGGTGCCAGATGCCTACCACTACTACCACCTCTACCCAGGGTGTGCCAGAAGCCTACCACTACTACCACCCCTACCCAGGGGGTGCCAGATGCCTACCACCTCTACCCATGGGGGGCTGGATGCCTGTCACTACTACCACCCCTACCCAGGGGGTGCCAGATGCCTAGCACTACTACCACCTCTACCCAGAGGGTGCCAGATGCCTGTCACTACTACCACCTCTACCCATGGGGGGCTGGATGCCCACCACCACTACCACCCCTACTCAGAGGATGCCAGATGCCTACCACTACTACCACCTCTACCCATGGGGGCTGGATGCCCACCACCACTACCACCCCTACTCAGGGGTGCCAGATGCCTACCACTACTACCACCTCTACCCATGGGGGCTGGATGCCTACCACTACTACCACCCCTTCCCAGGGGTGCCAGATGCCTACCACTACTACCACCTCTACCCAGGGTGTGCCAGATTCCTACCACTACTACCACCCCTACCCAGGGGTGCCAGATGCCTACCACTACTACCACCTCTACCCATGGGGGCTGGATGCCTGTCATTACTACCACCTCTACCCAGGGGTGCCAGATGCCTGTCACTACTACCACCTCTACCCATGGGGGCTGGATGCCCACCACCACTACCACCCCTACTCAGGGGTGCCAGATGCCTACCACTACTACCACCTCTACCCATGGGGGCTGGATGCCCACCACCACTACCACCCCTACTCAGGGGTGCCAGATGCCTACCACTACTACCACCTCTACCCAGGGTGTGCCAGATGCCTACCACTACTACCACCCCTACCCAGGGGGTGCCAGATGCCTACCACTACTACCACCTCTACCCATGGGGGCTGGATGCCCGTCACTACTACCACCTCTACCCAGGGGTGCCAGATGCCTACGACTACTACCACCTCTACCCAGGGGTGCCAGATGCCTACCACTACTACCACCTCTACCCATGGGGGGATGGATGCCTGTCACTACTACCACCCCTGTCCAGGGGGTGCCAGAAGGCCTACCACTACTACCACCTCTACCCACGGGGTGCCAGATGCCTGTCACTACTACCACCTCTACCCATGGGGGGTTGGATGCCCACCACCACTACCACCCCTACTCAGGGGATGCCAGATGCCTACCACTACTACCACCTCTACCCATGGGGGGCTGGATGCCCACCACCACTACCACCCCTACTCAGGGGGTGCCAGATGCCTACCACTACTACCACCTCTACCCATGGGGGGCTGGATGCCTACCACTACTACCACCCCTACCCAGGGAGTGCCAGATCAGATGCTTACCACTACTACCACCTCTACCCAGGGTGTGCCAGAAGCCTACCACTACTACCACCCCTACCCAGGGGGTGCCAGATGCCTACCACTACTACCACCTCTACCCATGGGGGGCTGGATGCCTGTCACTACTACCACCTCTACCCAGGGGTGCCAGATGCCTGTCACTACTACCACCTCTACCCATGGGGGCTGGATGCCCACCACCACTACCACCCCTACTCAGGGGGTGCCAGATGCCTACCACTACTACCACCTCTACCCATGGGGGCTGGATGCCCACCACCACTACCACCCCTACTCAGGGGGTGCCAGATGCCTACCACTACTACCACCTCTACCCAGGGTGTGCCATATGCCTACCACTACTACCACCCCTACCCAGGGGGTGCCAGATGCCTACCACTACTACCACCTCTACCCATGGGGGGCTGGATGCCTACCACTACTACCACCCCTACCCAGGGGGTGCCAGATGCCTACCACTACTACCACCTCTACCCAGTGTGTGCCAGATGCCTACCACTACTACCACCCCTACCCAGGGGTGCCAGATGCCTACCACTACTACCACCTCTACCCAAGGGGGCTGGATGCCTGTCACTACTACCACCTCTACCCAGGGGGTGCCAGATGCCTGTCACTACTACCACCTCTACCCATGGGGGCTGGATGCCCACCACCACTACCATCCCTACTCAGGGGGTGCCAGATGCCTACCACTACTACCACCTCTACCCATGGGGGGCTGGATGCCCACCACCACTACCACCCCTACTCAGGGGTGCCAGATGCCTACCACTACTACCACCTCTACCCAGGGTGTGCCAGATGCCTACCACTACTACCACCCCTACCCAGGGGGTGCCAGATGCCTACCACCACTACCACCTCTACCCATGGGGGCTGGATGCCTGTCACTACTACCACCTCTACCCAGGGGTGCCAGATGCCTGTCACTACTACCACCTCTACTCATGGGGGGCTGGATGCCCACCACCACTACCACCCCTACTCAGGGGGTGCCAGATGCCTACCACTACTACCACCTCTACCCATGGGGGTCTGGATGCCCACCACCACTACCACCCCTACTCAGGGGGTGCCAGATGCCTACCACTGACTACCACCTCTACCCATGGGGGGCTGGATGCCTGTCACTACTACCACCCCTACCCAGGGGGTGCCAGATGCCTACCACTACTACCACCTCTACCCAGGGTGTGCCAGATGCCTGTCACTACTACCACCCCTACCCAGGGGGTGCCAGATGCCTACCACTACTACCACCTCTACCCATGGGGGGCTGGATGCCTGTCACTACTACCACCCCTACCCAGGGGGTGCCAGATGCCTACCACTACTACCACCTCTACCCAGGGTGTGCCAGATGCCTACCACTACTACCACCCCTACCCAGGGGTGCCAGATGCCTACCACTACTTCCACCCCTACCCAGGGGGTGCCAGATGCCTACCACTACTACCACCTCTACCCATGGGGGGCTGGATGCCTGTCACTACTACCACCTCTACCCAGGGGTGCCAGATGCCTACCACTACTACCACCTCTACCCAGGGTGTGCCAGATGCCTACCACCACTACCACCTCTACCCATGGGGGCTGGATGCCTACCACTACTACCACCCCTACCCAGGGGTGCCAGATGCCTACCACTACTACCACCTCTACCCATGTGGGGCTGGATGCCTGTCACTACTACCACCCCTACCCAGGGGTGCCAGATGCCTACCACTACTACCACCTCTACCCAGGGGTGCCAGATGCCTACCACTACTACCACCTCTACCCATGGGGGCTGGATGCCTACCACCAACAACACCCCCACTCACAGGATGGCTAATGCATGACACAACAAGCACACAACAACATAAAGAATGCAACATAAAGACATCCCCCCCCAATACCATGACAAGCGTGTGTAGACTGCGTCAAATGCCTACAACACTGAACATGACTTTGAACATACAATGTGACCCCCTATCACATGTGTCACACATAAATGTGTGTGGACCCACAATGCAAGCAGACCATGACCACTGTGGCAATGGGGTCCAACCCCCATCATCACAGTGACCAAAAGGTAAGTGTGGGGTCCATAGCTGAAGCACATTTTGCACATTGTGGCAATGGGGTCTAAACCCCCATCATCACAGTGACCAAAAGGTAAGTGTGGGGTCCATAGCTGAAGCACATCTTGAACATTGTGGCAATGGGGTCCAAACCCCCATCATCACAGTGACCAAAATGTAAGTGTGGGGCCCATAGCTGAAGCACATCTTGAACATTGTGGCAATGGGGTCCAAACCCCATCATCACAGTGACCAAAATGTAAGTGTGGGGCCCATAGC
The DNA here is from genome assembly GCA_963921515.1 of Calotriton arnoldi. NCBI lineage: Eukaryota > Metazoa > Chordata > Amphibia > Caudata > Salamandridae > Calotriton > Calotriton arnoldi. The sequence goes on from CAWUFW010012606.1 coordinate 353,789, forward strand.
TGAAGCACATCTTGAACATTGTGGCAATGTGGTCCAAACCCCATCATCACAGTGACCAAAATGTAAGTGTTGACATTGAAAAAGCTGCAACTGCCAAACTGCATGGATGATTCCTGGTCACAGAACAACAAACACATCAGTGGCAAAGTAGTGCTTGTGTCCCATAGCAACATAGATTGGGGGAGGCAAACACTGCAGTGCAAATAAGACATACCTTTGGCCATGTGCAGACAAACATCACCCATGGGGGCTGACACTGTCAACATTCATCAATGACACAATGACAGAAGTGACCATCAGAATGCAGACCCACATATTTGCACCAATGGGCACACAAATGCAGATACCCTGTGGAGACTGTAGATGTGAGGTGAACAGATACCATACCATGGCAGCAATGGGACACACAAACAATGATCATTGTGCTGACTGATGACCTAGGAGTCCCAAGGACAGCAGGGGAAACCCACCAAACAACATACAGCCAATGGCACACTAAAGATATGCCAATGCAGTGGTGCAGATGCACAAACACAAACAGGCAGACCCACACTGCACATCAAACACAGGTGAGGGGGGGTGCCAGTGTCCCCAGGCAACCACACAACACATGATGAGGCCTGAATACCAATTACACAGATGCGCATACAGTGCCACACAAAGGTAACTCATGGATCCAAATCCCCTATGTGGGCAATCAGGCATTGTTAGATGAGAGGGAGCACAAATCACACATGTCACACAAGCATGTAGGAACAGCAATTGACACAGCAAGACACAGACACCAGAGCACTACCCCCAGGGTCCCCACAATGTGGTGACCCTGGGCTGCATGACAATCCCACTGTGATGACAAAGCTAGATGTCATTCACACTGTGAACCACAGTCATGTGTCCTGAGCAACAAACTACCATCACACCTACACAAGCACAAATCAATCAGCACAGCCAGTAAGCCAAGGCCAACATGGAGGCAGGGGTCTAGCCGGGCAACAACTCTCATCTGCACACACTCAACACCACACACCTCGACCTCCAACAATGTGCAGCAGTGAAGCTCACATGCACTGGTGACATTGCACATGCACCCATGACAATCCCATGGGTGGTGGTGGGAACTCAACAAGACTCCTGAATGTCTGACACACTGCACACTACGCTGTACATGGACATGACGGCAATACCACACCAACCAATGGGATCCCAGCCACAGTCCCACACCAATGAAGAAGCTAAGGTCACCCACAAAGAACACACATAGACAACTACCAACATTGCAGCCCTGACCCTGAGGAGTGCCAGCAGTCACACACACAACGTGTCACAATCACTGAAAGCTAACACAAACTGGAAATTACATGACAGGTGTAAACAACAAGTGCCAAGGGGAATCCTGACTGTGTCCCATCTGCGTCTGCCCACAAACTCAGCCCTGACAGCAAACACACCTAGGGGTGACACCCTGATGACCAGTAATGTGCCATGCACCCACATCACAGAGAACCCAGGGAGAAGACTTTGGGGGAACATAGGTCAACTCAGCAAGCATCATAAACAGGAACATCACTAGGGATCCCAGCATGCACAGCAAAATGGAAGTGAACACGCAGACATGCTCATACAACACACACCTTGGGCGCAGGCGATGTCACAGGAGTACACACTGCCATGAGGGGACTCCACTCCTGTGTGAGGAAAGCTGTGCCATATGTTGCCTCAGTAGAGCTCCATCATGTCAGCAGAACACTTGGTCACACAGTCAACAATTAGCACCAAATGAAGGCTCCCATCACATCAGCCTGGTCATGGGAGTGTCAACGAAATCATCAGCACAGATCCAACACACATGTATAGCAAGTTGCATTGACAACACAGATGAGTCCTTCCCCATTGATGCCCAAACCTGCATGTCCAGTGGAGATGGCCACACGGTCAGGGAAGTAGACTAATTGAACAATGGCAAGCACAACAGATGTGCAGGGATGGAAGCCACAGATGTGACATTGCTAATGTAAGTAGGAAATCCCATTGCCAAATATTGAAAACATGACACCCTCAGATGCTGCTAAGGATGACATGGAAACACTACAGGATAGGACACATTCCCCTGGACCACATGGGTTCCTGCACAGTAACACTTCATTTTCATGAGACCAAATATCACCATCACTGCAGTAAGGGCATGGTTAGCATCATCAACATCATGTACATCAGAAGCAAAACCACTAGAGAACAGAAAGTTGCTTTATTCAGCATATGTGTGTTCAAAAGTTGAAGTCCAGTAAAAAAGAAACCAAGGCCAATGGCCAGTCCATCCTGAAAGTCAAAACAGGGTGACAGTGGCAGATGTCACCCTACGCATGCCTGCACTGATAAAAACCAGGGACAATCCCCTCGGAGGGGCATACAGGGGGGCAAGCCAGGCACCGCAGGGACAGGATCAGGGCTCACCAGAAGGAGGTAGGGAAGGGGTGGTGGGTGCTGGAGAGCCACTGACAACTGCAGTGGAGGTGTCTGACATGGTGTGTGCCGGCACAACTGGGGGGCAAGAGTCAGATGGTGTGGGTGCCGGCACGACTGCAGTGGTCCGTGCAGATGGAGTGGACAGGTTCCCCACTGCAGTGCCCAAGTCAGACTGGGAGGTAGTGGACTCCACTGCAGTGCCTACCTCCAGGGGAGGAGAATGGGGATCAGGTAAGGTGGGCAGGACAGAGGGGGAGGACACCGTCTCCACACCAGTGGCACAGACAAGCGCAGCGGGGTGTGGGGCCGGAAGAGCAAGTGGCAGGGGGAAAAGGCCTGATCATTTTGGGGACGGTGTATCTGTGGGTGGGGAACCTGGGGCAGGGTGTGGTGGGGGCACCTGTGGAGTGGGGGCCTGAGGGATGGAGGAAGGAGACTTGGTGCCTGAGCTGCAGGGAGGCGGCGGGGTCTTGCTCTTCCGGGTCCGGGGGACTTGCGGATGGGGGTGTCAGTTGGTCTGCACCTGGGGAGGGTGTCCGGGGGCGAGGGGCACTCCGCTCCGTGTGGTGGGCTTCCTCTTCCCCCTGAATGCTGTATCAGCTAGATCGGAGGGGAAGAGGCCGAGGTCACTGAGGAAGACCCGCTGTGTCTTTGGGGTTGCAGGTGAGGCAAGGGAAGGGGCTTTGGAGGGAGAGGTAACTGAGGATTGCGCAGTGCTCGTGGATGCGTGTGTGTGTGCCTGGGCCCCATCCCCTGTGAGTGTGGTTTCAGTCCCCTGATTGTGCGTGCGTGTGCGTCTTGATTTTGGCGTGTGCGTCTGAGTGCTGCTTGTGTCTGTGCTGGTGTGTGCCTGTGCCGGTGTGTGTGTGCTTGGGACAGGTAAGGTGCTGGTGAGTGTGGATGGGGCAGAGGCAGGAGGGGTGAGGGACTGTCGGAGGAGGGACACTGCTGCCATCAGGGAGGAGTCCATGGACCTATTGCCCCTCTGTAGGGCAGACATGCCCGATGAGATGCCCTCCATGAACGACACCAGCTGAGTCAACAGAGTGGTGTGTGCATGGAGGACACTCAGCATCGCTGTCTGCCCTACATGCAGCTGGCGAAGGAGGTACACAGACTCCTCACTCAGGGCAGCAGGGGACACAGGGGTAGGCGGTGCGGTGCCTGGCCCGAAGGAGACACGCTCCCGAACATGGGAGCCTCCACGGACCTCGGGAATGGGAGCCGATGGGAGGGCGGTGGTGGTGGCGGGGACAGCAACACTAGCTGGGGTGTGGTGGCTGCTGACACCCGCCTCCACAAGGGAGTCATCCTCCGAGCTGCTGTGGTCCTCAGCTGAGGTGGATGGTGCTGAGGACTCCTCGTGTGGCTCCCCTCGCCCTCCGTGCCACTGGGTCCCTCCGACCACTCCTCGGCTGCTGACCCAGTCTGGCTCTGCGGCTCCTCCTGGTCCGTGGAGCTGTCCCCTCCTGTGGCTGTGGATGTATCTGAAAACAATAGGGAAACAGACAGACATCAGTCACCTGCACCGAACGCACACACCACAGTAAGTACAGCACATTACAGAGCAAGCCCTGGCATCTTTAGTTGAACATTGCCAAAAGTGCCCAAACAGAATAGGAGAAGCCAATTGTCAGTCTGATGGTCAACCATGGCACTCACATCCCTCCTGGCCTTGCACCCATCTGTCTGGTGTCTGTTGGATGGCAATACCCCAGTGTGGACACATGCACCACCTACACAGTAGTTGGACAGTGCAGAGAACACGGTGAAGCATGTGAACATGCACACATCACAACTCTTGCCACTGAGTCAGTACAGGTGTCCGGATGAAAGTGATGCCCAGAGTCAAATATGAAATGCATGTGATGCATACCAGCGACAGACACCATGATGCACCCATGTCCTGATAGCCATTGCCACAATGGTGTGCATGTAGCACATGTCACTCCCCTGCAGGATCACTCATAGGAAGTTACATGCCATGGCACAGGCATGCCTGCTAAGTCATACATCACTGTCTCCAGTCACATGGGCAGGGCAGTCAGACAACAGCAGTCTGCACTGTGTCACAATAGTATGTCATGGGGAATGCAAGTCCTGGAGCTGAACAAGTGCACCGATTGGACATATGGGAGACCTGTAACACAACCCTCTGAACCTGAGCACCTCACAATCTGCTGTGAATGGGAAACAGCTGCCTGAACTTCACATTCGCATACCCCAGTCTGCACGGTCAGGTGATCAAACACCTATGTGTCACACAAGTATCGTCTCCTATGGTCACATCTCCGGTGGCATGCTGAGCCCCAACCGAGAAACACCCCAGCAGTCCTGACAACGAAGCCACAGCACACTGACACAGAGGCAGACACCTGAGGGGACATATCACTGAGCACAACGTGTCAGCTGATACACGGGAGTGGGAGTACAGAGTGTATTGTATGGCCTGGAGTAGGCATGACTGTCCTGCCCCACATGAATGAGGGATGAGCCCTGGACAGTAGGCAGGTGGCTAAGTATGTGTGACACACGTAATATACACACTCCTGGGGCCCAAACATTGTTCCCACCCGCAGCATGGGTGTGTGCCAGATACCCCAGGCACATGTGGAGGATCAGCTCAGCAATTGGACCACATATCAAAGTAACACGCAGATTACATGTCAGAACACAGGCATTGTGTAAGCAATGGACCCACCCATGATGCCCACCACAGAGTTAGGGGAACAAATGCTGTCCCCCACCTTGAGTTAAGCAAAATGCAAGGACACACTACCCAAGTGACACAATTCCCTGACTGTAAGGGCCACACCTGGGTATCAGATGAGGAGTGGGCAGTGCACAATTGAGGGACATGGGTCCTGGACCACATGACTGATGTACTGTGGAAGTTTAACCAGGCCAGAGGAGGGCACATAGCATGGCAGACAAATTTCACAATGCAGTCATGGACTCACCCCCTCCTTGCTGCTGTCTGGCCTTCAGCTGCCCATCCAGATCAGGGAAGACCACCGCCAGGATCCTGAGCATGTGGGGGGTCAGGGTCTGGTGTCCGCCCCTCCTGAGAGGAGGTGACAGCTTCAGCTGGACCCGTGCGATCCTCCGGGTCCAGCCCCGAAGGTCCTGCCACCTCTTCTGGCAGTTGCAGATCCGGCGCTTGTAGTCCCCCACGGATCTCACTGCCCGGACGATGGTCAGCCATATCTGCTGCTTCTGGTGGGCATCAACCTGTGAGGATGACAAAGTGAGAATGCCATTACTACACATGCAACATATCCGTGCATTACACAGTTGGTTATACATGTCTCAATCGCAGGGGCACATGATGTACACAGGCAGTGCAAAGATGGCTATGGACAGTTTGCCAGCAGTTACTACTTGGTATCATTGCCTGGGAAGTAAAACCTTGTTTAAATGCACTGTCACTGCACTATACCTGTTCAGTGCATTTAACTACACACTATGGGGGGTGACAACTACTCAGTGAGCCTGCTAGCCAGTGGCGTGCAGACTGTAAGCCTTGCTAGTCAGACAACATGCACATTTAGTGATGCAGTGGACAGCACACTCACCTGCTCCCCTGCTTTCCCATACAGCTTGCTGTACTGTGGAAGGAGGCTGTCCAGCAGGGCCTGGTTCTCCTCAGTGCTGAAGGCTGGGGCTCTCTCCACAGTACGTGCCATTGCAGGGTCCAGAGGGTGCAGATACAGCAGCAGTGGTGGTGGCAGATGTCGTCCTGGAGCATGTAGTGCAGGCAAGTGAGCTCTCAGGGGAACAGCCAGCATTATATGTGTGCTGCAGAGGCAGATACTGTCCCATGTGTCCAAAGTGATAGGTCCAAGTCGTTTGCATCTTCTGAATCTGGCCAATCCATGGAATTGCACCACTTACACACGCCCACAGCATCTTTCAAAAGTTCAACTTCATGACACCCATGAATTTGCAACATTGTTGTGGGTGACCAACTGAATTTACAGCATCAGACTCGTTCAAGATTTGAAAATGCGTCCGTTGCCAGGCCAGGCCATAGCCAATGGGTGCGCACCGATCGGTCCATTGCTGTTCAACGCGTACCCAGGATACAACGCGTACTCCACACACATTGAATGCAATGGGCCGGCCGGGCACACCGATCGGTCCATTGCTCTACAACGCGTACCCGGATACAACGCGTGCACCGGACACATTGAATGCAATCGGCCGGCCGGGCACACCGATCGGTCCATTGCTCTACAACTCGTACTCGGGATGCAACGCGTACCCGCACACATTGAATGCAATGGGCCGGCCGGGCACACCGATCGGTCCATTGCTCTACAACGCTGTACTCCGCACACATTGAATGCAATGGGCCGGCCGGGCACACCGATCGGTCCATTGCTCTACAACGCTGCACCCGGGATACAACGCGTGCACCGCACACATTGAATGCAATGGGCCGGCCGGGCACACCGATCGGTCCATTGCTCTACAACGCGTACCCGGATGCAACGCGTACCACACACATTGAATGCAATGGGCCGGCCGGGCACACCGATCGGTCCATTGCTCTACAACGCTGCACTCGGGATACAACGCGTACCCGCACACATTGAATGCAATGGGCCGGCCGGGCACACTGATCGGTCCATTGCTGTCCAACGCGTATTGCGAATACAACGCGTACCCGCTCACATTGAATGCAATGGCCAATGTGTGCGCACCGTTCGGTCCATTGCTGTCCAACGCGTATTGCGAATACAACGCGTACCCGCTCACATTGAATGCAATGGCCAATGTGTGCGCACCGATCGGTCCATTGCTGTCCAACATGTATTTTCAAATACAACGCGTACCCGCTCACATTGAATGCAATGGCCAATGTGTGCGCACCGATCGGTCCATTGCTCTACAACGCATATTGCGAATACAACGCGTACCCGCTCACATTGAATACAATGGCCAATGTGTGCGCACCGATCGGTCCATTGCTGTCCAACGCGTCCCTGTACAAGTCACTGGCATATGTCACCATGCATGTCACAGGTGAACATATGCCAGCCACATATACTTCCCAGGGAGTGAGGGGCACACCTACAACACCACAGCCTGTCCACACTGTATCCTAAGGCATGTAAGGCTGCATTACCTATTCCTTGTATGGGGGTGAACATGTTGTTCTGTGGGTGTCACTTGGGGGCAGCCACTCCCAGGCTGTGCACGTGTTCATGGGGACAGAATCCTTGGTGTGTCGTGCACGGGACCACTGTGATGTGCAACTGTTCATTTCTGAGCATGTGGCATGGTCACATTTCACGGTGGTGTATGTGTATGTCATGTCACATACCCCCTGAGTCCCATGTGGGACGGTATGTACGTCCCAGGGTGACCCATTGCCACAATAGTGATGGTCCTCCACAGTCTGTGTGCATGTTGTGTTTACAATGTCTCTGATTCCATGTGCACAATGGGAGACAGTCTCCACATCCACGTTGTTTGTGCATGGACTTTGATGTGCGTGTGTGTGTCACAGACGTCCATGTCTGTCCTGCCGAGGCAACAGGGACCACTACCTGTGGGGGTCATGGTTGTTTTGCTGTGGTGTATTCATGATACACCATGTCATGCCAGTGTCCATGTGGCAATACAGGGTCCCTGGGAATCTACCTGTCGATGAGCTGTGATGCCTGGGGCACATCTGTCCTCACATGTCACTGTGGGGTGTGTTTGGAACGTGGCAGCAGGAGATGGGAACTGTGACACGGCCTCATGATATCCCATGGCACAACCTGGGACTTGTTGATGCCACTTGTTGAACTGTGATGTTAGATGTTGGCCATGTAGGTGCCATACATGTCCTTACGGAACTGCACACATCATGTACTTGTGCCTCATAATGATGTATCATGTGATATTGAGTATGGTCAATGCCACATATGTGGGGTGACTGACAATCTTTCTTTCTTCACCTATGCACTGCAGGGCACCAGCTGTACATAGGCCATTCCCTGACCTTGCAACCATGGTGGAACGGGACTGCATCCGACGGTACCGCTTCACCAGGCCGCTGATTGAGGTATTGACGGTGCGGTTGGCCCCACATTTGCAACCTGGCCAGACATACCCTACAGCGCTGACCCCCAAGGTGAAGGTGATGGCAGCCCTACACTTCTTTGCCACCTGTACCTTTCAACACACTGTGGCGACTGCTGGTGGGATGTCACAGACCATGTTCAGCCGTGTGCTCCGCGATGTTTTGGAGGCTATGTTGATATACCTGAACCAGTACATCTATTTCCCTAGACTCCAACAACTCACTGATGTGAAGAGTGACTTCTATGCCCTGGGGAGGATGCCGCATGTCATTGGCTCCATTGATGGGACACATGTGGCTTTGGTACCACCACAGGCCCAAGAGCAGGCATACAGGAACCGCAAACACTACCACTCGGTCAATGCACTGGTGGTATGTCTTGCAGATATGAGCATCTCACACGTCTGTGCCCGTTTCCCAGGTTCTGCACATGATGCCTACGTGATGAGGAGTAGTCGCATCCCAAGGATGATGTCCCAGATGCGGAACCAGCGTGCCTGGCTTGTTGGTGGGTACTGACTTTGTACCATTGTGTGTGTTCTGCAATGTAGTGTTCCACCCTCTTTTCCAAGTCAGCTAATGTGCAATTGTCTGTATGTAGGTGACTCCGGATACCCCAACTTGCCGTGGTTGCTGACGCCCCTCAGGAACCCTGTGACACCAGCCCAGATGCGCTACAATGAGGCACATGGTCGGACCAGGAGAGTGATTGAGCGGACATTTGGTCTCCTGAAGAGCCGCTTCCGCTGCCTGGACAAGACAGGAGGGGCCCTCCCATATGCCCCAGCAAAGGTGTGCAAGATTGTCATCGTCTGCTGCATGCTACACAACCTGGCAGTGCGGAAGGAGTTGCCTCTCATCCTGGATGACGATGACCAACATCCGCCACCTGTGGAGGATCCTGGCCTGGACCACGATGCCAGTGATGATGATGATGATGGTGATGTCCGCACACAGCTCATCACCAACTTCTTCAGCTGAATGTGAGTATCCGGAGATGTCATGTCAATGATGTGAGTTTGCATGATATGTGTTGGTGGTGCTCTGGTGCTGTTTGAGTGTGTCCATGTGCTACATGACTGTATGCGTGCAGCGATGTGTCCTTACAGGTAGTCTGTACTCCCTAACAGTGTTGACATGCTAACTTGGTTCTGGGTGTGTATCTTGTGACATGTATTGGGCATGAGTATTGCAGTTCTGTCCTGTTCTTCAGTGCTTTTGACTGTGTTTCATTTCTGTCCTTCACAGGGTACTTTCAGAGTCGTTTGGTCAACTGTGATCACCGACACAGTGATTCGACTTCCAGGGTGGTAGCTGTCGTGTTCCTACAGGTGATGTGCGCCACACCCATGGACTTCCTTCCCTCTACACTTGTTGACTGTGTGCCCGCTGCCAGGTGGGATTACCTTGCATCTGTAGTGGTTACAACATGTTGCAAATGTGTAATAAACCTGTGCTTCACTTTGTGATGTGCGTTGTCTGTGATCACACATCTGACTGACATTTGCTTACTGCACCAGTGGGCTAGTTGACAAAGACTGTGAATAGGTGTTGTGTCTGTGCATTGCACCGTATTTCCTGGCAACATCAGTGTAGGCGATGAGTCAGATGGCCTAGGTGTGTATATGTTGTGTAGCCCTGGTGGTGTGTCTCCCTCATATGTGTCACGTTGCCATGACTCACAAGCCTGTGTTGTACTTGCTGTAGCAGTTAGCATGCACAGTGTAATTTCGCAGGTCATCATCTCCATGACAGAAACCACGTTGGAATCACAACAGAGGCAGGTATGGTGTATTAGTGTGTTTATTGTCATACATGTGTGTGTATAGTGCACAGGATGGTGGGTGCTGTACATTGTGATTGTAATCCAAAGTTCCTAGATGAATTGGAAGTCCTGGTAGCAGAAATTTCCTGAGTAAAGTCCACAGTCATCTGATACATTGGTCCAACTTGTACTCCCCATGTCATGTGGGGGAGTTGTGTTGCAGTCAACAGGGTGAACAGTTTGCGCACAAAGGTGATTATCCAGGACAGGTTTTGGCTTCCTGGGGGTTGCACATGGCCATCGGCCTCTCAGTTGCCCCTCCTCGGATGACCCCTCTTCTTTGGGGGGGGACCCTCAAGTGCAGGCTGCTGCGGTGCAGGGGACTCTCCACCAGAGTCATCCTCCCTGTGGCAGTTGCAATTGTTTCAGCACCAGATGTTGTGGGCACACAGGGAGGTGTTGACTGGTTGCTGCTCATCTGGCAGAGGCATTGTAATATGTCCCTATGCACCGCCGTCATCTCTTGCAGTGTGTCCCACTTGGACTCCACGCGGGACATGTGTAAGTCCAAGCGGGCATGATGGGCAGCCTGCTGCTGTTTAATGTCCCTGAGGAGCCCCACTACCTGGCTGAGCTCTCCGGTGCTGGACTGGTACGCATCGGCTATGCGTACCAGTTGTGGGTCTTCATGCAGTCCAGACCCCTCTGCGATCAGCGACCTATGTCTCCCACCCCTCCCACCACCCCTGGCGACACGTGCAGTACCTGAGGTGGCACGCACAGGTGACCCTGGGCCCCCTTGGGGGTTGTTGGTGGTGTTGGTGTCCATAGCCCCACGTTGGTCCAGGGTCCCTGTGCTGGTGGTGGTGGTGCTCCTTGGTCTGTCCATGTCGGCAGGGGTGGTATGTGTGTTGACAGTCGTTGGAGGGGTGGGTGCAGGGGGTGCAGCTGGTGGTCCTGCTGGTGCTGCATGATGACTTGCTCCGGAGGTGCCAGGTAGGTCTTCGTCATCCGAGGAGGGCAGAGGCTGTTCCACACCAGTGAGCTCCGTTTCCCCTTGAGCCTGGGACGGGGACTCCTCAGCGCCTGCTGCTGTGTCCCCATCATCACCTGTTTTTGGGAGACACACACAATGTATGTTATGTTTCTGTAGGCATCAATGGTTGACACACCTGACAGTTGTGACTGTACCTCTGGATGCGGGCCTGTACATTGCATTGTCCTAAGTTGTCACAGTCAGAGGTTGATATTGGTGTAGCACATTGTCCTGCATACTTTGGGCATTTCTATATGTATGTTGGGGTGTGTACATGGTCTGCATTGGTTGTATTTGGTTGACATCCGGCCCTCCTTCCCACCCAGCCAGATATCCCACCATGGAACGTGCTTCCATTGCAGGAGTGCAAGTTGTCTTTCAGGATGTCAGTCAGTGGTGTCCTGCTGTTGGTTGGTGCACAGTTGCCAGCAGGGCCTTGTGCTCCCCACAGCAGTACCCAGTGTCAGCCATCTTGTCAGTTCTTTGCCACTCCCTGTGATGTGCGCATGGTTCAGGGTGGTGTTGATGGGACAGTTGTGGGGGTGACCAATATCTGTGACTACCACTCCCATCATGCTATTACCTCCACCCCACTTCCCAGCATGCCCATACTTACTTGCTTTTGGGTGGACTTCACTGTGTGTGAGTGTGAGAGCAATGGCAAGATGGCTGACAGTGGTGTCCTGCTGTTGGTTGGTGCCCGGTTCCCAGCAGGGCCATGTGCTCCCCACAACTGAGCACCAGTGTCAGCCATCTTTGAAGTGGCTTTTGACTCCCTGTGAGGTGTGCATGCTTGGGTGTGAGCTTGCTGGGCCATGTGGGTGGGGGATGTTGGGCTGTGACTACCACTCCCATCATGCAATTGCCTCCACCCCCTTCCCAGCATGCCCATGCTTTCTTCCTTTTGACTCTGCTTCCCTGTGGAGTTGTGTGCCTGTGCTGTCAAGATGGCTGACAGTGTTATCCTGGGGTTAGTTTGGCTACAAGTCCCATGTGTGTCCCTGTGCTTCACACAGCATGACCCAGGGTTGTGGTTCTTTGTGGGATATTTGATTAGAGTGTGAGGCAATGCATTCTCCCAGGTGAGTTGTGTGGAGTTTGTGTTAGGGTGTGTGTGAGTGGAGCTGCTAGTAACTATGGTCAGTGCTGTCAGTCCTCCTTCCCACCCAGCCAGATTTTCCACCATGGAACGTGCTTCCATTGCAGGGAGTGCAAGTTGTCTTTCAGGATGTCAGTCAGTGGTGTCCTGCTGTTGGTTGGTGCACAGTTGCCAGCAGGGCCTTTTGCTCCCCACAGCAGTACCCAGTGTCAGCCATCTTGTCAGTTCTTTGCCACTCCCTGTGATGTGCGCATGGTTCAGGGTGGTGTTGATGGGACAGTTGTGGGGGTGACCAATATCTGTGACTACCACTCCCATCATGCTATTACCTCCACCCCACTTCCCAGCATGCCCATACTTACTTGCTTTTGGGTGGACTTCACTGTGTGTGAGTGTGAGAGCAATGGCAAGATGGCTGACAGTGGTGTCCTGCTGTTGGTTGGTGCCCAGTTCCCAGCAGGGCCATGTGCTTCCCACAACTGAGCACCAGTGTCAGCCATCTTTGATGTGGCTTTTGACTCCCTGTGAGGTGTGCATGCTTGGGTGTGAGCTTGCTGGGCCATGTGGGTGGTGGATGTTGGGCTGTGACTACCACTCCCATCATGCAATTGCCTCCACCCCCCTTCCCAGCATGCCCATGCTTCCTTCCTTTTGACTCTGCTTCCCTGTGGGGTTGTGTGCCTGTGCTGACAAGATGGCTGACAGTTTTATCCTGGGGTTAGTTTGGCTACAAGTCCCATGTGTGTCCCTGTGCTTCACACAGCATGACCCAGGGTTGTGGTTCTTTGTGGGATATTTGATTAGAATGTGAGGCAATGCATTCTCCCAGGTGAGTTGTGTGGAGTTTGTGTTAGGGGTGTGTGTGAGAAACGCTGCTGGTAACTATGGTCAGAGCTGTCAGTCCTCCTTCCCACCCAGCCAGATATCCCACCATGGAACGTGCTTCCGTTGCAGGGAGTGCAAGTTGTCTTTCAGGATGTCAGTCAGTGGTGTCCTGCTGTTGGTTGTTGGACAGTTGCCAGCAGGACCTTGTGCTCCCCACAGCAGTAGCCAGTGTCAGCAATCTTGTCAGTTGTTTTCCACTCCCTGTGATGTGAGCATGGTTCATGGTGGTGTTGATGTGCGCATTGTGAGGGTGGGCAATATCTGTGACTACGACTCCCATGATGCTATTGGCTACATTGACTTGCCCAGCATACACAGGATTCCTTCCTTTCAGTGGGCTTCACTGTGAGGTGGTGTTGTAGTGGTGGCTACATGTCTGGATGTGTTTGTTAGTTATATTTGTGCCACTGCCTAGCTGTAGTTGTAGTTGTGTTTGTACATGTGATGACACAGTTACATATCACTATGAGATGGCATGTGTTGTGTTTATCTGACTGACATACACATTTTGGGATGATTCTGTTCTGGTTGCTGTGTATTTGCTAAGGGTGCATGGTTTGACTCTCCCCTTGACAGTGATGTGTGTGTATTGTCGCACAATATTGTGTACATTTGTTGTGTACTCACCAGGCTCTGGGATGTTTTCTAGTCCATATACGCTCACTGGTGGTAGGATGGCCCGCACCTTCTCCTCCCAGGGCCTGAGGTATACTGGTTTGGCAGGAGGGCCACTGCCGGTGTGTTGGCTCAAGAGGTAGTCCTTCTTCAGTAGGTCCCTGACCCTCCTGCGCACGTCATACCACCTGTTCTGGATGTCTCCCTTTGTGCGCAAACATGGTGATTGTGCGTTCACCCTGTCGACAATCCTCTCCCACATCTTGGTTTTCTAAGACATGGGTGTCTGTTGGACCAGTGTATCAAACAGCTGTGGCTCTACCCTGAGGATCTCATCTACCAGGACTTCCAATTCACTATCTAGGAACTTTTGATTCTTCTTTGGGGGCATGGTGATGGGTGGTGATGGTGAGTGATGTGTGTGTTGGTGTGCAAGTGAGGGTGTGTGAGTGTGTGTTTTGCTGGGTGTATGTGAGGGTGCTATTTGTTGAGGTGCTGATGGTGTGTGGCTTGTGTGATGGATGAGCTGTGGGTGGGTGTGTGGTTGCTGTCTGTTGAGTGCTGGCAGGTAATTTGAATTTGCAAAGGATCATGGTAGGGATTTGTGTCCTTTATATGGGTGGAGTTGTGGGTGTGTCTTTGTTCCCTGTTTCCCCCCCCCCAGTATCTATTGGCTTTGTAATTGCTTGTTTGGCCTTTTTTTGTGTGTTTTTCCCTTTGTACTTTTTGTGCATGTAGGAGACGTTCTTGTGACCGAGTCGGACCCTGCAGTTGTCTCGTGCGAACTTCTCTGAGTCGTTCACGCTGTGTTTGTGCTGTTTTCTATGCTGCGTACGCGTCGGTCGCGGTGTATTGTGTTGCTTCGTCTCGCAGTTTTGTATGCGTGTCGGTCGTACGGCTTGGGCTCCGTGCGACTCGGTCGTGTTTTCCACGCGTTGCATCGTACTAGGCGGGTCGGAGTTCGCGGGTACGTTTCGTTCGGGATTCTTCCTGGTGCGTGTCGGTCGGTTCGATTGGCGTGGTTTTACGGCCGGATAGCTGTTTTCCGCGCGGCTCGGTCGTTCGGCTTGTGTTCCGTACGAGTCGGTCGGATTTTGCACGCTTCTCATCGTACTTTGCGGGTCGTGCTGCACCGGTACGTGTCGGTCGGAATGAATTCCGGCTCCGAGTCGGTCGGTACGTTTTCCGGCCCGAATCGGAATCGACCCCTTAATTTTGACTGGAGTGGGAATAGTAATTTTATATGTTTAGTGTCCAGCATCTTCCCTGACTTAATAGTGACTGGAGTGGGAATAGTAATTATTATGTGTTTAATGTCCAGCACCTTCTCAGACCTAATACTGACTGGAGTGGGAATAGTAATTTATATATGTTTAATGTCCAGCATCTTCCCTGACTTAATATTCACTGGAGTGAGAATAGTAATTGTTATATGTTTAGTGTTCAGCACCTTACCTGACTTAATTTTGACTGGAGTGGGAATAGTAATTTTATATGTTTAGTGTCCAGCATCTTCCCTGACTTAATACTGACTGGAGTGGGAATAGTAATTATTATGTGTTTAATGTCCAGCACCTTCTCAGACCTAATACTGACTGGAGTGGGAATAGTAATTTATATATGTTTAATGTGCAGCACCTTCCCTGATTTAATATTTACTGGAGTGAGAATAGTAATTGTTATATGTTTAGTGTCCAGCACCTTCCCTGAATTAATATTGACTGTAGTGGGAATAGTAATTTAAATGTGTTTAAGGTACAGCAGTTTTTATTATTTAATACATAATGTATTGGGAATAGTAAATTATATATGGTTAATGTTTAGCATTTTTTGTTACTTAATTCTAAGTGTAGGGGAAGAGTAAATTATATATTGTTTATGTTTACCACCTTCAATGAATATTGTTTAATTGTATTGGGAATAGTGAGTGATATATGTTTATGTACAAATATATTTTAAAAATTATTTATAATTTATCTAAAATTTTTAGATTACATATATGTTTTTTGCTGTGTGTTTATTAATTTTATATAAAGAGTTGTAGGAAAATTACAGTATGTGTTTTTATATGTGAAGAAATATAAATGTGTTTTATTATGTGCAGTGATAATGAATTTTTATTGTGTAATTGATGTATAGTTTATAATTTACTAGTAAAAAAAATAATCTCATTATTTATAGTAAATTAAAATGGTACATTTATCAAATTAATATATTTAAGTAAAATATTCAATAATAAGATATACATATAAAAAAAATTAGACATTGTTTATTTTCAAACAACTTTTATTTTTGTATAAGTAGGTAGAAAGAGAGAAAAAAATTATTTTATTTATAGTATGGAATAGAAATTAATAAAAATACACAAAATATGTCTATTTTTATTTAAGGAACATAAATTATTTTACATACATTTATTAGTTAATTGAATTTTTTAAGGAAAAAAACATTTTATGATATAATTGTATTTTATAACAAAAGTATTCTTATTTTGATATACAAACAATATTTTGTTATTATTTTACAAGAGTTGTAACATTGTAATATATTTATACAAATAATATAACCATTTTTGGCATATATATAGACAAAATAAAGCATTGTATGGTTAATTATAATTTAATATTGTAACATTATAATGCTGTAGTGAATATTGTTTATCATTTTCAAATAATTATCACTTTATTACATGTTAATACATTTTTAATTATTAGAATATAAAATATTAATAATATTAATTATTAAATTGTTGTATTGCATGAAATAATTTTTTTAAACAGGTAAGTTTTATTTAACATTTCTATATAATTAATATTTTTTCTATAATTAATATAATTATAAAAAATACATATATAATTATAATAATAATAAACATATTTTTATATTAATTATTATTATAACTTTACAAAGTATAATACAATATATTATAATTTTTAAATATAGAGAAAAAATTGTATAACATAAGAAAAATATATCTGACATTTATACTTTGATATAATGCAGTTTTTTAACATTATTCCTTTTTTAAACATTTATTTAAGCAGCCATTTTTAGTTCACAGGGACTATTTTGTAACCGCGTACTGTTATTTTGGGTCATTGAGGACCGGAGAAGCTCGCAGTTGGAAGCTGCGTCGCGTCGAGCAAGGTAAGGGAATATTTAATTCTTTTTCTAACTTAATACTTATGTTTTAGTCTAGTTAGGATATATATATTGTATTTATAGTTAGGTCGTTGCGTTTTTGGTGTGCTGTACTTGTTAGTTATATTTTAGTGAGATGTCGTGAGTTAGTGTTTGAGGCGTAGTGTAGACAGACGATAATATGACTAAATATGTGTTGTTTTGTTGATATAAATTAATGTTATTGTATTTAATGAATGTATTTTGGTGTATTTGTGTGGGTGGGTATGCTTTCAATCTTTTTTGCAGGTTACTTTTAATCGACTTTACATTGGAGAGACAGACGCGTTTTAAAAAAAAAAAAAGAACTGTGTATTAGTTTGTTAAACTAATATTATTATCACAGTTTCTTTTATTTTTCGGAATTTCCTGGAGTGATTTTTATATTTTTATATCTTTTTCGGGTTTTTGAGGGTTTCCGTAATTTGGATTTCACAAGGATGGATTTATATAGGACCTGTTGGATTTTTGCATTTTTTGGGGGGCTTTTTTAAACTTTAACATGGATTAACAGACAGATGTAAGGATTATTACTTGTTGGAATACATCTTCTACAGCTACATAAACCGTAAGTCTATTTTTTTAAAATTAATTGGGTGGGAAATGTTGTTAAAATTAATTGTGATATATAGTATATTTTGATAAATATTATTTATTTGTAAATATATATTTTTTTAGTTAAAAAAATATATATCACAAATAAGTAATAATTGTGAAAATATAATATTAATATATGTGTGTAAAGTGTTTGTTTTGTGAACGAAAAAATGTATAATAGCTGTGGAACTGTAGTTTATAATATGCTTTTGGCTATTAGGGATAGGTAATCTAGGCCTCTTGTTGATGGGTATAGGGTAACCTGACTTTGCAGTAGCTCAAACATTTTTTTAGTTTGTTTAGTTAATTTGGGACATATTTGAGTTACAGATTGTTCCAACCGTAATTCTTTATAGCTTTGTTCTTTTTGTATAGATTGTAGTTGTTTTTGTAGGGTAGGTTTACCTCTGCTTGTTGTTGCTTGGAAGGCATTATGCCATCCTTCAACACTATTATTTGTTTTAGCTTCTTTGTTTAAGGTACTTAGGTACACGTTCCACCAAGGAATGTGGAACTTAGGTTGCCTTCTATGCACTGATCTAAGCAGTCTTCCCACCCAGGTGTCCTCAAAGTAGTCTAGTAGTGGGCTTATTTTGTCTTCGTTCCTTTTGTAATAGGGGCTCTCTATTAGAATATTGTAGTGCTCTGCTACATCAGTTACAGGTACATATGCTAGTGCTATTAGCTTTTTAATTTGGTAGGCGAAAGTACTCTCTGTAGCATATTGTACACTTAGGGGCCGATTCCGATTCGGGCCGGAAATCTCTCCAACCGAGCCGGACCCGGAGAGATTTCCGACCGAATAGGACCCTAGCAGTCCGACCGAACGAGTACGATGCGTTCGCATGCTAGCAGACTCGATTCGGTCGGACTCCCATTGAAGTCAATGGGAGCCTGTCGTACAACGCGTACGCGGGCTCCCATTGACTCAATGGGTGCGAGGCGGACAAGGGCGCCCCCTACAGCGTGTACGCGGTGAAGCTACTCGTGCCGTACATGCACAGGTAGGGGGGACCCATGGGTCCCCCCTGTGTGCGACTCGCGCGGCTACGCGTACAGGGTGGTCCGACACGGACCCCCGAAGTACGGCTCCGACTGCTCTTTCGAGCCGGACTGTGCGTGCCGGTCGGACTGCTCGCGGCGCGCATCGTACTTACCCGGCTGGGGAACGTCTCCATTGCGCGGTGTGAGTCGTGTCCGAGCGAGTCGGTCGGTGCGGTTAGACCCGGGAACGAGTCGGTCGGAGCGGTCGGGACACCCGGACGAGTCGGTCGGCGATTTCGCATCGTACTCGCTCGCCCGGACGCGCGTACCAATCGTTCGGGAAATAGGGCTCCGAATCGGATCCGGTTAAGCCGAATCCGATTCGGAGCCCTACCGGCCGAGATCGGAATCGGCCCCTTAGGGTTGATTTTTGTAGATGTCTCCAGAGACTCTAGTTAGAATGATAATAGCAACCCTGGATTGCTGTGTGTGGATAATTTTTCAGTATAGCATTTATCATGGCTATTTCAAAATCAATAATTATTTTTGAAGGAAAATAATTATTGCTTTCTTCTTTTACTTTAGTGAGTATATCTATGTAGGTAGTTTGCTGTTTATTTGGTAATAGGGCATAGATGAATGGAATATTTGAATGTTGGTACAATCCATGCACTGTGTACAGCTGGTAAAATGGTTTTGGACAGACTTTGAAAGTTCCATCCATCATCCAGGTGTCACATTGCTGTAATTTAACTAAATTGTTTGCAGTAGCAAACATAATTATTCTTTTATCTGGGCATTTGTTATCAAAAAATATAAATGGTTCTTTAGTGTGAGTAATTCTTAATTCTGGTGGAATAACTACTTCTGCAAACGTTTTAGGGGCAGGTATGGTACTTGTAGTTGCTTTTTTTGGTCTGGCAATAGTTCTTTTTAAAGAAGCTATGGACGGTAATTGTCCTGATGCATGTTGAGCAGTGGCGGTTTCTGTGAATGGGCGTCGGGGCTCCGCCCCCTTTACATTTACAGCAATTAATGCCAAATAAGCAATGCCAAATCTGACAACAACAAAAAATATACAAATCTTTTTAATTAAACTAATACTCACACTCACTTGTAAGGGGCAGTGTCTGCACCACTCAGCGTCACTGCGATGTTGTTTGCTGATAACACACACTGACTAGTGTGCAGCACGTCACGTGACTCACGAGGCTTTCACTTTGCCCTTCTTCTTTGCCGGCTGACAACCTCACAGCCCTGAGGGCTGTGATGTCATCAGCTCGGCAAAGACTGAGCATCAAGACACAGTCTCCACCCCCATTTGACGTGGAGGTAAAGTGAGCCCCGGGCGTTTCTAATGCAAGCCCTGTATCACTAAGCCTCCACGCCAATCAGGGATTGGAGAGCATTGTCACCACACCCTTTCCCAACTCGTCACAGGGTGGGGGCCCACCCACCCTGTGACGAGTTGGGAAAGGGTGTGGTGCTACGTAATTAAGTGATTGGCCATTTGATTTCTGCGCATACTCTCTCTTCCCTCTTCGTGCGCATTGCCACCAGGCAGTAACGGCACTGCATACGAGGCGGGATCGTCATGGAGATCAGAGCTATTTTTTCATTAGTACAGTTCCGATTGACCTCACTTTGTGACCTTGGCCCCGGGATCGGCTAAAATAAACTAAAGGCAGAATCAGAGTCTGGAGTCACAGGCACGCAGCCACGGTGTAAAAAAAACCATATTTAACAGGTAAAATAACTTCACAATTCATAATTAATTTGAGCGTTTTTAGCTGTGGTTGTGGATTAAGTGTTTACCAGTCAAAACTGGCTCTATGCTACATTTAAATAATGTTTTCACTCTGTTAGTGTCGCTTTTATTCCACACATTTAGGTTCACTGGCATTGTACAGAGTAGAAGGAGCAGTAAATGCATCCGTGAGCTGTGTACTGTTTATCACATTACCCTACAGTCAGTGCAGTCCTGTTGTAGTAGTATTACTGCATGTTTTTTTACTCCAGCGAATCCATTGTTAGTCGGAAAAAAATGAGGCAACGTGCTCTAAACAGTGATATCTAACATTCAGCGAGACAGGGAGTTTGAGGCAGTACAGGCCGTTGGACGTGCTACAGGGAGGAAAGGCAAGCATTCTTTATCAGACCAGGCCTGGCCTATGACAAATAACTTTAGATGATGGATGGCTCGCAGGCACTCGTAGGTTAATCTGTGGGATGTCACAACCAGTTAATCCAATGCCTGCCTATCACAGGGCCGCTGTGAGCTTTGTGTGGTATATATGTTTATTATCTGCACTGGAATGACAGCGTTTCTCTTCCCAAGCCCCTCTGTGTATTAACACCCTAAACCTTTCAAGAAGGAACATTATATAGATTACCTCCCATGCACATATCTTGAGCGAGTGTAAAGTTGGAAATACTCAAGTCCAACTTTTACCTTTGGACAGAGTCTTGTTGCTGAGTGGCCCAGGGTCAAGTGTGACAACTGCAACCTGTCCTCGCCTATTATTTAAATTCTATAGCTTTAAGTCAGTACTCAGATCTGACACTACAAGTTCCAAGATGCAAAGTGCCTATGGCTAAAGAGCCAGAAGATGTTAAAGTGGTCACACATGGGCTGGGGCCACGTGCTAGCTGTAGTTTGAGAGGTTGACAGTATTTAATGGTATCAGGGCATATCACTGTTGTGGCAGATTACCAGTTTCGATGATCCAAAGGGAACTGAAACTCAAACAAAACAGAATTCCTCATATCAGCTTCAACACTAAAAGAAATTTGGGGGCCTATTTATAAAAAAGTAACGCAGCGCAGCAAGTCATCTTGTTGTGCTGCAATACAGGGAAAGGGCAGGAATGGGGGTATTTTTACAATACTGTGCATTCCTGTCCTTTGCAAGCACTGGCGCACAATGGGCTGCCTAGTGCCAATGCAGGCACCCTTGCATGTGCCTGCATGGCATGCAGGATTGTTTTTGTGCACCTTTCTACACAAAAACAACACTCAGAGGCATATTCCTCTATATTGAAAGAGGAAGTAACGAGGAGAAATGAAGATATTTCTACTCGTTATGCCTCCCCTGTGAAGGCGTATCTTTTGGCGCATTCCTAGGTTTACCAGTGATGGTAAATCTAGGAATGCATCAAAACCAAAGGAGTTGCTTGAGAACACCCACGCAACTCTCATGGAATGCCTTCCCAGGGCAGAGTAACGCAACGCAGCGATTTGCACTGGTTGCATTACTCCTGATTTATCAAGCCACACAGAGACACTCAAAGTGGCCTTGCTTGACTTGATAAATTGCTTTTTAGGGTTTGCGTCATGCTTGTGCCACGTTGCGTGGTACAAATGCAATGCAAACCCTTCATAAATAGGCTCCTTGGTGCATAAATGGGAAGAACATCTACAAAAATCACGTACCACTTCCAAACATACCACTCAGCAAAACTAGGGTTTAAAACAAGTGCAAAAAGTTTCAAATGCTCTCCCTTGCTCTCTGCCTTCTTCTTTTCCCACTTTCCTCTCATGAAATCGTATTCACTCTCTTCTTCCTTTCCCTCTATTAGCTTTTCTGCTCTATTAATTGGTTTGGCACGCTCCTGAAAAAACTGTCCCCTTGCAATGTTTGATTGTTTGAGCAATACTGATTCGAAGCATTTATGCAGCCCTTTCCCTTTCATGACAAATAGTAAGCTGCTACCCCTGTGGGGAGACTGAAGTAATAGAATGCATCAGAGGCCTGAAGTTCACTCACTTCCTGTGGCTGCTGCCTTGCCACACAATGTCTCAACGGCTGCAGCTGGTGGAAAAATATGGTGGAATTACCATTTTACTCATTTTAAAAATTGTCAATGATTGCTTGAATGAATGTGTTTTACTTGATAAATCCCTAAAATAACTGTCTGTTTGGCACAATTATCACAGAAATACTGCTGAATATTGCTCAAAAGACACAATTTTTGAAAAATTTGCCCCCCAACCCACCATTAAAAACGGTTGGCTTCGCTTTCGCTTGCACACATGCAAAAATTCATTGACTGCTTACGCGCCACCAATCATAAATTCCACAAGCCTCCTCTCCAGCGCGCGCTTGGCAGTGGGGTCTGATTTAGCTTTCCTTAGGATGGTCGTCCAAGGGTTTTTTAGGGAATTTGTCATCATCGAGAATGTAGTTTGAATTAAATCTTAGCGTGTTCGCCCTTGCATATTTAGTCAGATGGCAATATTTTAAGAAGGCGGCATGATTTTGTAATCCAAAGTCCTACCGTTTCTGACAGCATTTTGTTGTGTTTGGCAAGAAACTGTTAGTAGAAAGTAATTATTTTTTCGTTTTGCTTTTTTAAAATATTTTAAACATTGTTTTGAATGTGAAATGATGCAAACATTATATATTTTACAGATTTTATTTTATTATTGTAATTGTTTGTTTAGAGGCAACATTTATTTTTATATATTGATGTGTTTGCAAATTATTTTTTTATGTTGTTTAAGTGTTTTATATTGTTTTATAATGTGAATTTATATTTGGTGCTAAAGATATATTTAATTGAGCATTCCTAAGTTAGTCCAATGTTATTGGGATTAGTCTGGTGCTCTCGAGCAGGCAAACCATTTGATGCATGCACTTCAGTTTCTTTGTGGTAGATTAAAGTAACTGAAGTTAGATGTGATCATTATCGGGTTAAGGGGGCATGTGAGTTCATGCAAATGTTTGGTGGCGTTTATATATAAGCTAGAGTAGGTAGTGTTAAGTTGCAGGGGTATCACTTTCCAATAAAGGTGAGATCTTTATATTAAGTGGGTTGTTGGCAATTTGCAGAAAGTCAATGGTGATTAAGGCAAACATAAGCGTGTGTTAGGGGAAGTTGTGCTCAGAGTAAAAATGCATGCAGAGGATGGAAAGGAAGGTGAGAGTCATTTGGAAGGAAAAAGAAGAGGTGACCCTCAGAAGTGTTTGTTTATGGCCTGAAAATGGCTTGCAGCCTACGTAAAGTGGTTTGATGAAAACAGGGGCTTCCAAATGCAAGAAATAAAATGCAAGCCATGCGTCAGGACATAAACAAAAACACCAGGCCTGGTCAGAGACGTTTTAAGGCATTGACAAAGTGGGCTCAGCTCTGGCCCATAGCCCCAGAATTTCATGGGCCCCCTTATAGAGCCAGCTCTGTTCTGCTGGGATTCTTGCCCTGATGATATTGAATAATTCTTAAAAAACTGTTTTAAATACGATTTTCCTTTAATTTATTTTGAATGTAGGTGGTGTGAGAGGCTATTATAGACATTTTTCAGAGAAATGCTGTGTTTGTTCCATGCAACATCCATATAAAAAGTTTCTTTTAGATCAAAACAGGACCTCTCATGTGAGAAATGTGAGGTCGTCACAGAGATTATTTGCAGTAATATTAGTGAGCATTATTGATGTCAAAACTAGAATATAACAATTGCTTTATTAACCTTCTTGCTTTCCCAAATATGCATGAAATTCACCATTTGCCCGCTCTTTTTCAAAAATTTCTCGGGGAGAACCCCCGAACCGCCCTTGTGGCTGTCAGGCTCGCTCGCTGCGCTCGCTCGCCACAAGCCACTCATCATAAACTTTTACGCCTCACCACTTTCAAGTCTCACCAGCCGCCACTGATGTTGAGGTACTTTTAATAGTTGCTCTTTTAGTTTTTGGGTAGTTGGTTTATCAGTACTGGTGCTTGCTTCTTTTATACTTTCAAGAGCATCTCTAACCTCAATCTCTGTTATGTTTGGGGGTGATTATGTTCTTTTACAGAAAGAACAGTAGTTTCATGAGTAGTAGCTCTTCCATAGCATTTGTTAGAGTAGTATTTGCTACACTTCCAAAACACTTTAAGGCCAGTTTGTTTCTCCTGTGTATAGACATACCCCATATAACATAATAACATTTTATTTTTTTGTGACATTACAAATTCTGCACCTTCAGTCATGTTGTTTTGTTTTATGCTAGGGAAAATTAAAAAAACAAAATTTTTAATATAATAAATACCACATATTTATTAAATACAGTTACATTTCAGTGAATATACTTACAATGTTTAGTTTGATGTAAATAAAATTGTCCAGGAAATGATTTCAAGCTTTATTTTCTATTTTCTTGATGTAATTTCTGTTGGGAAGAGAAAACAAACATTTTAATAATTTGATTATATTGTTTGTACATGATAGGGATTTTAGGGAAAAAGGGTTATTTGGGTGGGTATTTAAGGGTGTTTAATAATTGAAAATTATATACTTACTTTTTAATTGTATTTAGTTGGTTAGTGGTTGTAGAATTATTTTGGATGCTTTTGCTGTTGGCTGCAGAGGAGATAGATAAAAAGAAAATATATATTAGTGAATAACGTTTGAAAAATAATTTTAGGTAGCTTTGGCAAAAATATAATATACTTACATTTATTGTTCTTTTATTGGTGAGAATTTTGAAAATATTTTTCTGGCTTTGTAAGATATCTGTAGAGCTGATATAAATGTAAGGAATAAAAGAATAATAAATTAGGTCTCAGAAATAATTATTGTTGAAGGGTAGTAGTATTGTTATATTTTAAATACAGTTTTACTTACTTAGTGCAGTTTTAAAGATTTCTTCAGTAATGAAAGTTTTCTTTTAGGAAACAGTTGGGCAGAGTTTCACCTTCTTCTTTATTGTAGGTTAGAAGTGTAAAAGAGATGTAAACATTTGATGTTTATATAGTGTTTATTTAATTGGTTGCTTTATGTTATTGGTGTATTTTAAAATGTGAGTATTTGATTCGTTGAAGTTAATTGTTTTTATTGTTTTGGCTGTTTGTTTCCATATAAGGGAAACGCTAATTAAGAAACTGTTAGTAGAAAGTAATTATTTTTTCGTTTTGCTTTTTTAAAATATTTTAAACATTGTTTTGAATGTGAAATGATGCAAGCATTATATATTTTACAGATTTTATTTTATTATTGTAATTGTTTGTTTAGAGGCAACATTTATTTTTATATATTGATGTGTTTGCAAATTATTTTTTTATGTTGTTTAAGTGTTTTATATTGTTTTATAATGTGAATTTATATTTGGTGCTAAAGATATATTTAATTGAGCAGTTTTTCTATAGTCGATATTTTCAAAAAGTCGATAATATTGATGTCTATATTTTGGTATTCGATATTTTTGTTATTTTGTATGTTAATTAAATTTAAACGATATTTAATTTAACGATATTTTGTATTTCGATATTGTGGTGTACGATGTTTTTTATATACGATATTGTGTACTCGATATTTTTGTATTTTTATAAATAAGTATGGGTAGTCGATATTATTGTAGTCGATATTATGACGCTGATATTTTGTAAATACGATATTTTTGTTGTCGATATTATGTCAGTGATCCTACTGGCATATGTAGTCTGATATTTGACAACTGTGTGCGTGATCGCAATCTCCCGAGTTGTCAAAAATGAGGCTTTTATATATAATACTGCAGTCATATGTACACTGACATCGATTTTTTGATTCTTTGATTTTTTAGGTTTTGTTGAAATATTGTGGTTCAGGCTACATATGATGATCACGGTGTCTGAGGCCTGTTTCCGTAACTTTGTAAGCTTATGCAGATTGATTTCCAACATTTGAGCGCGGGATCGCGCTCCTCTAGTTTACCATGAATAAGGCCTGCACATGTAACATTGCAGATTTATGCAGACGATCCACATGAGGATCACAGTGGCCCGTTTCTGTCACTAATGAATCAACTGCTGACATATGCAGTTTGTATTTAACAACTGAGCGCGTGATTGCGCTCCCCTGAGTGTATATTTATTACTACAGTAATATGTATACTGACAGCGACCACCTTCGCGCTTTCTTCAGTTACCATGCTGCAGGCTCCTGACGCGCTGTCCTGCACGTGTTGGTTACCAAGGTAACCCCTTGGTTCCGCGTTCCGAGCGTGCCTGACGTGCACGTCGGCGCCGCCGGCACTGAAGTCTTTAAATTTCTATTGTATTCTGAACAGCCCTCCGTTGAGAGAGGACGTGTCTGACATCGACTCCGAGCGAGTGCCAGAGGTAAGGATCTAGTACTAAAACGAGCATAGATCCGTCTTTTGGAGATAACGCGGTTGCTGCGTTATTTTTTATTTTAATAATTTCGTTTTATTTTGCAATTTTTGCAGCAGTCAAGGCAGCAATCCTGCACCTGACGTAATTTGATATACGGGCAGAGCAACTTTTAAGCGCCTGTTAGAGTTTGGCACACCTGAGTGATTGGTGCCTTTTGGACAGTCGGTCCTATAATCAAATAAGGATTTCCTCTCAGAGCATAGATGCCGGAGGTAAGCTGTACCAACGTTTGAGGTGCTCTCTGTTTAGATATACCACCTCGTGGGTTCTTTTCAATCACATTATGCTTTCATGCTTGGCCCTCATTCAGTAACCCTTGGAAATGGAGGAGGTGCTCCTCGTTTATTGACAAGATGTCATAATCTGCGATCATTTCACTACAGAATCACTGACGCTTTTTGGTGAGTCTTCATACCGCCTTTAGTAATTCCATGAATTGACCTACACAATACCCAATAATGACAGGGTCTTTTTATACCTTTTGCAGAACTCGCAGGGAGCACACAGTGCCCCTCCCTTTATACTTTCTCTTAACGAAAATCTGCCAAAACCAAACTGCTCAGTTTGAAGAACGCGGTGAGCAATAATTAGTCTTGTGTTTTATTTTAGAATTCGATTAATTCAACACATTCTTTTCTTCCTCATCACCCCTAAAAAGATTTTATCTTTTTGTATGCAGACATCACACATTTGGGTTCTTAGTCCTGATGAAGACCCCGTAGCGATGATTTTCATTCTTACACTTCTTTAAGGGGTTGAAACGTCGACGTGTTTGAAAAACAAACGTCATAGTCCAGCCAAACTTGGAATTAATTGATTACGTTCTTACGTTTAGCTAGGAAAGACTCATAAGATGATGATGTTGTTGTAACTAATTATGTTATATGTAAATCAATTTATATATCTTTTTTGTTGATTTAAATGTATTGTGGTTCATGTATATAATTGTTTGTACCCTTGTATTTCAGTTTCATTTTTTCTGTTTATATGTATAATAACCTATGAATAGTCTCTTGTGTGTCTATATGTCATGCCTTACACAATTTAATATATATGAATTTTCACATTTCACTAAGTTGTAGTGATTTTTTGTTTGTGATGAGTTTGAAGAAATTTGTTTATTTTTATTTCATTAAATTCAAATCGCCCATTGGTGGGTATTGAAAAAGAAAAAGGTTTTTGTGAAGATAGCAGCAGAACCACTGTTCATTTACTGTAATTATCCCCAGGTTATGTGTGTAACTGGGTAACCCCATTGATATTAATGGTATTTACAATGCAGCGCACCATGGTGCAAGGGTTGACAGATGCGTGAGAAATTCTGACGCATCTGTTTGCGCAAAAGTCACACATTGCTGGAGTTGTGTCTCAAGCACGACACAACTCCAGCAATGCACAGGGAGGCCTATTCCCAATACACTGCGTCACTCCTTACGCCTGCTCCAATCAGGCATAGGGTTTTGACGCAGTGGTGTCCTAAAAGTGGCGCAGTGAAATCTTGAAGATTTCACTGCATCAATTCTACGAGGCGTTCCTGCATCGGAACGCCCACCCTGCATACATTATATGAAAAACAAAATTGGAGATGCACCACTTTGCTGAAATGTTCCAAAAAGTCCTTTAAGTAAAAATTCTCTAAAAATCCACAAATTCGTTGTACACTGGTCAAGTTTTTTTCTTTTCCTTTATTGGTTCTTTCTTTAAAAGACAGACAGCCAACGCGTTTCGTCCTGAAACACAGGACTTCTTCAGGGCTGTAAATTAAAAACATATAAAGAACTACTTTAACAGTACAATACAAACTTTTAGTTCAAATGTATACAACATTTGAAATAACATAAAAACACAGAATCACGAACAAGAGTCAAATAACTAACTTTACAGGAGAAGGAAAAACCAAAATCTATAACTACAGTGAACCTAAACATTTTGTTAGACATAAAACAGTTTGTTTGTGAAATTTACACAACTTTAAAGAAACACAGAAACACATAAACATCATATATATGAATTTAATGCATGAAATCATTAAAAAACAAAACTCTTTTTTCTGCTTTTCTATGTTTTATTTTTTAATGATTTAATGCATCAAATTCATATATATGATGTTTATGTGTTTCTGTGTTTCTGTAACCTTAGTTTTTTTCCATGAATTTCTAAGGTTTTTTTATTTCTATTTCCTAACTATAACATCCCTGTAACCTTTGGTTCTGTCTGTTAATTTTTTAAGGTTTTTTAAATACTATTTCCTAACTATAATTCCCTATAACCTTAGGTTTTTTCATTGAATTTCAACGTTTTTTTCAATTTTATTTCCTCACTGTAACCTCTTCAGGTTTAATTTCTGTGAAATGAGCATCATGCCCTGCGTATTTTTCCAATAAGAGGCCATCATTTTGGGCAACATCTCTACCCAACTGGAGTACTTTCTACCAGCTAATTAGTAAGTGCTACCTTGTTGGGTAAATGTATAGTGCATCTCCTACACTACAGCTGCATAAAGGACAGCGAGGAAATGTCTCCAGTGACATTGTATGTCTGTAACTTTGCCAATGTGATTGTTGCTTGAGCGTTTTCAACAGATAACTTTGCAAGGTGGAACTATAGAGAAAATACACTTGGATGATTTGTGCTTTGCAGAAGTAACTGCTTCTTTTTTTCTACTATAAGGAGGGGGGCTGCATACCTCCCCTCTCCAGGCCGATTTTGGTCCCGGAGTCCCCATCCCCGGGGCCCTTCCTTGTCACCTGCACTAAGTGTGCAATAAGAACGCAGGGGGAGCATCAAGGTCTCCTGCGGGAGCCAGCATTGCTCTGACAGACAGGGAGCTGCTAAACAGCAGCTCCCTGTATGTCAAAGCAATGTTTCATCTGTTTCACTGTACGCATATATGCATGCAGGGAAACAGATGAAAACTCCACTTTCTGCAAGCCGGAGCTGCTTGACAACTCCGGCTTGCAGAAATCAAAGTTATGTTTGCTTTGGCTTGGTGAGAGCTGTCAGCTTCCACCAAGCAAAAGCAAACTGCTTGCTCCTGAGGGTGGGCACCTCAAGAGGTAGCATGATCCTGTCCCCAGAGCCATAAAAGGCTCCACGAGGTGGGCCGTGCAGGCCCTCTCCATTGTAAAATTTTGCCCCGGGGATGTGGCGGTCCCCGGGGCTGGGAGTCAGCGACGGACTCCCTACATTAATTTATTTCAGCACGGGGAGGTGGTAGTCCCTGGGGCTGTAGGTGTTCAGCTACTACAGAGTCTTATAAACCAGGTCAGTGGAACCCAAATGTGGATTATGGACAAGGAGTACCTGCCAAAAGTGGGGCAGAGTCCACACCACCCGGAGATGTCTAGGAGGAGCAGGAGCGCAATGCCAGGCCTTGTCGGAGATAGTTTTCTGTAGCACGGAGGTCTTGAAGGTGCATCTGTGGCACCCAGTCGATATTGCAGAAGCACAGGAGATGCCCATGAGTTGTCCCACATTGGTTGTCAAGATGCAGTAGGGTCAGTGGTTGTCCGGACCACCAAGAAGCCTTGGCAAACGCAATAGACATGTTGCGCATAGTGATGCAATGTTGCAGACCAGCAAGGTCTGAGGAACTCACCCAGCAAGTATAAGTCAGGACTGGCTGGCCCTCAGCACACAGGAGAGCCTGCAGGAATCGATAGAGACCCCAGGAGGAACCACTGGCAGCAGGCTCAGGGAGTCACAAGGAGGCATCAGCAACACACACAAGGTGGAGGCCCATGTCGCAGGAGATACAGTGAGAATGACACTCTTGGTGCTGTGTAATGCTTGAAGCTGGGGCTTCTTGGAGCTTGAAGGTCTTTGGTCAGGAGAGCCAACAAGCCTTGGTAATGGCAAACAGACTTTGTGCACAGAGATGCGGTTTCAGTAGGCTGGAGAGGGATTACAGTCTCCTAAGTAGCAGGGAAGATATGTCAGGCCTCTGGAGAACCACCAAACCACCACCTGTGTTGCAGAGCTGAGATGTGTCGGTGGGACAGCAGGATCTACTAGTCTGTTGTTGCCGTTGAGGTGCCTGCAGATGCAGGGGAGTGACTCCTTCACTATCTTGATGCAGGCAGAGTCCTTGGTGACACTGGAGAATGCACAGCCACGGAAGTTGCAGAGCTTGGGAGAGCAGGGAGATGAAGTTGCTGTAGGAGTCTTCATACCAGAGGCAGTCTTGTCTTGGTTCATGGCCCAGTTCCAGCAGTAGAGTTCGGTGCCCAACAGCAGAAGATTCTTTAGACAGATCTTCAGGTAAAGCCAGTTGGTTCTTGAATACAAAGTCTGGGTGAATCTAAGGATTCACCCTGAAGGGGGCCCTTGAGTAACCCAGAAAGGGGGTAGAGCTACTTCTGAGGTGACCTACCTATCAGGAGGGGTCAGGGATGCTACTCTGGTGAACTAACCAGTCAGATGCTCTCAGGGGCCTCTGCCCATCTAAGTTTCAAGATTGCAGAATCAAGTGGTCACCTGGCGGAGCTCTGGGCAACTCTCAGGGGAGGAGATGGAGAGGGGAGTGGGCTCTCCGCTGTCCTTTGTTTAGTTTTGCGCCAGAGCAGGAGCCAACGGCTCCTGGATTGGGAAAAACAGGTTTATGCAAGGAGGGCACCAAAATGTGCCCTTCAAAGCAGTCTGGAGGCACTCGGAGGACCCCCACCCTTGCCTAAGACACCTAATTCTAAAGGAACGGTAGCTACACCTCTCCTGTACAGGAAATCCTTTATTCTGCCTTCCTGTATCCGAGTTGAGCTGAGCAGCAGGATGACAGAACAGTGTTTGGGGTCAGCAACAGCACTAACTTTTACGCAGACCCTACAAGACTACACAGGTAGACATGGGGGGGGGGACTTTAAGGAGCCCTTCCAGTACATGGTATCATGCAACTACCTCTGGAATCGGTTTAGTAGGACGATTCCAACATGGTAGATACCAAACATGACAGGGTTTGGAAAAATCATTATGTAGGTGGGCATCTCGACTTGGGCAGTGTCCACTACACACCTTCCCCGCACTTACAAAGCCAGAGAATGGACTCCGAGGTATGTACAGTTGTCTCTGCCTGTACAGGTTTACCCTAACACTCAGAACCACGCACCCTGCCAGTGGGCTGTAAGGCCCACCTCAGGGGTGAGTTATAAGTTTTAAGTGCAGTGACTGGGATATAAGGAAAACTTTATATCTAAAGTGAAAGGTACATGCACTATTTCATGCAGGCTGCAATTGCACATCTTCAGGACATAGTTTGCATGGGCTCCCATGGGTGGCATAAGACATGATGCAGCCCTTGGGAGACCCCTTGTGTACCAATGCCCTACGTACCCTAGTACCATATACTAGGGACTTACAGGGGCACACCAGTATGCCAATTGTGGGGTGTACAAAGTACTTACCATTAAATTTGAGGGGCGAGAGCACAGACACTGGGGTCCTGATTAGCAGGATCCCAGTGTATTACAGGCAAAACACTCTGACAACAGGCAAAAAGTGGGGTATCTATGACAGAAGGATCCTACTTTTCTACATGTTCCATGGTAGGTTACCAAGAGCTCCTGCTTCATGTTCTCTGTCCAGGTGTAGAATCTCTCAGGAGTGTCATCTGGTCATTTGCCACCTGAGACTTAAGACACTCTTACATGGATATTTATGGATGGTTTGGAAAGGGGGGGAGGTCTGAGTTCCATCTGGTGGTTTGTACCTACCCGACAAAGAACCCGAGTTATGGTCATACTGAAATTTTGGTAGAAGCTTGGGGTCAACACCAATAACCCAGAGATGTAGTGGGGTCAGGTAGATGTATTTTCTCAGAAGATTTGACTCCATGGGCAGAAAGAGAGAGGCACAGTCATTCCTATGAAGCACCCACATGTTGGGTGTATATCAGCAGGACCTGCAACCCAAGGTCAGGAATCTATACATTAAAGCATGCTTGCTCAATGTATGACTTCTCGTTTCGCCCTGACTCAAAATGCAGCAAAAACACACAGCACTATTTTTAGGGGTGATGGAAGCAGGGGTAGAATGAAAGTGTCTCCACATACTGTTTGGTGCACTCTATATGACCAGTTCTTGGCAATTCTGTCTCTTTGACCTGCTGTCTTTTGTGTTAAACTAGCAGCACAGGCTTTGTCATGTGGTCACAAGCTTCTTGAGTGTGGTATACCATGAGGGGTGGCATGCAGTGAAACACTTTTGTAGTAGGCCAACCCTGATGTGGACTAAAAAGAGCTTGTGTTTGACCAATACTTGCAGGCAGCCTCCATTCACTAATTCTTTGCCGAGGGGCACACTAGGAAGGTTGTAGGGCCAGTTTAGACTGATACACATCTTGATAGCACTGAGAGGGGCCTCAGTGAACCCAAGTTTGACCAATGCAATGGACTCTTTGGATCAGGCAATGCAGAAATTAAGGGAGCTTATCTTGTCC
The DNA here is from genome assembly GCA_963921515.1 of Calotriton arnoldi. Lineage (NCBI taxonomy): Eukaryota > Metazoa > Chordata > Amphibia > Caudata > Salamandridae > Calotriton > Calotriton arnoldi. Next base: position 387,048 of record CAWUFW010012606.1, read on the forward strand.
TTGTTGATGATGGCTGATGTTACCTGATTTTCATTTAAGATGATGTATTTTTCCATTGAGTGGTATAATATGTGTGTCTGAGCACTTAGGCATATTTTTAGAATGGATGTTCAGACAAGTATATGACTTCTCCATCTGTCTGTTTACCAATATTAGTAGGTAAGAGACTTGTGTCAAAATAGTCAAGGAAACTGTTGACTTTCTGTAGGATGCAAAGGATTATAGAAGAACTTAAGAAAGAATTGTACTCTTAACTGTTATGATTTGAGTATCTGGCATCTTGTTATATACACACACAACTGGAATGCTGCATATGTTATATTCAATATATATGAAACAAGGATAAAATATTGTGAGGGTTCTCTGCTCTGGCAGTTGGGGCTAATGTGTGGACCTGGTAAGGAGCTGTTGGTGGTGTGGAATACTTCAATAAATCTCCATCTAAATACTATGCTTTGCATCAATCAATCAGGGGTTTTGAAGCGCGCTTCTCAGACGTGAGGGTCTCAAGGCGCTGTGGGGGCTGAGGGGGCACGAGCAGCTCCGTAGGTCATTCGAAGAGCCAGGTCTTGAGGTCCTTTCTGAATTGGTGAGTGTCAGGCTTTGTCTGATGCGGAGGGGGAGTTTGTTCCAGGTCTTGGCCGCATGGTAGGAGAAGGATCTGCCACCCGCTCTGGCCCTGTGGATGTGGGGGACGGTGGCTAGGGCTAGGTCGGCAGAGCGGAGGTTTCTCATGGGGGCATGGAAGGAGATTTGTTCATTGAGGTATTGGGGTCCAGTGTTATGGATAGCTTTCTATGCGTGTGTGAGCAGTTTGAAGGTTATTCTTTTTCAACGGGAGCCAGTGAAGGTTGCAGAGGTTTTGGGTGATGTGGTCATGTTGAGGATAAGTCTGGCTGCGGCGTTCTGGACAGTCTGGAGTTTGCGGAGGAGTTTTTTGTTATTTCTGTGTAGAGGGCATTTCCGTCGTCCAGTCTGCTGATGATGAGCATGAGGGTGACGGTCTTCCTGGCGTCGGGGGGGATCCATTTGAAGGTCTTGCGAAGTATGCGGAGGGTGTTGAAGCAAGTGGAGGACACAGCGTTGATCTGGCAGTTCATTGTGAGTGGAGAGTCGAGTATTATGCTGAGCTTGCATGGAGTGAATCTTTTAACATTAGCCATAAAGATATGCCTGATTGATTTTTATTGGGGGACAGGCAATCAAGCATCACCACCAATTCAATTACAGTTTTTGGGAAAACCTATAAATAAATATATATATATATATATATATATATGTATATATATATATATATATATATGTATATATATATATATATATATATATAAATATATCTATATATATATATATATTTTTCAAATTGCAGTGCTTCTTCCGACCCACTCTGCCCAAGGTAGTTGGAGCGTATGCCGGCGAAGCCCACCGGACAAAATAGATCCACCAACAACAAATATAACGCTCTCTCAGGGGATCAGTGTACAGGCTTGATTTTTTTCCAGTAATGCGTTTCGGGGAACACAGTCCCCTTGTTCACACACTGGGTAGTACAATCTACCACTCTCTTAAAGTCACAGTGAACATAGACAGAGAACAAACAATATAGTTACATCGACTTAATGGTCTGGTGACTATGGCATCCATTTTGAAGTGTGTCCAATTGTACGGGTGTGATACATCTGAATAAGCAATGTGTGTTTTTTCAGTGAATTTCTACGGTTTTTTAAAATGCAAATTGCTAACTATAATTTCCCTGAAAACTCTGTTTTTTTCTGTGAATTTCTAAGATTTTTTAAATGCTAATTACTAACTATAATGTCCCTAAAACCTTTGTTTTTTTATTGAATATCTAAGGTTTTTTAAAGGCTTATTTCTAACTATAACATCCCTGAAACCTATGCTTCTTTCAGTGAATTTCTAAGGTTTTTTAAAATGCAAGTTGCTAACTATAACGTCCCAGAAACCTCTGTTTTTTTCTGTGAATTTCTATGTTTTTTTTAATGCTAATTACTACCGATAACGTCCGTGAAACCTCTTTTTTTTTCACTATATTTCTAGGGTTTTTTAAATGCTAATTACTAATGATAACGTCCCTAAAACCTCTATTTTTTACTGTATATATATATATATATATGATCAAGTCCCCTGTGAGGGATGAAACGCGTCATGGCTACTGCGATCTGTTTTGAGCAACAATAAAATAGCCAGCAGAACGAACTACTGTGGTCCGTGCTCCTTCTTTTGCGGAGAGGAATGAGCGAGATGAGAAGGAGTTTCCTGGATATATATATATATTGGAAAAATCATTGCAGGAGGCAAACGAACACTCAATAAGAGGCAGAACAAGATATCAAGGAAGAGGAGGAAAAACAGCAGCAAAAGGAGGCGAGACCGGCCGAGCAAAGAACAGCAATACTGGCGTGGGAACCAAAGGCCAGAACCAAAAGGGAAAATAATGGATGGACAAGAACTTACGGTAATGAACCTAACCAATAGAACTTTAAATCCCATAGAAGAACAGGTTCTTAAGCTTGGTTTAACTTTTTGTCCAGATTTACCTATTGATTACACCCAGACACGTATTGATATGTATTTATTTGTACGGAAATTGAAACTGTTTAAAATTCATACATCTAGACAACAGAATCAAACAACACTTGTAGAAAATACCCTCCCCCCAGGCCCCACGATAAATGACATTGACATTCTAAGAACACTTGTGAGTTTAGGAGAAGAACAAGAAGCACACGATACACAGATGATTGCTCTGTCTCATCCCAATATAGTTACTGTGGTTGAAAATCTTGGACTAGACCCAGCTAGATCTGTGGTCACTCCTTTCAGAGCTAAATCTAAATATAGGCCACAAATTCCCAGAGACAATATAGATGTCTTCCATGAGCTGGTTAATCGTGATATTTTACAACTTCTCAGAAAACCTATGAGCAGCTCTAATCTCACTAAAGCACAAAGAGAGGCCATTAAGGGTCTTCAAAATGATGACAGTATCATCATAAAGGCGTCTGACAAAGGCGGCAACATAGTTTTATGGGACAAAAGAATTACATTTACGAAGCCATGAGACAGCTCAACAACACGACATGCTATACTAAGGTTGACAAATCTTATATTTCTACACTACAGGTTAGATTTTTGACCTCCTTCAGGGATGGGCAGATGACAACCTATTGAATTGGGATGAGCAGAAATTCCTGAGAAATGACACACCAACTGTACCAACTTTTTACCTTTTACCGAAGGTACATAAAGACCCTTTACATCCTCCTGGCCGACCCATAGTGTCATCTAAAAATAGTCTGCTCGAGAATGTTTCCATTTATGTGGACCATTTTCTAACAGACTATGTCAAAGACCTTACCTCACACATTAGAGATACGAAAGACTTTTTACAAAAAATTGAGAACATACATTGGGACAAAAAATATTGGCTGGTTTGTTTAGACGTAGAAAGTCTATATACAAGTATAAGGCATAGAGATGGATTAAAAGCATGCGAACATTTTTTGAAGACCAGAAGTATACACCTATTAACACATACTAGGATGTTACTACAAATGATCGAAATTTGTCTCTTGGAGAATGTATTCACATTTAATGGAGCCTTTTATAAACAAGTACAGGGGACTTCGATGGGGACCTGCTTCGCTCCCAGCTACGCGAATCTTCTGGTGGGCTGGTGGGAGAAGCAGGTGCTCTGGAGTGAATCTCTGGAACACTGGACCAATAAGGTCAATATCTGGCTCAGATTCATTGACGACGTCTTCTTTGTATGGGAAGGCGAAGAGGGAGATCTCCTTGATTTTGTTAAAGAACTCAATGAGAATTCTGTTAATCTAAAATTTACTATGCAACACAGCCAACAAACTGTTGATTTTTTAGATATCAGATTAACTGTGACAGGTAACAAACTAGAGACAGATTTATTTAGGAAGAGTACAGCAGGCAACTCAGTCCTACACTCAGCCAGTTGCCACCCTCCGAATTTCAGGTGGAGCATACCTTTCGGAGAGTTCCTTCGAGCTAAGAGAAATTGTAGTTCTGAAGAAACATACAGAAAAAACAAGAAGGAAATGTCACACAGATTCAGAGCCAGAGGGTATCCACCTAAAATGCTTAAAATGGCCGAAAAGAGAGCAGACAAAATTGAGAGAAATGAAGCCTTATACAAAGCACCCAAGATCAAACAAACTGAAACAGATGCCCCCATAAGACTTATCACTACCTATAATTCTCAGTCCAACCAGTTCAGCCAGATAATCAGAAAAAGATGGGACATTCTAACACAAGATAGATTACTAAAGAAAAACTGGGTTCACACCCAGCGATAACTTATAGAAAAGGTCCCTCGATTAAAGATAAAATAGTCAGAAGTCACATGGAACATCGCAAAGTGACATGGCTGGAAAAATGGGGGTTTTCATAAGTGTGGAAAATGTAAGGCTTGCAGTCACAGTGAAAATGTAAAGGAGGTTACACTACAGAGAACCCATAGAAAATGGTGCATTAGGAAGAACATACAGTGTAGCACTGACTTTGTAGTGTATGTCATCACATGCCCTTGTGGCAAGTGGTATATTGGTTCAACTACCTTCCCTGTCAAGAAAAGAATATTGGAGCATTGGCGTGCCATCACCAATAAAGATTTTAGCTATGGCACGGCAAAACATTTTCACCAAGAACACGATGGTGATTGGACACAAGCGAAATTCTTTGCTCTTGATACCATCCCCAAAAATCCTAGAGGTGGTAATAGAATTCAAGCTTTACGCAGAACTGAGTCCAGATTTATTTTGCAAGCAGGCTGTGTCGTGCCTTTTGGGATGAATAATGATGAAGAGATGCATGTGCATCTGTAACTTGATAATAATAGTGCTTCCCGATGTACCTTTGAAACAGAACAACATTCTGTATTCTCCCCTTTTTAAATTTTGTATATATAATCACCATTATGCCACTTTCCCATCCCCTTTTAAATATTTTTCTTTTTGTATCCCTTCACAAGTGCACAATATGATTGTTTTATTTTCCAGTAGTATTGAGAAGCGGTGTGTTGATTTAGTCTCCGTACATGATTAGTGTACTATGTAGTAGAAATATTTTTTGAAGTAGGCTATAGTGTAAAGATTATGATGTTACTTGTATTTTAAATTGACCGAATGTGTGATTAACTGTTTCATATTTTTGATTGCTCCCCTATAGATTAGACGGATGGAATTCATGGGCCATCTTCACCAGAGTTATGAGCTACGAGCACGGAGTTTTAGGTGTTTGTTTCTACAACCACGCTCTCCATTTCCTGATATATTTGGGGCAACAGGATACTTTATACAGTTATTTTGTATATACTATTAATTCCACATTTGTCTCTCTTTGGGTACTACACCCTCTATAGATCTCGATGTCAATAATTCTAAAACAAGAAAACAGGTACTAGACCTTTGATGACATCTTTTATCAATATAGCCCACGCTTTACAAATAGGTACTTGACTTTTTAGTGCATTTATTAACGTAAAGTCGTCACAAAATTTATGTCGGAGACATTACTACTCAACTTAGTAATACAATGTATAATCTATTGAAAGGTACATTTCAGTATAATATATTCCACCGCTTTTCTTCGCTGTCTTGGTACTATGTACATATTTCACTATTTTTCTAATTTAGGAGTTTAAATGAATTATTACACAGCACTATGTAAATGGTATAAATTGTTTGGTAATACTCACTTAATTAGTGGTGATGATTAAAATGTGAAGTATTTTCTTTAGCTCTATGGTAGAGTATATTAAGTCTGAACTTTGAACTAAGGTCATGTGACCAAGAGCTGGATAGCTCAAAACGCGTCTTTTTGCCCTGAAATAAAATATATTTTGTATCAAACTGGATCGGTGTGGCTCGTGCTTACGAGGATTTGTAAGCTGTCTGGTGGATATATATATATATATATATATATATATGTATATATATATATATATATGCTGCAACAAGGTACATTTCATCTTCGTACCAAATGAAAAGCACTCACGGGAACAATTCAGGTAGAAAATTACTTTATTGGTGCAGACCCCCCGCTCCCCTGACAGACGCGTTTCGCCTTACGGCTTTGTCAATGTCAGTTACCCTGTGCAAACTAACAGCATTTCAACTTCCACAATGTCACATGATCCACATTAAACATAGACGATGGACTTACATTATAACATTCTACCTTGTAGTGGTGGCCTTCTGGTAGTGTTAAATTTTGAGTTTACTTTGCTGTCGGATTTATTATATATACATATGTGCAAAATTGTGCAAAACAGAGAAAAGATTAAAAAGATTAAAAACGGTATACAAATGGGATGAGTTTCGACAAACCCTGTCTTAACAATTCATAAATTGAATTGGCATTTATATAAATTTTATATCCAAATTTAAAAAGTTATGCAAAGGTGTCTCAATTCATAAAATTCATATTACAAAAAATTATTTTTGATAAAAATATATCATACCCATCTGTTACAAAATTACGCCCTGAATGGGCATTGCGACAGTGTGAATATTTCTTTTTAATATTTTACATTTTGCATCATACCAGCTGTGTACTTATTTTACCCCCCCAAAAAAAAAAAAAATATATATATATATATATATATATATATATATCAAATGTACTCCGCTGCTCTCCTTCGGATGTCTCCAGAAACGGACACGGACCCAAAAATCGTGCTTCAAGGTATTTTTATTTCATCTCTGTTGCCATTACGCGTTTCGCCTTCTGCAAGGCTTGATCACATATATATATATGTATATGTGTTACCTACTGGCGGTCGCTAGTAGGTAGTTATAGTTAGGACCTTGTTTCTATTCAAAAAGCGTTTTTTCTTTTGCCAATATCTTTGGCGCCGTTTGACGAATCTTCGCTAAATTTTCAAATGGTTCACTCAGGTCAGCTCCTGTCTTGAAAGTTTCGGGGTGATTTGTCAAGCGGGAGCCGAGAAAAAAGGGGGTCTCAAAACCTGTTTTCTCCATGTTAATTTCCATAGGAACTTTAGACAAAGCTACAGCCTGAACTACTGAACGGAATTACACCAAATTTGGCAAAAAGGTAGCTCTTGGTTCAGAAAGCGACCTTTTTTTTAAATGGTGTAAATTCGTTCAGTAGTTCCTGAGAAGTTTAAAAAATTAAAAATATTGATATCTGAGGGCCGAGGAGGATTCGCGAACCCTCCAGAGCACGAGCTTCATTTTGATTGGCTGCCAACACTCCAAACCAAAATGTGTTGGCAGCCATCTTGTGACTCGGAAGAACACAAGACAACAGTAGAATAAACAGTAAAAAACAAGAAAAGGGGGCAGGGTAGAAACACCCTGACCCCCTAGGGCCAAAAAAAGCATTTTTTTTATATTTTCGGCCGAATTCGCACTGGGTGCACGAATCCATCTGAAAAAAAAAAAAAAAATGAAGCGCGCTTCGTTTCTATGAGCCCCTGGGTGGGCTAGGTCCCGGAGGGAAATGAGGAAATTATATGCGGGGGCCCGCGAGGGCCCCCTCAGCCCCAAAGACCGCCACCTCCCCAGGGCTTTTTAAAAAAAATGCATGGGGGCTCCTGCCTCCCCCACACTGCCCCGGAGACCACCACCTCCCCGGTGCTACATGATTTAAATGTGGGGGCCATTTAATTATTTTAGGGTGGGGGGCCTCGCAGGCCCCTCCAAGCCCCGGGGACCGCCACCTCCCAGGGGCTTTAAATTATATTATTTTGGGCGGGGGGCCTCACGGGCCCCCCAAGCCCCGGGGACCGCCACCTCCCCGGGGCTACTTATAAAAACAATGTGTGGGGGGGCTAGAGCCTGCCCACACTGCCTCGGGAACCACCACCTCCCCGGGGCACTGTTGATTAAAATGCGGGTGTCTGTTGCGGACTCCCGGCCCCCCGGACCACCACCTCCCCGGGGCTTTAATCAGTTGGGAGGGGGCAGCGCAGCCCCCCTCCTGGAGCCCTAGATGGCCCTGGGGACCGCCACCCCCCAGGGCCAGCTCCTGCAATGTCCCGGGATGCCCACCCCTCCACTAAATAAAAAAAAAAAAAGAGGCCAGGCCCCGGGGGATGTGTTCCCTGGGGCCAATAGAGGCCCAGGGAAGGGGGGCCATGCGGCCCCCATCCCTAAATAAAAAAAAAAAGAACGAGGCAAAGCCCCGGGGATGGGGTCCCCGGGGCCAATAACGGCCTCAGAAGGGGGGCCACACAGCCCCCCTCCTTAAAAATAATTAAAAAAAAATAAAATATGTGGCCTGGGGGATGGGGTCCCCGGGGCCGAAATCGGCCAAGGAAGGAGGACCGCGCAGCCCCCTTCCCATTTATGCTCAGGCCCTGGGGAATGGGGTCCCCAGGGCTCAAAAATAATAAAGGGAAGGAGGGGCCACACAGCCCCCCTTCCAAAAAGCAAATTTATAAAAAGCTGGTATCTTGCCGGAGGCCCCGTCCGCTCCCTGCACCACTGTGCAAACGCGCCTCCTGGCGCATTCTGGATTGGGGAATTAAGCCCCCTTGAATACTAAGGGTTCTTAGGGGCCAACTAGACCACCAGGTACCTCCAGTAATCCCCACACAGTGGCATTGCTGAGAGGTGGTCCGAGGCCACGCCCCTTTTTACACCACTCTGCAAATGCGCCTCTTGGTGCACTGCTGGTGGGGCGATGAGGTCCTCTTTATCCCCTGAGCAGCAGTGCGCCAGGAGGCGTGTTTGTAGAGTGGTGTAAAAAGGGGGCGTGGCCTCAGACCACTATCAGCAATCCAGCTGTGTGGGGCTTACTAGAGATAACAGGAGGGTTAGTTGGTCCCCAGGGCCCCTCAGGAGGCAAGGGGACTTCATCTCCCAACCAAGAGCGCGCCAGGAGGCGTGTTTGCAGAGTGGTGGAGAATGGGGCATGGCCTGTGTCCACCTCTCAGCAATCCCACTGTGTGGGGCTTACTGGAGGTAACAGGTAGGCTAGTTGGCCCCTAAGGACCCCCACAAGCGAAGGGGACTTCATCCCCCAACCAAGAGCGTGCCAGGAGGCGTATTTGCAGAGAGGTGGGCAAAGGGGGCGTGGCCTACTATTAGAACTTAGAAATCCTGTTGTGTGGGACTTACTGGAGGTAATAAATCTAATCTAAAATCTAAATCCGTATTTGTAAAGCGCGAACTACTCACCCTTACGGGTCTCAAGGCGCTGGGGGCCGTAGTGGAAATTAAGTGAGCTATTGCCCAGAGTCACTTGGTGCTGAGCTGAGCTGCCGCCGGAGCCGGGGATCGAACCGTGAACCCTGTTGCTCCGAAGTCAGCTGCCCTGGCCGCTGCACCACACCACACCACATAGGAGGGGTAGTTGGCCTCCAAAGATGTCCTTGGGGGCCGACTACCCCTCCTGTTACCTCCAGTAAGTCCCACACAGTGGGTTTGCTAAGAGGTCTTCGGAGGCCACGCCCCCCTTTCTCCACCGCTCTGCAAACGCGCCTCCTGGCACACTACGGGTTGGGGGATGAAGTCCACTTTACTCCTGAGGGACTTTGGGGGCCAAGAAGCCCTGCTGGTACCTCCTGTAAGTCCTACGCAGCGGATTTTCTGAACGCTGGTCGGAGGCCCAGCCCCCTTTCTGCACCACTCTGCAAATGCAACTACTACGTTATAGTTATAAATTAGCATTTAAAAAACCTTAGAAATTCACTGAAAAAACCATAGGTTTTAGGGACGTTATAGGTAGAAATCATCATTTAAAAAACCATAGAAATTCACTGAAAAAAACATAGGTTTCAGGGATGTTATAGTTAGAAATGAGCATTTATAAAAACCCATAGAAATTCACAGAAAAAAAACACAGGTTTCAGGGACGTTATAGTTAGTTGGACATTTCACTCATTCAAAACCAGAGAAATTCGGCCGTTATAGTTAGTTGAGCTAACTATAACTCCCCCCTGCAATGCACTGCTGATGACATCACATATTACATCACTCATGACATGGTCAGTGACATCACATATTACATCTCAAATGTCATCACTGATGACATCACTCATGACATCATCCACGTGATAATCTGATGCACCTCCTCACAGCCTAATATAACCTTTGATACACCCACTCTAAAATACAGACTGCCATTCTTGAAACCATAGACACACCAATACCACTTACTACATACCCACTCACTGATTCCTAGGTCTACACACACATTCACTCCCTCATCCATACAGTCACTCATACATGCAGTCACTCATCAATACAGCCACTATCATATGCACTCATACACCCATACAGACACTCACACACACCACTCACGCATAGAGTTACTCACACAGCTAGTCAGTCATGCAAAGAATCAATCACACTCACATTTACTCAACTACACAGTAATACACACACACCACCTCACTTATTTATACAGATACTAACACATACTAACTCTCTTATACAATCACTGACACAAGCACAGACTCATCCATACAGCCACTCTCACAATCACTCATTCTCACATATAATCATTTATATACTCCAACACTCACATATACTGCCTTTCACATATGTAGTTACTCACACATGTACCACTGAGACATCCATTCACACACCAACACAACCATACACACACTCCCCCACCCATACAGCCCCTCACAGAGACACTCTTGAACCCATACACCCAGTGAATCCCCCACTCACACATCCATGCAGGGAGTCACACACACCCCACCTACCCACACAGACACTCAGGCACCCATTCAGGTACTCGGACAACCAATCAAAAACCCATATAGATACTCATGTAGCTACTCACCAACCCAAGCAGCCACTTACACACCAACTGACAGACTGATACAGACATTCATACAGATTAGTCAGTCACCTATGTATTAGTAAGACACGTTTAATCACTCACATTTACAGTCAGTCACGCACCTACTAAATCATCCATTCAGACACTTATACACCCACTCATTCTTCAATACACCTTGGCATATATATACATAAAACATATTTAAACTTTACAGAAACACACAGTCACTGGATGATGTCATCAGTGATGTCATCAGTGATGTCCTTTGAGATGTCATCAGTGATGTTACTGACCATGTCATGAGTGATGTAATATGTGACGTCATCAGCAGTGCATTGCGGGGGTGCGAGTTATAGTTAGCTCAACTAACTATAACGGTCGAATTTCTCTGGTTTTGTACGAGTGAAATGTCCAACTAACTATAACGTCCCTGAAACCTGTGGTTTTTTCAGTGAATTTCTAAGGTTTTTTAAATGCTAATTTCTAACTATAACGTCCCTGAAACCTATGGTTTTTTCAGTGAATTTCAAAGGTTTTTTAAATGCTAATTTCTTACGATAACATAGCAGTCGCGTTTGCAGAGTGGTTGAGAAAGGTGAACGTGGCCTCCGAACACCTCTTAACAATCCCACTGTGTGAGATTTACTGGAGGTAACAGGAGGGGTAGTTAGTCCTCAACGTCAACCTTGGGGGCCAACTACCCCTCCTATTACCTCCAGTAAGTCCCACACAGCAGGATTGCTAACTTCTCATACTAGGCCACGCCCTCTTTCTCCACCACTCTGCAAACGCGCCCCCTGGCGCGTTCTAAGTTGGGGGATTAATTCCCCTTGAATACTGAGGGTCCCTGGGGGCCAACTTGCCCGCCAGGTACCTCCAGTAAGCGCCACAGAGCTCGATTGCAGAGAGGTGGACACAGGCCACGCCCCCTTTCTCCACCACTCTGCAAACGTACCCCCTGGCTCATTCTAAGTTGGGGGATTAGGTCCCCTTGAATACTGAGGGTCCCTGGGGGCCAACTAGCCCACCAGGTACCTCCAGTAAGTGCCACTCAGCTGGATTGCAGAGAGGTGGTCCGAGGCCACGCCCCCTTTTTACACCACTGTGCAAACGCGCCTCTTGGCGCACTGCTGCTCGGGGATGAAGTCCACTTGTGTCCTGAGGTCCTCAGGACACAAGAGGACCTCATCGCCCCACCACCACAGCGCGTGGGATTGAGGACATGCCAGTCAAGCGGAGGCCCATCTGAGGGCTCATAATTTTTACCCGCAGGATATTGCCATTTACAACTCTGGGACTGCAACTCCCATAAACCACTGCATAGTCTCATTCAGAGCAGCCCATTCCGGGGGTGTAATTATGGTAAAGGAAGGGGCGTCACCAGAGCGAGCATACTGAGCAACCGCCGCCTCTGAAGAAGGAGTCAGCAGACTCGGAAACGCGTTAGGCGTTCAACGGTTTGGACAGCTGTGAAAAGGATTCTGCCTGACTGTTGTGCCCATACCCATTAAATGGCTTTTAGCATACACTGCTGTGGAGTGCGTCTTTTCCGGAAGGGAACCTTGGAGCTTTGATTTTCAGGCGGCCATCCCAGTCGCCGAGACTGCACCACCCCTTGTTAAGGGGGCCAGGGGGGCTGGTAGGTACCATTCCCCATTTCGAACAGCAGCGTGGGATTGAGGACTTGTCAGTCAAGCGGAGGCCCATCCGAGGGCTCATAATTTTTACCGCAGGATATTGCCATTTACAACTCTGGGACTGCAACTCCCATAAACCACTGCATAGTCTCATTCAGAACAGCCCATTCCGGGCGTGTAATTATGGTGAAAAGGAAGGGGCGTCACCAGAGCGAGCATACTGAACAACCGCCACCTCTGAAGAAGGAGTCAGCAGACTTGGAAACGCATTAGGCGTTCAACGGTTTGGACAGCTGTGAAAAGGATTCTGCCTGACTGTTGTGCCCGTACCCATTAAATGGCTTTTAGCATACACTGCTGTGAAGTGCGTCTTTTCCGGAAGGGAACCTTGGAGCTTTGATTTTCAGGCGGCCATCCCAGCCGCCGAGACTGCACCACCCCTTGTTACATGAGGATTACACTGGCACTACAGTTACCAACAGGCCACGCGGGTGGCCACGCCCACCTGGGCGGGGGTGAATATCATTTTAACTGGTGCTGCACTGAAATTGCAGAGCCTTCACTCAGTACGATGTCCGTAACCCATGAGGAAGTGCTGCTGAGCACGAAACGCGTTGGGCAGGATTTTGAAATTCAGCTATGCACGTCTGCTGTTTGTATATTGCTATCATCCATTAAAGATTTGGCGTAAGAAATTTACCTGTGTGAGGCACTCTCTTAGCAGGCAACTTTTATGTTGGGATATAAGCGACACAGCCTGAGCCGCGAGAGGAGCTCCGCTACACTCGTGCAGTCCAGCTATGGCACCAATCGACATCGCAGCATTTGGGACAGGTATGCCGATGGAAGATGTTATGAGCATGACAAACGGCGGTTTGTGTACCGCAACCCACTTGGTACTTCAATTAGTTTTTAATTTTGAGAGAATGCACGGCGACTCACATGAGGATACAGTGGCACTACAGTTACCAACAGGCCACGCGGGTGGCCACGCCCACCTAAGCGGGGGTGAATATAATTTTAACTGGTGCTGCACTGAAACTGCCGAGCCTTCACTCAGTACGATGTCCGTAGCCCATGAGGAAGTGCTGCTGAGCACGAAACGCGTTGGGCAGGATTTTGAAATTCAGCGAGGCACGTCTGCTGTTTGTATATTGCTATCATCCATTAAAGATTTGGCGTAAGAAATTTACCTGTGTGAGGCACTCTCTTAGCAGGCAACTTTAATGTTGGGATATATATATATATATATTTATACACATATATATAATTTGTGTATTTATATATTTTTTTTTAAATATAATCATGGAGTTGCGTACCGGACGCGAATCAGCCATACTTTTTGAGGAGCTTTCAATTTTGGAGGTTCTTTTGGTGTTTTGGAGGTTTTACAAACAAATTTGAAAATGGCAACTGCACAGGATCTGCACAAGGAGGAAGAGATCCTTCAGGAGGAAGAAGAGGACACACGCCACAAAAGAAAGGAGAGTGTGGTATGGGAATTCGTTACGTGCAACATCTGCAAAAAGGTGCTGTCCCGAGGATCAGACAAAAAATACTCTTGCAGTACATCGTCGATGTACAAACATCTCAGAACAATGCATGAGAAGAGGCTTGCAAGAGCTGAACTTGCAATAGCAAATAAAGGCAGCCAAGATCCTCAACCTTCTACTTCTCAAGTTGGTGACAGGCTGCAGTCCATACCACCGACTCTTCCTGATTTTGCAAAGGCAGGACTTTTTTGTCCAAAGTGCATAACTGTGCTGAGCATTGGGGAACAAGTTGTCCAAACAATGTTGGACACAATTAACAATCACCGTTGTTAATAATTTTTTCCCCCATTTACGCACGCTGTTTTTTTGTTTCCATTTTTATTGATAAAATCTTAAAAACACCAAACAACACAACACTGTTAAAAAATATATATATATATATAAAATAGTTTTTAAAAAGAAAAAAAACGGTTCTTACGGAACCACCTATTCTGGTTTAAAAAAGAAAAGCTATATGTAGTATGAATACATAAATCAATGGATAGTGTCTGTGTGATTGCATGAGTGCGTACGTAGAGTCTGAGTGAATGGATGAGTGCATGGGTAGTGCCTGAGTGAATGGTTGAGTCAAAGAGTAGTGCCTGAGCGATTGCATGAGTGCATGGGTAGTGCCTGGGTGATTGCATGAGTGCAGGGGTAGTGCCTGAGTGAATGGATGAGTGCATGGGTAGTGCCTGAGTGAATAGTTGAGTGCAAGAGTACTGCCTGAGTGATTGCATGAGTACATAAGTAGTGTCTGGGTGATTGCATGAGTGCAGGGGTATTGCCTGGATGATTGGATGAGTGCATGGGAAGTACCTGAGTGAAAGTATGAGTGCAAGGCTAATGCTTGGGTCATTTGATGAGTGCATGGGCAGTGCCTGAGGGAATGGTTGAGTGCAAGAGTAGTGCCTGAGTGATTTAAAATCTAGCCAGATGGCCCCGGAATAATTTGGCAGTGGGTACACATCTGAGCTAGTTTCAACTTTCATTGGCTGCACTTTTTCTTTGGTGATCCCAAGACTTCTCATTGTTTGTATTGTCTTCCCCTCCATGTTGCTCCACCCCAGGCATTGGTCTGCTCGGGGGTGTCTGTAGCACGCCCTATGATGAAGCATGTCACAATTTTGTGAGTGAGGGTAGTTTTTTCACAGAGAACATGTGCCACTGTCTTCTATGTTTATATATATTGTATACACATTTCTATACACTTCTTCCTTTCCCTACTCCTCTGTGTATAATTCAGTGATTGGACAGGGAGGCTAGAGTAGGGAGATATCCTCTCCCCCTTCTTATTGTGGGCATTTTACTTTCTGTTCACATCTTCCCAATAGGCCGAATGATGTACTCAAAACATTGGCTTCAAAAATAACAAATATTAATTTGGTAATTCATAAGGCAGTCTAGGTTTGAATTCCAAGTGGGCATCATTGCAATGTGTTCATCCTTTATTGCACTTTAAATACACAGTATAGTGTCCAGATGTTGTAGTAGGTCCATCATGGAAAATAATAGCCACTGCTATAAAAGTTCTTCGTGAAATAGATATTTGAATTGCATTAACATTTTTAATTTTGGTTTCCAATTTTCTTCCATTTGCTCTGCAACATTGTAGCATTCAAATCAGATATTTTCCAAATCTTTCTATATATAATATAGATAACATCTCTGATCTACAATGCAAACATATTGGCTGATTGGCTGTTTTTATCAATTTGTTAAAAGTACTGATTTGCAGTCTGGTATCATCAAGTATATGAATCGTTCTGTTTGTATTTCAGTGGTAGAAGTAAATAAACACTCTTCACATTTATGGTCCCATCTGTAACTTAGTCCAAATAAGTTTTCAATCTGTATTCCTTCATGTTCTAAAACTCCAAGCATAAGGATTAGAAATTCTTGTTCATCTTGTTGTATATTAAGAGTAAATGTCAAAGAACCAGTACATATATCCAAAAGATGCCGAATGCCAGAAGCAGTGTGGATTTTACTTCTGTCGGTTACCAACTGTTGAAATACATGATGTAATAAAGAACAGAATCTTTTTTCATGATTTCCCATGATTTCATGATGACGATCTTGTAGACAAAACACAACATTCAGAATCACGTTAGCATAACAGTTGATACCTGAACTATTTTCCAACTGGTATCCTCCAATGTCATCAACAGTTTCCGTTTTCTTTTTCTTTACGCCTTCAAGTTTCTCTTCAATTGTTTTCTTTTTTTGAACCTCAATTTTGAAATTGACATATTTCCATTTTGGACAGACTATACGTTTCTCATATATGGGATATTCACCTAAATCAGGAGTATAAAGTCTTCTTAAATGATTGTACTCTCTTACACAATTTGCATGAGCACTAACCTTTTTGTCATCAATATCTATCAAATACAAACCAGACAATGTTCTTACTCGAGACAATGCAACGTATGCCATTCCCTCTTTGAACACTGTACTTCCAATATTTACAAAAGCTCTGTCTATACTTAAACCTTGAGATTTATGAATAGTTACTGCATATGCTAAAGATAGAGGAAACTGTTGTCTACAAACATGCAAATCTTTTACAAGCAAAAAACGTACAACATAAACCCAATCTGTCTTACCTCTTTAATTTGATCAAATTTTATAGATTTCAAATAATTTTATTAATTTTTAGAAAGCATATAATGAAATAATAATACACACTTGGTTATATTAGGTGACAATAAACAGTAGAAGAGACGAGCATCGTGATACAACCAGGTATAAACAATAAGACATAGAGAGACATAACCAGGAAAAAAGCAAACTGATAGAAATAATACTACAAAGTAATAATAATAAAACAGAGCCAAACAATACCATAAGAAACAATAAGAGGCCTGAGAGTGCATATACTGGATATGATTCTCTATTTTACTTGAGAGGGTTGAGAATCTGAGACCAGGTAAGCTATAATCAATACTTTCCGATGTTAGTTATCATGAGAGCTTTAGTCATGCATGTCGTATGAGTGGAGGTAGGGCGAGAATCCACCGACGGGAACTAGTAGGTGTATGGGGTTCAATGCGTTGGAGAATGATTAAGAAAATGTGTATCTGGGGCCAAGTCAAGGTGGTTTGTTTGAGGTTAAGTAGTTGTCTAGCCTGTCCCAGAAGTGTCTGACCGGGGCTTTTCAGGGGGACTGTTGAAGAGGAACATTGTCAGCGCCTCTTAAATGTATGATCCAGTTAATCCAACATTTGAAAGAGGCTTTATTTGCTTTCTTCCAGTTGTTTAAGACAATTTTTATTGCAGATGTGAGTAAGAGATCAATTAGTGCTTTATCTGACTGAACCACCCGATTAAACGTCGGAAAATTATAGACTATCTAGCAAAAACAAAAGGAGATATTATACTGTTACACAAGACAAAACTGTCTAGTAAAGACTCTGAACTCATCAATCACAACTGGATATCGCAAGTATCCTGCTCACCAGCGGAACACAAAAAGAAAGATGTTATTACACTGATTGCAAAAAAATCCAATATCACCTTTGAATCGTACTCACATGATGAAATGGGCAGGCTCCTGGTTACACACTTATGCAGAGGCGATGATACCATACATGTCGTAAACATATATGGTCCTAACACAGACGACCCCAATTTCTGAGAAAATGTCTCCAAAAAAATAGAATGCCTACCCCAAGATGACCTAATCATAGTCGGTGGCGACTTTAATCTCCCATTAGACCCTATAATAGACCGCCAATCCACCTGCAAATATCATCCCACAAAATCACTAGGTGTGGTACGAAAATTTGCTCTAAATTTAACCTCAAGGAATCTTGGCGCCTACAACACCCTGATGCCAGGGACTATACTTTTTATTCAACCCCACATAATTCATACACGAGAATTGATTATATACTTATCTCGGGCTCATTCACCCATCTACTGGACCAAACCAATATCTCGCCTAAACTGGTGTCTGACCACTCCTGCATTAACACCATGTTAGCTGGTAGTTACTCCAAACCTCCACTTAAAAGATGGCGCTTCAACAATGATGGTTTAGCTGACCCCGAAGACAAAATCGAAGACTCAATTTAGGATTATCTCAAAAATAACGATCTCCAGGAGACAAATGTGAACACTCTTTGGGATGCGCTGAAAGCGACCCTGAGGGGGGTTCTCATCGAAATTAAAACAAAAATTAACAAGGGTTATAATGCAGAACTTATCAAGCTAGAACAGAAGATTAAACAACTGGAAATCTCACATGCCAACTCTCTAAATAACAATACACTAAACCAACTAACACAGAAGAAGTATGAATACAACACTTTGAGTGAACACGCAGGGTATGGATAAACAAATTTAAAAGCCTCAAACTCTGTGAAGCTAACAAAGCGGGTAAGATGCTCGCTTCTTACCTCAAACACAAACAGAACCAACATAGAATCAAGTCAATTAAAGATACAAACAACCAATCACATACTAACCCAAAGGAAATTTTAAACTGTTTTAAAACATTTTATGAATCCCTATATCATAACGATCAAAACTTCGAACCGCAAAAATGTACACAATACCTAGGAGGTATAAAGCTCCCAAAACTATCAGAATCTGATAGGGTTGCCCTGGGTAAACCAATAAATGCTTCAGAAATGTCCAAGGCCATTAAATCCCTGAAAGATAATAAAGCGCTCGGGCCAGATGGCTTCACAGCCAAATTTTACAAAACTTTCACGGATCTTCTCCAGCCAACCATGTTAAAAATATTCAACAACATAGCTAGCTTGGGAGTGACAACTAATTCAATGGCAGAAGACAATATTATAGTTATCCCCAAGGAAGGGAAAGATCCATTAAATCCCAAAAATTATAGACCGATTTCACTCATGAACGTGGACTGCAAAATTTATGCGAAAATACTAGCCACCAGACTTAATGATTTCCTCCCAAAACTAATAAGCAACTCCCAAGTAGGCTTCATTAAGCACCGCATGTCAAACGACAATACCCGCCTTCTCTGTCACGTCCTCGAATACGCGAATCATAATGCCACACCATCTGTAGCTATAATCCTAGACGCAGAAAAAGCTTTTGACAAAGTTTCATGGCCTTTCTTAGACCAATGTATGAAGTCCTTTGACCTCGGTGATCCCTTCATTAAAATGGTCATGGCATTATACGTGAAACCCGCTGCAAGGATTGCGGTCAATGGTTCCCTCTCCGAGCCTCTCACCCTTCAACAAGGCACAAGAAAAGGCTGTCCACTCTCACCTTCCCTATTTCTACTAGCGCTAGAACCCCTTCTACAAGACATCTGATCAAATTTTATAATCAAGAATTCTATTCCATCTCTATTCTGAAATTTTACAAAATCAACAACTTTTCCCATTGCTCCATTTACTAAACCTTCTTCTACATTCAAATTATGCCGTAAAATTACCCGACAGTTTATTCATACATGTAAAGTCTTTCCTAAGCCTGCAGTTTTAGATACAGACTTTTCCAAAGAATCCAATTTAGCCTGTAGCTTCTCTGTAGGAAGAATAGTCACTCCCTGGTGGTTAATTTTATCAATAGTTTCAATTTTCACTATTTCTTATTTTTCCAGTTTGAGAAGTTGTTGATTAAATATAGAACACTCTTGCAGTGTAGGCATAAGGCAAACTATAGACTGCTTTTTCCAAGCATGTTGGACATTACTTCAGCTGCTGTGTTTCCAGTTGTAAACAAGTTCCTTAGTAGCCGACTTTCTAAGGCTCTTTTACCATGTTTCGCCAAGAAACCAATTCTTATGTCTTGAAGAATATTTCTGTAATCTTCATCACTTGCTTGTTACATATTTTTAATAAGTTCTTTATATTCAAAATGTAACCAAATGTTCACATTTCCAATACTTCCCAAAGATTTCCTATTGTCTTCATGAACAAGAGTTTTAAAAACAGGTTGTCCTTTTACAGGAGTAAGTTGTAGTAGATCTCTGAATACAATTAAATGTTTTCCTCCAAACAGAACATCGTAATCGGTTTTTAAAATCTGTTGCATTCTTAAATGTACAAAGGCAAGCATTAAGTTTGAGACCATTCTCACCTCATCAATGATTAAAAGTTTCATTTTCTTCAGTACTCTTGAGACCTCTTAACAAGCTTGTCCATATAGCTTCTGATATTCAAATTTATTATCATGTTTAACTGGTAGCATAAGTAATCAATGTAAAGTAATACTTTTAATGTTGTGTGCTGTAATCCAGTTGGAGCTGTTACAACACAAGATAAATGTGATTTGTAGTTTTGTGTAGATAACTGGTCAAAACTTTAATTAAGAAACATTTTCCTGTTCCAGCTTGACCACTAATGTACATTAGAATAGGTTCAAATAATGAACATTGGCATTCTTTTTTTTCGTGCAGCAAACCATGTTGTATCTGTTCTTTGACTTGTAGATATAATTCTTTCTGTTCAATATTTAGTTGTTCTTCTAACTTTTCCAACTGAATAATATCCGGTTGTGCTTGTTGCATTGCAGTTTCTTCCTCATTCATGGCTATTGCTGCTTCATTTTCGATAATTGGTTGTCCCAGTGAATCTTGAATCAGTGGACCAGAACTTTGACTATCTTGAGAACTTTCTCTAGCTGTTTCAGCTGCAAGAGTACTTTCTTGTTCAATCTCATCATTTAACATTTGTAGATATGAGGGAAAAATGTGCACTGAATACTATCTTTACTTGCATTAAAAGAATCTTCATAGCAGTCAAAATGTCCAATTAATTCTGTTCACTACGCCAAGGCTTAAATAGTTGCAGAAGTGCTAAATAGAATAATTCCCTCTTTTCTGGACTTTCGCAACTGAGTTTTCTGTGGTTAATAAGATTTCCTTTGGCATGTTTTACCAAACATCCGTCACATCCAATTACTGCATATTTCTTTTCTTTTATATTTTCTGTAACTCTTCTTTTAATGCTGTGATTTTGAAGTATTTCATAGAGACATAGGTTTACGAGATGTCCACTCCTTTTGAAATAGTATATATCCAAATTATTAGTTTTAACAATATCTGTACTTTCTGGTTCATTCTGTGCTAAGTATTCAATTTCTTGTAAAGCTTTTGATACTCTATTTCATGTGGCGGCATGACCTAGACTCACCCAAATGATTCCTCTTGACTTTGAATATAAACTGGCTGAGCTCAAGCGATCCGAACATTCATAGGATCCAATCTCTCAATGGGAAAGCATTTACAAGCTGAAGCTGTACAATTTCTAGCTAAGACTTTTCTCTTGTGAAATTTCTTCCCACATTTCTTTCATCTGTCTTTTCAGATTTGGTTATGTATGATGTAACATAGCGAGCTACAGCAATTGAATTATCTGCAACATACTGGATATCCATGTTTGCATTTCATATTTTCAAAATAACTGGATTGTGGTCATTAATGTACTTTGAAGCTCTGTTATTTTTAAGTTGTACATATTCTTGAGAGATTTCCGAGTTATAGAATGCCATACTGCTGACAAAAAACGATGTACTCTTCCTTTAGAAATTATAGGACGTGGGAATCAAAAACGACATTTTGTATAAAATTTCCCTTTACACTTGTATTTTCATCTGCAGTATTTCCCACCTCGATGACTTTGAAACCGTAAAACTTGTTGTCTCAAGCTCTTTTCTCCTCCATCTCTTGGAATGGCACATGTAACATGCTGTTCGATGAAAGACAAAACAGTTTCATCAGTATAAGTTCCAAAATTTGGTGCATTCTTTATCCATAATAATAGCATGTGTATATGAGGAGCACCTATAGCTTGGTACTCCTTTCTCCAAAAGAAATCTGTTACCGCTCCAAGAGGTGGATTATTTTTATTGCAGATAAATGACATCATAGCTTGAAACCTATGATTAAAATATCTGCACACATTTACAGGATCCAAGGAACACAGTTCTCCAGCTGTCTTCAATTCAATATTTTTAACATTTGAATTTGCTTCTCGTAGAAATTCAAGTAAATCTTCCCACGCATATTCAGCACAGCTAAGTGTTACAAACCATGTAGGAGTGCCTAAGTTTCTTAACATGCATTTAAGTTTTCCATGACGACGATACCAATACTCATTGGTACCATGTTGGCACGCCATCAAATTAATTAACTGAGATTCTAAATTTTCATCTCTTTGTTCAACTTTGTCCATGAACTCTTTTGCAGAAACATGTTGAAAATGAAGTCCTGTTTTTTAATATGTGGTTCATTTAATACAAAAGTGCGGACAAATCGCTTTCAAATAGAAGATGAAATATATATGGAATGCACTGCCGAAATCTTGCAAGATATTCTTGTTGATCGCTATTCTGAAGCTGGAATCTGTACATCTCGCTCATCAAATCGTCCACCTTCTCCAGTAGGGAATAGCTGGGGAAAAAAACGAGCTTCTAAACTTTTTTCCTATACACTCATGGGACTTCTCTTTGCTTTTTTCATTTTGAATAATTCAATACTGTTTCCAATTATTTCTTTTGAATGCAGAGGATGTATTGTATAATGTTCATAAATCTCTTCAGTTCTGCACTCGTCCACTTTTTTAATTTGTCCAACTGAAATTACTGCTTCATCTTGTAAGCATATTACGTCTTCATCAACATTCACATTCTTATAATAAATGTTATTCTGTCTCAGGTATATTGTAGCCTTTTGAAGTTTACTAACATCTACAAACTCTTGCCAGATTTTTCGACTCTTTGTTGGTATACCATTTACTGGAATAACTACTGGCTCATTTTCTTCTCTGTCTACACCAACAGTTTCAATGTTTTTCTTAAAATCTAAAGGTAAGTAGACAACTCTTCCTTTCAAACCTTTTTGTAAATCAGTTGGTAGCAGCTTACCTGTTATAGGCTCCATACGAAATATGGCCTGAAATAGGTGTACAGATTGAATAAGAATAGACTCATATGTATCTAAATCAGTCAGTTCATGAGGAATATGTAACAACTCTAAGGGGCCGATTCCGATCTCGGCCGGTAGGGCTCCGAATAGGATTCGGCTTTACCGGATCCGATTCGGAGCCCTGTTTCCCGACCGAATCGTACGCGGGTCCGGCCGAGCGAGTACGATGCGACTCGCCGACCGACTCGTCCGGGCGACCCGACCGCTCCGACCGACTCGTACCCGGATCGTACCGCTCCGACCGACTCGCTCGGACCCGATTCGCACCGCGCAATGGAGACGTTTTCCGGCCGGGTAAGTACGATGCGCACCTCGACCGCTCCGACCGACTCGCGCCGTCCGACTCGAACTCGCTGTCGGAGCCGTACTTTGGGGGTCCGTGTCGGACCCCCTGTACGCGTACCCGTGCGAGGCGCACACAGGGGGACCCATGGGTCCCCCTACCTGTGCGTGTATGCCGCGGAGCGCTCGCGGCGTACTCGCTGTAGGGGGCGCCCTTGTCCGCCTCGCACCCATTGAGGCAATGGGAGCCCGCGTACGCGTTGTACGACCGGCTCCCATTGAGTTCAATGGGAGTCCGACCGACTCGTGTCCGGTGGCATACGAATGCATCGGACTCGTTCGGTCGGACTGCACGGGTCCGATTCGGTCGGAAATCTCTCCGGGTCCGGCTCGGTCGGAGAGATTTCCGGCCCGAATCGGAATCGACCCCTAAGTTGTTATGTGCTGCTCTAGCTGGCATTTTGTTTTCTACTAATTTGTTTTAACAATATTTACAAATAACTTGATCAGTACCCAATTCAAACTGACCTTCTACCAGCAAATAAATACCAAATTGCTGCCATTCATCATTATTTTCTTTTTCACTTTTTAAATATAAATCAACATTCTTAGTTTGACTTCTAGAGTGAGTACAACGACAACAAATGAAAACAAAGTTTGGTTTTTCAGATGAAACTGTGTTAAACTTTGTAATTTCTTCCGCAAACTCAACAATACTAATCTCTTTGTCCTGTTCTTCAACACCTACACTTCTCAAACTCTCAGTTTCCCTGCATTCGTCTTCTGATACAAAAAACGAAACTGTATATCATCACAAGCTTTCTCTATATCTGATACAGAACCATGCAAAAGAGCTGTGTTCATTTCACTTAAACATAACGCAGGAGTTTTTACAGAGTACAGTCTCCTTATCAACTTCCGCATTTCAGAGTGGTGTACGGCTAACATTCATAAATGATGAAAAGTACTTAGGTAGACTTTTCTTGAAAGACAAGCTAAAGAATGACCTTGCAAATTAGTATATTTTCTTATTTTACATGGATCTAGTCCTTGTAACATCTTAATCTTCGGTTTAATACTTTGTTTGGCATATTCTCGTAAACAAATTCGTAATATGTCAATAGACTCCTGTTGAATACTGCAAATACTGCTACAATCCCACTTAAATACAGGAGATTGTGTACTCCTCCCTTGAACTTCGTCAGCTATTACTTCTTCTACATTCGTAGGAACAATTTTTTCTCTTGGAATTGTAGAACCATCTTTCATCTCATAGCATCGACCACTAGTATCAACTGCATGTACTAATGTGTTCTGTTGAAAATAGCTTTCTTCATTAAAGAAAGGCTCAGTACTAGAAGTGTGCTTCCATTCACAAGTGAAAATTTTACAAAAGTTACTTCTATTAACCAGTCTTTTTCTTTTGCTTTTCTCCTTCATAAACAGCATTATTTTATTCAATGTTTTCATTCTCTTCAATATTAATATAAATAATTTTCTTATTATTTCAAAAGCTTTATCTACTACACTTTCAATCTGTTGCTTTTTCTTATAAGCTGCTGATCCTCTTTTATATTTTTTACAATCTTTCAATAAATTGTGTAGTAATCTACTTCTATACATTCTCTTCCTTATGTCTTTATGTTCTTTCAGCCTTCTTTCAATATGCATTGTTTTCCCATAGCATGATTTTCTTTTATCATCTCATTTTTTCCTTTCCTTCTGATTTGTTGTTGAACTTTTCTTTTCTTTTCAACATTTTCAAATTACTTTACATTCTGTAAAAGTCTTTTAACATACTCTTTAGTCCTCTTACCAGAACTCCTTTTCTTCAGTGTAACATTTTGCACTTCAACTAAGTTCCTCTTTTCTCTTTCCTTTAAATAGTACTGTTTTTTTTCTTGTCTTCTCTTTTGATCTCTTTTTGCCATTCTCAATGGATTTTACCAATAAATGTAAATATCTGAAAAACAAAGAAAAGTTTAAATAGTTTGTAAAATAATTTTATACTTTTAAAATAATTATATATTATATTCATAACAATAATGAAACAAATAGTTTCAATTACATTGCAAATGTCTCCATAACACGTAAATATTTTGGGCCATATTATCAAGAACAGCGCAAACATTATCGCTGCTTTAGCGCAGGAAACTGCCGCTAAAGCGGCGATAAGGGGCTTGATAATATGCCCTATAGAATTCCAATAGAAGCCCAGGTTTGATGTCCTTCACACCAGAACCTGGGCTTCTATTGGAATTCTCTAGGGCATATTATCAAGCCCCTTATCGCCGCTTTAGCAGCAGTTTCCTGCCGCTAAAGCGGCGATAATGTTTGCGCCGTCCTTGATAATATGGCCCTTAGAATATTATACTTTAGATAGTAACAAACCTGTGACAAGAACACGCACCTTTAAACAGTAACAAGGTTCAGATTGCTGTTTTAAATTCGGCTAGTCTCAAGATTCTCAGCAGTTGGTAAAAACTGAAGCTTCAACAGAAAAGTGAGGTTTAAGACATGTTGACAAAAGAATTAGTAATTAGGCTACTTCCTATGATTTTGTGGGAAGGTACACTTGAAGTAGGCCGTATAAGTTTACATGTCTGCTTCAAATGAGAAATGTAGTCTGTCAAATTTAAAACTCTGCGTGCTCTTGTGAGTGAAGTATGTGTCTACTTCTACAGCTATTGTCTGGAAACTTGGTAGCTTGAAAACCTGGTTGGTTTGGCTACCTGTGGACAAATCTCTAATTTCTGCTGTATCATTCAGTCGCACAGCCTCTGATGTTTCTGTATATAGGTGTTATGGAGCCTCTCAAATAGCCTGTTCAATACTCAGGTGCAATGTTTTACGAGCAGAGAGGAATACATAGACTTTTTAATACACAGATTTTAGAGACCATACGCTGTGAAACACAGGTAACCAAAACGCACAGACTGATGTATGTATGCTTTGAGAAATATAGTGAGGCTTTTAACAGTGATATAGTTGAATACCTGTTTTTCAGAGCGCATGCTGTCTAAATTTGTGTAAAAAGAAGTGTATGTATTCATTTCTGCTGATAAAACATCGCACCAGGGTATTGAACAAGCAATGTGGGAGGCTCCATAATACCTTCATTCAGAATACATTACAGGCTCTACGACCGAGCGACAGAGCAGAACTAAAAGATTTGCCCACCAGTAGCCAAACCGACCAGGTTTACAAGCTACCATCTTCTAATGCATAACACATCAGACAATAGATGGGGCAGTAGACACATACGACACTCACAGGGCCATGAAGTCCCTTAAACTTGACAGACTGCACTTCCCATTTCAAGGAGACACCTACATTTACGCAACATACTTAAAGTTTACCTTTCCACAGACTCATAGCAAGTAGCCTAATCACTAATCCTTTTGCCAACATGTCTTAAACCTCACTTTTCTCTTGCAGCTTCAGTTTTTAACAACTACTCAGATTCTTGGGCCTAGTCACATTTAAAACAACAACCCTTCCCATGTCACTGTTATAAGCCTCACCATGTTTCTCAAATAATATTTGCATGTGTCAGAACCTTTTGCTAGTGGCATCATATATAAAAGAAACATACAAATAGATGTATACCTGTGTTTTATACGTCTAGCATCTCCAGATGCATAGCACATGTGAGAATACATGTGCAAGTTGAGACATACCTCAGTCACAAGACCATGAAGTCCCTTAAACTTGACAGACTGCACTTCCCATTTCAAGGAGACACCTAAATTTATGTGACGTGCTTCAAGTGTACATTTCCACAGACTCATACGAAGTAGTCTAATCACTAATACGACTGCCAACATGTCTTAAACCTCACTTTTGTGGTTCAGCTTCACTATTCAGCGACTAATGAGAGTGTTAGGCCTACCAAATATAAAACAGCAACCCTTCGCATGTGTCTGTTGTAAGTCTCACCATATTCCTGAAAGCATGCATGCATGTGTCTGTACCTTTTGCTAGTGGCATCATATATAAAAGAAACATACAAATAGATGTATACCTGTGTTTTATACATCTAACATCTTCAGATGCATAACATGTGTGAAAATACATGTACAAGTAGAGACATACCTTAGTCACCTCAGTCACAAGACCATGAAGTCCCTTAAACTTGACAGACTGCACTCCCATTTCAAGAAGACACCAAAATTAATGCAGCGTACTTCAAGTGTACCTTACCACAGACTCATACAAAGTAGCCTAATCATTAATCCCTCTGCCAACATCTTTTAAACCTCACTTTTGTGCTGCACCTTCAATATTCTGCGACTACTCAGAGTGTTGGACCTATCCAAATATAAAGCAGCAACCCTACGCATGTGTCTGTTGTAAGTCTCACCATATTCCTGAAAGCATGCATGCATGTGTCTGTACCTTTTCCTAGTGGCATCATATATAAAAGAAACATACAAATAGATGTATACCTGTGTTACACACATGTAGCATCTTCAGATGATCAACATGTGTGAAAATTCATGTACAAGTAGAGACATACCTCAGTCACAAGACCATGAAGTCTTTTAAACTTGTCAGACTGCACTTCCCATTTCAAAGACACACCTAAATTGATGCAGCGTACTTCAAGAGTACTGTTCCACAGACTCATGCGAAGTACCCTAATCACTATTCCATCTGCCAACATATCCTAAACCTCACTTTTGTGCTGCAGCTTCACTATTCTGCGACTACTCAGAGTGTTGGACCTAGCCAAATATAAAGCAGCAACCCTTCGCATGTGTCTGTTGTTAAGTCTCACCATATTCCTGAAAGCATGCATGCATGTGTCTGTACCTTTTGCTAGTGGCATCAAATATTAAAGAAACATACAAATAGATGTATACCTGTATTTTATACATCTAACATCTTCAGATGCATAACACGTGTGAAAATACATGTACAAGTAGAGACATACCCCAGTCACCTCAGTCACAAGACCATAAAGTCCCTTCAACTTGACAGACTGCACTTCCCATTTCAAGAAGACACCAAAATTAATGCAGCGTACTACAAGTGTACCTTACCACAGACTCATACGAAGTAGTCTAATCACTAATACGACTGCCAACATGTCTTAAACCTCACTTTTGTGGTTCAGCTTCACTATTCAGCGACTAATGAGAGTGTTAGGCCTACCAAATATAAAACAGCAACCCTTCGCATGTGTCTGTTGTAAGTCTCACCATATTCCTGAAAGCATGCATGCATGTGTCTGTACCTTTTGCTAGTGGCATCATATATAAAAGAAACATACAAATAGATGTATACCTGTGTTTTATACATCTAACATCTTCAGATGCATAACACGTGTGAAAATACATGTACAAGTAGAGACATACCTTAGTCACCTCAGTCACAAGACCATGAAGTCCCTTAAACTTGACAGACTGCACTCCCATTTCAAGAAGACACCAAAATTAATGCAGCGTACTTCAAGTGTACCTTACCACAGACTCATACAAAGTAGCCTAATCATTAATCCCTCTGCCAACATCTTTTAAACCTCACTTTTGTGCTGCACCTTCAATATTCTGCGACTACTCAGAGTGTTGGACCTATCCAAATATAAAGCAGCAACCCTACGCATGTGTCTGTTGTAAGTCTCACCATATTCCTGAAAGCATGCATGCATGTGTCTGTACCTTTTCCTAGTGGCATCATATATAAAAGAAACATACAAATAGATGTATACCTGTGTTACACACATGTAGCATCTTCAGATGATCAACATGTGTGAAAATTCATGTACAAGTAGAGACATACCTCAGTCACAAGACCATGAAGTCTTTTAAACTTGTCAGACTGCACTTCCCATTTCAAAGACACACCTAAATTGATGCAGCGTACTTCAAGAGTACTGTTCCACAGACTCATGCGAAGTACCCTAATCACTATTCCATCTGCCAACATATCCTAAACCTCACTTTTGTGCTGCAGCTTCACTATTCTGCGACTACTCAGAGTGTTGGACCTAGCCAAATATAAAGCAGCAACCCTTCGCATGTGTCTGTTGTTAAGTCTCACCATATTCCTGAAAGCATGCATGCATGTGTCTGTACCTTTGCTAGTGGCATCAAATATTAAAGAAACATACAAATAGATGTATACCTGTATTTTATACATCTAACATCTTCAGATGCATAACACGTGTGAAAATACATGTACAAGTAGAGACATACCCCAGTCACCTCAGTCACAAGACCATAAAGTCCCTTCAACTTGACAGACTGCACTTCCCATTTCAAGAAGACACCAAAATTAATGCAGCGTACTACAAGTGTACCTTACCACAGACTCATACAAAGTAGCCTAATCATTAATCCCACTGCCAACATCTTTTAAACCTCACTTTTGTGCTGCACCTTCACTATTTTGCGACTACTCAGAGTGTTGGACCTATCCAAATATAAAGCAGCAACCCTTTGCATGTGTCTGTTGTAACTCTCACCATATTCCTGAAAGTATGCATGCATGTGTCTGTACCTTTTCCTAGTGGCATCATATATAAAATAAACATACAAATAGATGTATCCCTGTGTTACACACATATAGCATCTTCAGATGCTTAACACGTGTGAAAATACATGTGCAAGTAGAGACGTACCACATTCACAAGACCATCAAGTCCTTCAAACTTGTCAGACTGCACTTCCCATTTCAAAGAGACACCTAAATTTATGCAGCGTATTTCAAGCGTACCTTTCCACAGACTCATATGAAATAGCCTAATCACTATTCCATCTGCCAACTTGTCTTAAACCTCACTTTTGTGCTGCACCTTCACTATTCAGCGACTAATGAGAGTGTTGGGCCTAGCCAAATATAAAGCAGCAACCCTTCACATGTGTCTGTTGTTAAGTCTCACCATATTCCTGAAAGCATGCATGCATGGGTCTGTACCTTTTGCTAGTGGCATCATATATAAAAAGAAACATACAAATAGAGGTATGCCTGTGTTTTATACATCTAACATTTTCAGATGCGTAACACGTGTGAAAATACATGTACAAGTAGAGACATACCTCAGTCACAAGCCCATCAAGTCCTCTTATACTTGTCAGACTGCACTTCACATTTCAAAGTGACACCTATATTTATGCAACTTACTTCAAATGTACCTTTCCACAGACTCATTTGAAATAGCCTAATCACTATTCCATATGCCAACTTGTCTTAAACCTCACTTTTGTGCTGCAGGTTCACTATTCAGCGACTAATGAGAGTGTTTGGCCTAGCCAAATATAAAACAGCAACCCTACACATGTGTCTGTTGTAAGTCTCACCATATTCCTGAAAGCATGCATGCATGTGTTTGTACCTTTTGCTAGTGGCATCATATATAAAAGAAACATACAAATAGATGTATACCTGTGTTTTACACGTCTACCATCTTCATAGGCATAACACGTGTGAGAATAAATGTGCAAGTAGAGACATACCTCAGTCACAGGACCATGAAGTCTTTTAAACTTGTCAGACTGCACTTCCCATTTCAAAGACACACCTAAATTGATGTGGCGTACTTCAAGCGTACCTTTCCACAGACTCATACGAAGTAGCCTAATCACTATTCCATCTGCCAACATCTTTTAAACCTCACTTTTGTGCTGCAGCTTCACTATTCAGCAGCTACTGAGAGTGTTGGGCCTAGCCAAATACAAAGCAGCAACCCTTCGCATGAGTCTGCTGTAACTCTCACCATATTCCTGAAAGCATGCATGCATGTGTCTGTAACTTTTCCTAGTGGCATCATATATAAAAGAAACATACAAATAGATGTATACCTGTGTTACACACATGTAGCATCTTCAGATGATCAACATGTGTGAAAATACATGTGCAAGTAGAGACATACCTCAGTCACAAGAACATGAAGTCTTTTAAACTTGTCAGACCGCACTTCCCATTTCAAAGACACACCTAAATTGCTGCATCGTACTTCAAGAGTACTGTTCCACAGACTCATGCGAAGTACCCTAATCACTATTCCATCTGCCAACATATCCTAAACCTCACTTTTGTGCTGCAGCTTCACTATTCTGCAACTACTCAGAGTGTTGGACCTAGCCAAATATAAAGCAGCAACCCTTCGCATGTGTCTGTTGTAAGTCTCACCATATTCCTGAAAGCATGCATGCATGTGTCTGTAATTTTTCCTAGTGGCATCATATATAAAAGAAACATACAAATAGATGTATACCTGTGTTACACACATGTAGCATCTTCAGATGCTTAACACGTGTGAAAATACATGTACAAGTAGAGACCTACCTCAGTCACCTCAGTCACAAGACCATAAAGTCCCTTCAACTTGACAGACTGCACTTCCCATTTCAAAGAGACACCTAAATTTATGCGGCGTATTTCAAGCGTACCTTTCCACAGACTCATATGAAATAGCCTAATCACTATTCCATCTGCCAACATGTCTTAAACCTCACTTTTGTGCTGCAGCTTCACTATTCTGTGACAACTTAGAGTGTTGGGCCTAGCCAAATATAAAGCAGCAACCCTTCACATGTGTCTGTTGTTAAGGATCACCATATTCCTGAAAGCATGCATGCATGTGTCTGTACCTTTTGCTAGTGGCATCATATATAAAATAAACATACAAATAGATGTATACCTGTGTTTTATACATCTAACATCTTCAGATGCATAACACGTGTGAAAATACATGTACAAGTAGAGACATACCTCAGTCACCTCAGTCACAAGACCATAAAGTCGATTCAACTTGACAGACTGCACTTCCAATTTCAAGAAGACACCAAAATTAATGCAGCGTACTTCAAGTGTACCTTACCACAGACTCATACAAAGTAGCCTAATCATTAATCCCTCTGCCAACATCTTTTAAACCTCACTTTTCTGCTGCAGCTTCACTATTCTGCGACTACTCAGAGTGTTGGACCTAGCCAAATATAAAGCAGCAACCCTTTGCATGTGTCTGTTGTAAGTCTCACCATATTCCTGAAAGCATGCATGCATGTGTCTGTACCTTTTCCTAGTGGCATCATATATAAATTAAACATACAAATAGATGTATACCTGTGTTACACACATGTAGCATCTTCAGATGCTTAACACGTGTGAAAATACATGTACAAGTAGAGACCTACCCCAGTCACAAGACCATCAAGTCCTTCAAACTTGTCAGACTGCACTTCCCATTTCAAAGAGACACCTAAATTTATGCAGCGTATTTCAAGCATACCATTCCACAGACTCATATGAAATAGCCTCATCACTATTCCATCTGCCAACATGTCTTAAACCTCACTTTTGTGCTGCAGCTTCGCTATTTAGCGACTAATGAGAGTGTTGGACCTAGCCAAATATAAAGCAGCAACCCTTCGCATGTGTCTGTTGTAACTCTCACCATATTCCTGAAAGCATGCATGCATGTGTCTGTACCTTTTGCTAGTGGCATCATATATAACAGAAACATACAAATAGATGTATACCTGTGTTTTATACATCTAACATCTTCAGATGCATAACACGTGTGAAAATACATGTACAAGTAGAGACATACCTCAGTCACCTCAGTCACAAGACCTTGAAGTCCCTTCAACTTGACAGGCTGCACTTCCTATTTCAAGAAGACACCAACATTAATGCAGCGTACTTCAAGTGTACCTTACCACAGACTCATAGAAAGTAGCCTAATCATTAATCCCTCTGCCAACATCTTTTAAACCTCACTTTTGTGCTGCAGCTTCACTATTCTGCGACTACTCAGAGTGTTGGACCTAGCCAAATATAAAGCAGCAACCCTTCGCACGTGTCTGTTGTAACTCTCACCATATTCCTGAAAGCATGCATGCATGTGTCTGTACCTTTTCCTAGTGGCATCATATATAAAATAAACATACAAATAGATGTATACCTGTGTTACACACATGTAGCATCTTCAGATGATCAACGTGTTTGAAAATACATGGACAAGTAGAGACATACCTCAGTCACAAGACCATCAAGTCCTTAAAACTTGTCAGACTGCACTTCCCATTTCAAAGAGACACCTAAATTTATGCAGCTTACTTCTAGTGTACCTTTCCACAGACCCATTTGAAATAGCCTAATCACTATTCCATCTGCCAACTTGTCTTAAACCTCACTTTTGTGCGGCAGCTTCGCTATTCAGCGACTAATGAGAGTGTTGGGCCTAGCCAAATATAAAGCAGCAACCCTTCACATGTGTCTGTTGTTAAGTCTCACCATATTCATGAAAGCATGCATGCATGTGTCTGTACCTTTTGCTAGTGGCATCATATATAACAAGAAACATACAAATAGATGTATACCTGTGTTTTATACATTGTTGGACTTGGCCCTTTTTGGCAGGTTCACCCCTGAACTTTTTGCCTTATATGTAACTTGGTGTTAGTAGTTTTAAGTCTCTGGGCACTTTAGCACTGTGGTCCAGTGTAAAGTGCGTGCGCGTTGTGTGCGTGTGTGGTGAGACTGGCCTGCCCTCCCATAGGAATGCATTGAGGATGAGTGTGTCAGTGGTAATTCCTGTTATGAGAGGAGCAGTGTGGTCAAGTTTAGTATGTCTGAATTCGTGAGAATAAATGCTGCGCAATGGTGTGCGCAAATTTATGGTGACTGGTAGAGAAATGCCACTTCTAGAAGTTGGCATTTCTGTGTGCTCTGTGTCTGCCTGCCTGATGTGAATTGCATGTCTGGCTTGTGAGTGACAGGGGCTGGGAGGTGTGTGTGGCTCCAGGAGGGGCAGGGTGAGTCAGCGCAGGGCTGAATGGAGAGATCTCCATGTAGATGGGTGGGAGGAGTTGCACCTGGGACCTAAATAGGGCTGTGCCTTCCCTCTACAATGCTGGCTCCACCTCCTCTGGTGCGTCTGATGTCCCTAGCCCCCACCTGACAAAGGAGAGAGGAGCTGAGCAAAACAAAGTGCTCCAAAGCTCCCCTAAACCAGTTCTGACTGGTATCCCCAAGCCCTGTGCTGTGTCACAAAGGAAAATGGCATATAAATATAGGGGCTGTGACCCCATGAAATTGTTCAGTGCTTGGTTGCTGTTCCTGCTGGGGTGTGCTGCTGCTGGGGCCCAGGGGGGGCTACCATGAGGGCTTGCCTTCCTGGGCTCTGCATTGCCCCTTGATGCCAAAGAGGACTTTTGGGACGTTTTAGCTTGCTTGTGATCTCCCAGGACATTTGCTGCCTGGGAGCGCTGAAATTGGGCTCCTGAAGGAGCACTGGAGCTCTGCAGCGCGCTGCTGCATATTGCCTCAGGGAATCCCCACCGGAGGGATTCCCCCGTGGTGCTGCCGGGAGCGGGTGCCCACCCCGCATTTATTTGTATTTAAAATTGCGGGTGCCCACCCCGCTTATTGCTCATAATTGCGGGTGCCCACCCCGCTTTGTATTTTGAATTTTGAGGGAGCCTACCCCTCATTGTGCCAAAGGAGAGAAATCACCGCCGCAGCCCGATCCGCCGCGAAAACCGGAAGTCAGGCATTCCTGGCTGGGACAGGGGCGGGGCTTCACAGACGTCCGGCGGGGCCGGGAGAGGAAATCCCGCCCGCCGGAGAAGCCGCCCGGAGCCTCGCAGGCTCCACAGAGAAGTCCGGAGCCCCAGGAGGGGGCCCAGGCGAAGCCGTGCAGAGTCCCGGGTCCCAGGAGGGGGCCCGGGTGAAGGAGAGAAGTGCGGCCGGTCCCAGCAAAGCCAAGAAGAGACCAGAGCAGCACAGAATGAAGAGCCCGGTGAGTGGGGATGGCGGGAGCGAGATGTGCCAGTGCCTGAGCGGCCCCGTCTGGCAGCGGGCCGCTCCAGCGATGGGGCTAAGTATTTTAAAAAGCCACGTGTGGTGCCAGTGAGGGCACCGTGTCTGTCTCCCAGAGCGGACCCGCCGTAGCGGGCCGCTCCAACATGGCTAATTGTTTTTGAGCAGGCATGGCTCCTACTTGGGTATAATTGTCTTCAGAGCCCAGTATGGCTCCAACGTGACACATAATTGTTTTTGAGCCTGCGTGGCTCCTACAAGGGGCATAAGTTGTTTTAAAGCCTGCGTGGCCCCAACGATAGCATGATGATCTCAAAAGGGCCCAGATGGGCCCGTGCTTTCCCCCCTTTGTTTGGCCATTCCTCCACAGCTGCCCCGTTTCGCTAAAGGGCAGCTGCAACATCGTGGGGGGGCTTCCAGATCGGAGCACATTGTCGGTGCTCGTGCCAATTTGGGCACATTTGTTTAGAGGGCACAGTGAGTGCCCAGGGCCCACATTTGGTCCTCACACCTGTGCAGCACTTAGTGCCAGCTGCATCGTTTAGGCCCTCATGTGATATTCCCAGCTGCCCAGCAAGTAGTGGGCAGCTGCAACGTTTAGGTCTGCGCAATTGCGCCCTCTTGACTCCTGCTGCATTGGCAGCGCGCCCTGACTTTTGGACATAAGGCATTTTGAGCCCCTTTTGAGATGGCCAGTTGGCCAGGGGGACTGTTAGGTTTGTAGGGCGCCAGGCCCTAATGTGATTTATGCCTCTGCTGTGGTTCTTGTTACTAGGAGGTTATGTGCTAATGCGAGTTATGTGATGCTAGGAAATGTGATGCATTTACCATGATTTACGCACCCGGTTTTATGCCTCTAATGTACTTTCATGATTTTGAGGTTTTGCATAATGTCTTTATGCTTGTGATTTTATTATTACCTAATGCGTTTAGGTTGTGAGTTATTCTCTACTGTGAGTTATGCCCCTAATGTGAGTTATGCTTAGGAGGTTCTGGTCTAATGTGTTGAGGCTTATGAGGTTGGCGTATAAGGTATTTTGCGCCTAATGTGATACTGTGCATAATGTGGTTTATGTTACAGGAGGATGCTGAGTACAGTGGTTACCAGTGATTACTGGTTGTTAGTTTATGATATGTCCTACATTTATGATATGTTCACTAAGTGATGGTTCTGACTGTGGTCCACGTGGCCCTGTCATGTGTAAATAATCCCTTGTAGATATTGCCCAGTGCCAGTTGGCACCATGTATATTATGTGATTACTATTCTAATGTGTTATGAGAATACAAAAGCTATTTTTGATATAACCTTGTGTGGAGTTCCTTTTGTGGTGTGCCTGGGATGTTGTTGCTGTGCGCGTGCGCAAACTCTTTACACATTGCCTCCGGGATAAGCCTGACTGCTCGTGCCATGCTACCAAGGGGGTGAGCAGGAGTTATCTTCGGCGTGTAACTCCCTCGCCCTCACTAGAGTGGTGGTCTCTGCCTGGCTTTGGCGCAAGCCTTAGCCAACCAGAGATCCCATTTCTAACATTGGTTGTCAGCAGTGGGGATAGGACTTGCATTTGCACAGTACCACAGCGACAACTGGCTGCATTACAAAACTCTGCATTTTAGATAGTCACATGTATGGGGATTATTGTTTTTGAGTTTGTTTTAAGTATCATTTCTTTGGAAATGTGTGTTCTTGTTGCACTATGAGTTGAGTGTCCTGCCATGGACAGAAACCAGAGAATCTGGAGGAGTGACTGCCCTTGTGCAGACTGCTATTGGGTTGGCCTAAAGCTGGAGGAGGGACTGCCCTTGAGCCATTGTGCTGGTTCTTGGGTTGGCCTGCAGCTGAGGGAGGGACTGCCCCTGTGCTGTCTGCTGGTTCTAGGGTTGGCCTACAGTGGGGACTTAATTGGCATGGAGTCACTAGCTCGGGAGGGTAGATTATCCCCTAAGTGCAGTGTGAGTTTTCTGGATTCCCCAGTAAGGGTAGGATCCAGTGGTGGCAGCAATATGAAGTCCAGTGCAGAAAGTCCCGGTCCCCAGACGGTGGTACCTGGTTCCCGGTTAAGAGGGGGGCAGGTTGAGATTCAGGGGCAGTAAGATACTGTCTCACCAGTCCGGGGGGGCGCCTGTGGATGAGTGGTGTGTTGCACTGGACGATTGGGTGTGAGTTCTCTGAAATAAGGAGCTTGCATGGGGGAGTGGCCCTAGAGGAATGGTGTAGGTGTCTTCCAACCCAGGGTGGTGGAAGATGTTCAGAGTTAGGTGACCTCACAGTGAGAAGGTTGCAAGGCCTCACATCATGTCCTGCGAGGAAGGGGTGAGACTGGGCCGTATTCCGAGCCTCAATCTGTCTCCGACACTGGATGGTTCTTAGAAGGAACACCACGTTGGGAGCCTAGTTTGTCCTGTTTGACTGTTCTGTGTGGGGGATCTACCCGTGTTAAAGGATCTGAAGAGGCATTTGAGAGTAATTCAAAAAGGAGTGGCTGGGGTGTCTTCCAGCCCACAGTGGTGGAAGAGGTTCAGTGTAGCCCAGCTAGGTCCCAGTAGAATGGGAGGGGTGTAGGGGCTCACGTCCGGTCTCAGAGGAGACGGAGTGAGTGTGAGACGGTGTGTCCCACGGTAGCCCGAAACCCAGTCTCAGGGCCTGGAGGGTTCCCTAAGGGAGCGCCAGGTCGGGGGCCTAGGCTGTACTTGTAGGCCATTTGAGGAGGATCTTCTAGTCTCTAGAGGACGTGGAGCGTCTGTAACCAGAGCTCCAGCAGTCCTGGTGCTAGGCAGCACCGCTCCTAAGTGGAGGGTGCAGAAGTCCTGAGTGAGGGGTGAGAGGGGGAAAGAGTCCCCAGTGGAAGAACAAGTGGGTCAGGGGCCAGCCAGAAGGGCTGAGTCGCCAATGATTGGCCATGGTGACGCCACTTCTGTCCTGGGGGATCTGCACGCACTGTCAGATGGACAGGAGGTCGTGAGATCTGCGCCAGGCAGACTGTCACACGACACATTAGTTATGTGTCATCCTCGGGGGGCATGCGTGCTCCCCGTGAAGTCCTGGTTCGCCGGGCATCTGACCAAAGGGTAGCTTCCCTGGGTTGGGGAGCCAGGTTCAGGTGTTTGCCTGACCTGGACGGCAGGGCGACTGTAATCAGTGTCCTGGCCGGTTTGCCTTCTAGGGGTACCCCTGTGAACACAGGTGGGGCCCATCTTAAGTGAAGAGACCCCGTGTTTCCCAGAAGGGGTGGTGCAGGCCTAGACGGGATCTTTAGGGTCCCTGGCTGAATGTGGTAGTACTACCCTGAGAGCAGGTGGGGCCCATATTAAGTGAAGGGACCCTGCTCTATAGTGGGAGGGTGCAGAACTCTGGATGGGGGTTCAGAGGGAGGGAGTCCTCGCCTCTGACCCCGGTGCAGCCGGTGAATTTGGATCCCAGGTGGTAGACCAGTTGATGGAGAGATGTCCTGAACTGGTGGGAGAGTTGTGTTCTGGTGGGTGCTTCCCCTGGGAGGGTGCGGAACCCCAGACGTAGAGGTAGGTTGAGGAGACGCTTCGCCCGTGACCTCTGGTCAGCCTGAGGGTGCGGACCCTAGGTTGAAGGATCAGTGGTAGTTGGGAACTACACTGAGAGGGAGAGTGGAGAATGGCTATTGTATGCCAGGGGTTACTGCCCCCCACTCGGTGGATTGGCAAGGACCAGTGGTAGCTGGATGGCCTAGGGCCTGGTCCTGGCCGCGGACAACTAAGGAGTACCAGTGGGGTAGCCTAGTTGGTCCGGAGAGGTTTTTTTTCAGAGGGAACCACATGGGTTCAGAGTGGCGTAGAACCGGAGGGTGTCCCTGCAGTGCGGGCCCGCGTCCGTGTTCTATCGCCCCAAGCAGGGAAGCCCATCACAGTCGTGATTGGTCTGCCCTGCGTTTTGGCTGGAAGGGGGTTGTGTTGGACTTGGCCCTTTTTGGCAGGTTCACCCCTGAACTTTTTGCCTTATATGTAAATGGTGTTAGTAGTTTTAAGTCTCTGGGCACTTTAGCACTGTGGTCTAGTGTAAAGTGCGTGCGCGTTGTGTGCGTGTGTGGTGAGACTGGCCTGCCCTCCCATAGGAATGCATCGAGGATGAGTGTGTCAGTGGTAATTCCTGTTATGAGAGGAGCAGTGTGGTCAAGTTTAGTATGTCTGAATTCGTGAGAATAAATGCTGCGCAATGGTGTGCGCAGATTTATGGTGACTGGTAGAGAAATGCCACTTCTAGAAGTTGGCATTTCTGTGTGCTCTGTGTCTGCCTGCCTGATGTGAATTGCATGTCTGGCTTGTGAGTGACAGGGGCTGGGAGGTGTGTGTAGCTCCAGGAGGGGCAGGGTGAGTCAGCGCAGGGCTGAATGGAGAGATCTCCATGTAGATGGGTGGGAAGAGTTGCACCTGGGACCTGAATAGGGCTGTGCCTTCCCTCTACAATGCTGGCTCCACCTCCTGTGGTGCGTCTGATGTCCCTAGCCCCACCTGACAAAGGAGCGAGGAGCTGAGCAAAACAAAGTGCTCCAAAGCTCCCCTAAACCAGTTCTGACTGGTATCCCCAAGCCCTGTGCTGTGTCACAAAGGAAAAGGGCATATAAATATAGGGGCTGTGACCCCATGAAATTGTTCAGTGCTTGGTTGCTGTTCCTGCTGGGGCGTGCTGCTGCTGGGGTCCAGGGGGGGCTACCATGAGGGCTTGCCTTCCTGGGCCCTGCATTGCCCCTTGATGCCAAAGAGGACTTTTGGGACCTTTTAGCTTGCTTGTGATCCCCAGGACATTTGCTGCCTTTTGCGCCCTGGGAGCGCTGAAATTGGGCTCCTGAAGGAGCACTGGAGCTCTGCAGCGCGCCGCTGCATATTGCCTGAGGGAATCCCCACCGGAGGGATTCCCCCGTGGTGCTGCCGGGTGCGGGTGCCCACCCGCATTTTGCCGCTTTATTTGTATTTAAAATTGCGGGTGCCCACCCCGCTTATTGCTCATAATTGCGGGTGCCCACCCCGCTTTGTATTTTGAATTTTGAGGGAGCCTACCCATCATTGTGCCAAAGGAGAGAAACCGGAAGTCAGGCATTCCTGGCTGGGACAGGGGCGGGGCTTCACAGACGTCCGGCGGGGCCGGGAGAGGAAATCCCGCCCGCCGGAGAAGCCGCCCGGAGCCTCGCAGGCTCCACAGAGAAGTCCGGAGCCCCAGGAGGGGGCCCAGGCGAAGCTGTGCAGAGTCCCGGGTCCCAGGAGGGGACCCGGGTGAAGGAGAGAAGTGCAGCCGGTCCCAGCAAAGCCAAGAAGAGACCGGAGCAGCACAGAATGAAGAGCCCGGTGAGTGGGGATGGCGGGAGCGAGATGTGCCAGTGCCTGAGCGGCCCCGTCTGGCAGCGGGCCGCTCCAACGATGGGGCTAAGTATTTTAAAAAGCCACGTGTGGTGCCAGTGATGGCACCGTGTCTGTCTCCCAGAGCGGACCCGCCGTAGCGGGCCGCTCCAACATGGCTAATTGTTTTTGAGCCGGCATGGCTCCTACTTGGGTATAATTGTCTTCAGAGCCCAGTATGGCTCCAACGTGACACATAATTGTTTTTGAGCCTGCGTGGCTCCTACAAGGGGCATAAGTTGTTTTAAAGCCCAACGATAGCATGATGATCTCAAAAGGGCCCAGAGGGGCCCATGCTTTCCCCCCTTTGTTTGGCCATTCCTCCACAGCTGCCCCGTTTCGCTAAAGGGCAGCTGCAACGTCGTGGGGGGGCTTCCAGATCGGAGCACATTGTCGGTGCTCGTGCCAATTTGGGCACATTTGTTTAGAGGGCACAGTGAGTGCCCAGGGCCCACATTTGGTCCTCACAGCTGCGCAGCACTTAGTGCCAGCTGCATCATTTAGGCCCTCATGTGATATTCCCAGCTGCCCAGCAAGTAGTGGGCAGCTGCAACGTTTAGGTCTGCGCAATTGCGCCCTCTTGACTCCTGCTGCTTTGGCAGCGCGCCCTGACTTTTGGACATAGGGCATTTTGAGCCCCTTTTGAGATGGCCAGTTGGCCAGGGGGACTGTTAGGCCCTAATGTGATTTATGCCTCTGCTATGGTTCTTGTTACTAGGAGGTTATGTGCTAATGCGAGTTATGTGGTGCTAGGAAATGTGATGCATTTACCATGATTTACGCACCCGGTTTTATGCCTCTAATGTACTTTCATGATTATGAGGTTTTGCATAATGTGTTTATGCTTGTGATTTTATTATTACCTAATGCGTTTAGGTTGTGAGTTATTCTCTACTGTGAGTTATGCCCCTAATGTGAGTTATGCTTAGGAGGTTCTGGTCTAATGTGTTTAGGCTTATGAGGTTGGCGTATAAGGTATTTTGCGCCTAATGTGATACTGTGCATAATGTGGTTTATGTTACAGGAGGATGCTGAGTACAGTGGTTACCAGTGATTACTGGTTGTACGTTTATGATATGTCCTACATTTATGATATGTTCACTAAGTGATGGTTCTGACTGTGGTCCACGTGGCCCTGTCATGTGTAAATAATCCCTTGTAGATATTGCGCAGTGCCAGTTGAGACAAGTAGAGACATACCCCAGTCACAAGACCATCAAGTCCTTCAAACTTGTCAGACTGCACTTCCCATTTCAAAGAGACACCTAAATGTATGCAGCGTATTTCAAGCGTACCTTTCCACAGACTCATATGAAAAAGCCTAATCACTATTCCATCTGCCAACATGTCTTAAACCTCACTTTTGTGCTGCAGCTTCACTATTCTGCGACTACTCAGAGTGTAGGGCCTAGCCAAATATAAAGCAGCAACCCTTCACATGTGTCTGTTGTTAAGTCTCACCATATTCCTGAAAGCATGAATGCATGTGTCTGTACCTTTTGCTAGTGTTATCATATATTAAAGAAACAGACAAATAGATGTATACCTGTATTTTATACATCTAACATCTTCAGATGCATAACACGTGTGAAAATACATGAACAAGTAGAGACATACCTCAGTCACCTCAGTCACAAGACCATAAAGTCCCTTCAACTTGTCAGACTGCACTTCCCATTTCAAGAAGACACCAACATTAATGCAGCGTACTTCAAGTGTACCTTACCACAGACTCATACAAAGTAACCTAATCATTAATCCCTCTGCCAACATATCTTAAACCTCACTTTTGTGCTGCAGCTTCACTATTCTGCGACTACTCAGAGTGTTAGGCCTACCAAATATAAAGCAGCAACCCTTCACATGTGTCTGTTGTAAGTCTCACCATATTCCTGAAAGCATGCATGCATCTGTCTGTACCTTTTCCTAGTGGCATCATATATAAAATAAACATACAAATAGATGTATACCTGTGTTACACACATGTAGCATCTTCAGATGC
Source organism: Calotriton arnoldi (assembly GCA_963921515.1). Classification (NCBI taxonomy): domain Eukaryota; kingdom Metazoa; phylum Chordata; class Amphibia; order Caudata; family Salamandridae; genus Calotriton; species Calotriton arnoldi. Next base: position 429,371 of record CAWUFW010012606.1, read on the forward strand.
TTAACACGTGTGTAAAATAGATGTACAAGTAGAGACATACCCCAGTCACAAGACCAGCAAGTCCTTCAAACTTGTCAGACTGCACTTCCCATTTCAAAGAGACACCTAAATTTAATGCAGCGTACTACAAGAGTACTGTTCCACAGACTCATATGAAATAGCCTCATCACTATTCCATCTGCCAACATGTCTTAAACCTCACTTTTGTGCTGCAGGTTCACTATTCTGCGACTACTGAGAGTGTTGGGCCTAGCCAAATTTAAAGCAGCAACCCTACGCTTGTCTCTGTTGTAAGTCTCACCATATACCTGAAAGCAAGCATGTATGTGTCTGTAACTTTTCCTAGTGGCATCATATATAAAAGAAACATACAAATAGATGAATACCTGTGTTACACACATGTAGCATCTTCAGATGATCAACATGTGTGAAAATACATGTACAAGTAGAGACATACCTCAGTCACAAGACCATGAATTCCCTTAAACTTGACAGACTGCACTTCCAATTTCAAGAAGACACCAAAATTAATGCAGCGTACTTCAAGTGTACCTTACCACAGACTCATACAAAGTAGCCTAATCATTAATCCCTCTGCCAACATCTTTTAAACCTCACTTTTCTGCTGCAGCTTCACTATTCTGCGACTACTCAGAGTGTTGGACCTAGCCAAATATAAAGCAGCAACCCTTTGCATGTGTCTGTTGTAAGTCTCACCATATTCCTGAAAGCATGCATGCATGTGTCTGTACCTTTTCCTAGTGGCATCATATATAAATTAAACATACAAATAGATGTATACCTGTGTTACACACATGTAGCATCTTCAGATGCTTAACACGTGTGAAAATACATGTACAAGTAGAGACCTACCCTAGTCACAAGACCATCAAGTCCTTCAAACTTGTCAGACTGCACTTCCCATTTCAAAGAGACACCTAAATTTATGCAGCGTATTTCAAGCGTACCATTCCACAGACTCATATGAAATAGCCTCATCACTATTCCATCTGCCAACATGTCTTAAACCTCACTTTTGTGCTGCAGCTTCGCTATTTAGCGACTAATGAGAGTGTTGGGCCTAGCCAAATATAAAGCAGCAACCCTTCGCATGTGTCTGTTGTTAAGTCTCACCATATTCCTGAAAGCATGCATGCATGTGTCTGTACCTTTTCCTAGTGGCATCATATATAAAAGAAACATACAAATAGATGTATACCTGTGTTACACACATGTAGCATCTTCAGATGTTCAACATGTGTGAAAATACATGTACAAGTAGAGACATACCTCAGTCACAAGACCATCAAGTCCTTTAAACTTGTCAGACTGCACTTCCCATTTCAAAGAGACACCTAAATTTATGCAGCGTACTGCAAGTGTACCTTTCCCCATACCCATTTGAAATAGCCTAATCACTATTCCATCTGCCAACTTGTCTTAAACCTCACTTTTGTGCTGCAGCTTCGCTATTCAGCGACTAATGAGAGTGTTGGGCCTAGCCAAATATAAAGCAGCAACCCTTTGCATTTGTCTGTTGTAACTCACACCATATTCCTGAAAGCATGCGTGCATGTGTCTGTACCTTTGCTAGTGGCATCATATATAAAAGAAACATACAAATAGATGTATACCTGTGTTTTATACGTCTAGCATCTTCATAGGCATAACACGTGTGAATATACATGTGCAAGTAGAGATATATACCAGTCTGAAGACCATGCATACCTTTAAACTCAACAGACTGTACTTCCCATTTCAAGCAGAGAGCTAAATTTATGCGGCATACTACGAATGTACCTTTCCACAGACTCATACAAACTAGTTCAGGTATTGTCCTCCTACTGTAGGTGCGTACTCTCTATATTGTGTGTGTCCCCCAATTTGAGTTGATAACGAGTGTGTTAAAATGCAATTGCTTTGTATAACGGTCTTGTGAATGATATGGAAAACACGAGGGCTATGATATGCCTCTCTCTATCCGGCGCAATTGCCGTGTCTCGGCGTTGTGTCCTCAATCAGGCAGAGAACCACATGATGGCCCATCCGGTATTTATATATAGAAGTGTCTCCATAATCATTATTGACGGGATAGGTTCGCGCCAAAAGCCAGCTGGCTTTTGGCGCGAACCTATCCCATCAATAATCCTAATAAAACTAATCCTTCCTAAATCAAATTTTTCTGTTGGGAATACTTCCATCTATTGGGGACATTTCCAGAGAATACGCATCTTTTATGGGAGGATAAATACTGGACACATCCTTCCCTGATACATCTTCCCCTTTTGGGGACATTTATCATTACTGGCCGAAGACAGAGATATTATAAATGGTCTCCCATTTTTGTCTCTTAAACAGCAAGACATTTGCATATTGGACAATCCAAAACTTTTGGATCGGTATTTTCTTGTGTATAAGCCTTGAAGAAGTTACAATCGTAACGAAACACGTGTCGGCTGTTTTCATCATTGCCAAAAGGGAGGCTTTATGAACACGACCTCTGTGGACCTACAAGCAATATCGACATTTTTGTAAAACAATATATGTCGTTGTTTTGGATTGCATTTTGATTATTGGGTTTCCACAATTTTAATGAAACATTGTCATTTGATATTAAATTGAATTTTGTAGAAGTTATCTGATTGGATTGGTTTCCTGTGAGCAGTCACATTGTTTTTGAATTGTAAATGTGTTACAGTATTAACAATAGTGATATAACTATTGGAGAGTGCCGAGGTACAGTGGTTCTGTTAAGTTTTACACAGGAGTTCTTTGGAATTTCTGTGTGGTGACATCCGTGGTAGTGGGATGTTTTTGTTCCCTTGAGGGGCACCAATTCTGTTGTTCTCATACTGATAAGCTTAGACAACATATCACTTGGAATTGATGTGCTATCCTATGTACCACCACTACCTCTTTTGTTTCTTACAAATGTAGATTATTCAGCCTGGCAAAGTCCTGCGATCCCTTCTGCATAACGGGGGCCAAACTCAGCTCTACAATTTGTCCAATATCAGGTGACAATTTCACCCCTAAATACGTTGCCGATTGAACGATCCGGGGGTCAGTCAATCCAAGATGATCATTAATTAGAATTTGGGTTTTATGTTGATTGAGTAAATACCCAGAGAATTTCCCAAAGGCCAGAGTTTCTTTCGTTATTTCTGCCAATGCCAACTCCGAAAGCGGTGTGACGACGGCTAGGTTATCTGCATAGCCTAAAATCTTAGTTTCAAACCAATGATAGCTTATGGGCTTTATACCTGGGTTGGCTTCGATCCTGCGTATTAAAGGATCAATATAGCAGGCAAACAGTAATGGAGAGCATGGACAGCCCTGCCTGGTCCCTCTTTTAATCTTGAGTTCCTCCGTTTGTCCTCCCATCATTCTGATTCTAGCTGTGGGCGAGGCGTACAATACGCTTAGAGCCTTAATAAAACCCTGTCCAGCCCCTAGCCATTCAAGAGCAGCCCACAGGAAGTCCCAGGAGACCCCATTGAATGCTTTTTCTGCATCTAATAGTATAAGTGCCATAGGATCTCCTGCAACTGAAGCGGTATCAAAAAGCATGATAACCCTTCTAACATGATCCGTGGTCCCCCTGCCCGGTATGAATCCATGCTGTCTAGGCGAGACTACTTGCTTGATAACTGGGCTAAATCGGTTCGCCAGGACCTTAGAATATATTTTTGCATCCGTGTTCATAAGAGTAATTGGCCGATATGACCCTGGATCTGTGGCTGGCTTCCCCTTCTTCAAAAATACAACGACACTGGCCTGCGCCCAGGACTCCGGGGGAGGCTCCCCCTTTTGTACCTGGTAGAGGATGCTGGTAAAATCTGCCCCTAGAGATGACCAAAAAACCTTATAAAATTAAAGCGGAATTTTGGTCCGGCCCTGCAGCCTTTCCTGCTGAGAGTTCACTAAGTGCTCTAAATATTTCCTCGGGTGAGAAAGAAGCTTCCATGGCTTCTCGATCCTCCGTGGGGAATTTCTCCTCACAATCAGAAGCTAGGTATTCCCTGATTGCATTCTCCCCACTATCACTCTCAAAATCATATAGTTTCATATAGAACCTATGAAATTCCTCTCTGATTCCAGAAGCTGTGGTAACCAAGTTCCCTTTCTCATTCTGAATTGCTGTTATCTCGCTACGCACATTTTTCTGTCTAGTACGTATTGCTAATATGCGTCCAACCCCTTCACTAAACTCGTAGCATTCCTCCCGTAGGGTCATATATTCCTCAGGGACCTTTGTTATGACTATGTCACCTATTGCCGTTTTGGCTAGGGCAAGCCTACCCGTTATAATCTCTATAGCCTTTCCAACCTCTATCGCCCCAACTAGTTCTTCTTCTATTACCCTTAATGTTTGATACAGATCAGTTAGCTTCTGCCGCTGCTTTTTGGTACGGTGCAGACTAAAGCTCAATGTCTCCCCTCGAATGCATGCGTTAAAGGCGTCCCAGACCATACCAGTTCGGGTACTACCTCTGTTGCTTCCCAAGAAGTCTTCTATCCATTTCTTCATGTGGGTAATGTAGCCCTCATCCACCAGCAACCCCCTTTCAAAGGTCCAATTTTGTTGTGTCCTCTCTCCCCCCATCTGCATTATTACTAGCACAAGGGGGTTATGGTCTGACATTACGCGGGGATATTTTTCAATACGACAATTCCTGATTATACATCAAGAGACAAAAAAGTAATCCAATCGGGCAATTTTTTTATGTGGGGCCAAGAAATAGGTGCTTCCTGAATCAAAGTCTGCCATCTTTAAATTCCTTCATACATCAAATAGCCCATTTCCCTCAGCCAAATGGGTGAGAGCCCTACAAACCCTAGGCTTACGGCCTAGATATAACCCTGGGCTATCACCCCATCACACACCGAGCCCGTTGATGAAACTCACCTTTCAAATAGTATTGAAGAATAGAAAATATCAAAAACTCATTAAAAGATTTTTTTTGTTCACACAATAAATGTAATGCAGCACTCTCTACAAGGTAAAACCAGTAATGACAAACTTCCGCTCTCTCTCTGCACACGAATAAATGTAAGTAACAAATCAAATTGTTTTCTTCATTATTTCAAATTGTGAAACTATTGGTTAGACATATTAACCCTTTCTAACTGTCTTCTAAAAGTGCCCAAACTGGTTCTGTAATTTTCTGTAGTCATAGCTCCACCGCGGTGCCGCAGTGTAGCGTCGCGATTGAGCCGCAAATCCATACAGGAGTTCAAAAACCTATTTCCAATAATACTGGTATTATTTTTTAACAACACACTATTTCTAAACATACTACTGATTTGGGAAAACTTAATTTAGTAGCATATCACTTATATATAAGTTACCATTTCACATTTTAAAACCACAGTTAAGTTTCAACCCTTCCCCCATTCTGTTTAATACTAGTGTCCATAGTAACACTTTCTGCAACATTCAACTGTACCAAAAGGTCACAAGTTCACCACATTTTGAAATTCAGCACACAAGCTTACAAATGCAAATAGAAGGTGTGGTTGACTTTGCAAAATATTACCTTAGCCTATCTACTGTACCTTCCAAACATTTTTTAATAACCAATCAGAAACATGCTTCTTCAAGAAAGTAACATGCATCCTATTTTTGAGTGCACAATGTTGATGAACAGCCAATCACTTATCAGTTTTCTCAAAAGCAGCATGTTCTCCACCATTTTAGATACCTCTCATTCTACCAACTGACTACCTCAGCTACAGACATCTTTTCATTCAATCCAGACATCCCTTCAAGAGGCTTACAGTATGGATTGTAGGGCACAGCTATGTTTTCTGGTGCAAAAGTTATGCTGCACACAGAGGTATTGACAAAGACCTAGGTTTGCAAAATGCGGATATTAAATGGATTGCAAAGAGAGGTTTAAAGTGGCACAAATTGATGCCTTTGGTTAAAACCTTTTTGCATCTCCAACTGCCTGACCTCATGATTGTGCACTGTGGTGGCAATGACCTAGGCACATTGACTGGGGAAGGACTAGAAATCATAATGAAAGATACCTCTGCACACTTGATGTTGCTTTTGCCTCAAACTGTCTTTGTATACTCTAATATATGCCAAAGACAGAAATGGAAGTGGTCAAATCAATTCTGTCTACAGATTGAGAAAGCTAGGAAGAATGTCAATAAAGCTGTTTCTGCTTACCTCAGAGACCAATGGATGGGCTCCATCTATAACAACAATCTACGTTTTGATATGGATGACATCTACAGAGTTCATTTCACAGATCAAGGGAACAGAGTGTTTCCCAACAACCTTAAGCTGTGCATCCACACTTACATGTAGCTCCAACAAAGTCATAATGAAAACAAGGGCTCTTTTTAGAGCCACCCCATAACCCAACAGTGAATCTTATTTATTTTTTTACATACATACTCTTTTTAAATATTTTCCGGATTCGCAAACCCGTCGCAAATCAGCAAAACAAAATCACAAATTCAATGTACTACAAAACAATACACTTTCAAGTTTAACTTTTAATTATTATTTTTTCATATTGTTTCTAACTCTATCAAATTTAATGTAATTATCAACTTCAATCTCACTAGCTCTATAAAAAAGTTCACATCTGCAACACTACCTTCTGAATTATATTCTATAAATTTTTTTATTTAAGATGGATCCTCAAATCCACCGTAACGTTACACTGGGGGGCCAACCTGAGAGCCGCGATAGGGTCACGTCTCCTATCACGAGAGAAAAAAATATTTAATGCCCCCCACTTCCATTACAAGATGTCAGCCCGAGGACTCTATCTCCCGGGTCCTGGCCATTTTTTAATTAAAAAAAAATTAAAAAAGGGAAAGGGGCTGCTTGGCACCCCCCTCCTGGGCCATTTTTGGGCCCGGGGACCCCATCATCCAGGGCTTGCCCAACTCATTTAGTTTAATTAAAAAAATGAATAGGGAGCCGCGAGGCCCGCCTCCCATCTTCTGAGCAGCCCCGGGGAGGTGGTGTTCCCCGGGGGTCCGCAACGGACCCCTGTATATTAATTAAAGAATGCCCCGGGGATGTGGTGGTCCCCGTGGCAGTGTGGGGGGTCAGGAGCCCCCTCCACATACATTAATAATTTTTAAAAAAGCCCTGAGGAGGTGGTGGTCCACGGGGCTGTGGGAGGGCAAGAGGCCCCTCATTTAAATATTATAGCCACAGGGAGGTGGCAGTCCCTGGGGCAGTGTAGGGGCAGGCAGGAGCCCCCCACGCATTTCTATTTCATAAAGTTCCACCGAGTTTGCGTTGCAGCGCGCGCAATGTAAATTGTTTTATTTATTTACATAACTGCATACCACCGTATGCCAGAGTTTAGTACCCCCCACCCTGCCCCTCCCCCACCCCACCCCACCTCCCGGCAGCACTCCCTCGACGAGCCGCCACTGATATATATATATATCGCGTTCCAATCTCCTCGTTACAGGGACAATAATCCAGCACTCCAACTTTATTAGTGGGTTGATAGCAACTGTTGCTGCTTGGATATATATATATATATATATATATATATATATATATATATATATATATATATATATATATATATATATATATAGTCATAGTTAGGACCTTGTTTCTATTCAAAAAGTGTTTTTTCTTTTGCCAATATCTTTGGCGCCGTTTGGCGAATCTTCGTGAAATTTTCAAAACTAATGGATCAAGCATTGTAACAACAGTTAGATTGTATACTGTAGTGCCCGTTTGGGCTCTATGTATGTGAAAGTGTACTTGGTTGAATTCATGTTGTTAAGAATGTTATACAGTGCATATAAGTCATTTGCAATTCAAAGATCATGCTATAAAGAACGCATATGGATTGTTGTATTCCTCTTAGGGTGTCCATAAACGGGCTTTCCAGTATCATGTCCTTATATAGGCACAATTCGCCCTGCCCTTATATAGGCATAAAATCCCAGCCCTTATTTAGGCATTAAACCGTGCACTCCAAATACAGGCATGGTCTCTGACATCCGTCCACCCTAACGTCACAATGAGTTCTTGAAGAACAGACCCTTAGGCTGCGGGAGTTTCCCTAGTCCAGGACTATTGATTTCTTCAAGGACTCATATATTATGCATGAACCATTATTCCTTAGGGGTTCATTCATGACGTCTTTCGCTGTCCGACTCACGTCAATACTAACATTCTGAGGTAATTCTCAGGTATAAATATACCTTCCCTAGCCCCTGTAAATCAGAGGAGACCTCGACTTCAGAGGAGCCCGTTTCCCGGCCTGACGCACTGAGAAGACGCTTTCATCCCTGCACGCAGAGAGTCCAGCTTCCAGTGATCTAACTTCCCTTGCGGGGTGTTGGAGTTCGAGTCTGGCAAAGAGATTCCTACCTCTCTCATTCTTCAGGTATGGAGCAGACTAGAACCTAGAAGGACTCTTGGCATACTAGGCATACTGGGGTTAGCGTACTCTTAGTATACCATAGTAAGGAATAATTCACCTACTTCATACCTCGTCCTACACCTAGGTTAGGTTAGGTACATTGGGGTAGAACTAGATTAGAAACGCATCGTATGAGTACTCGCATTTTTAGTCTGTGTTATTTATGTAACAACATATGTACTAAAAGATAATGCTCTCGCAGTATTATTTATTTCTACTGCTCACACTGTACATTATTTATCTCGCATACTGTATTGTGATCGTAACAGCACATTTTACTTACACCAGAAACAAGACTGTTCAATAAATCTTTTATTGAAACACCCGTCTATTTCTTTCTGTGTAACTTGGAGAAAACTAAGCATGCACGACTGAGCTGAGTGAAATAGTTATCTATTGTTTCTACGACTCTGGGACACGTTCTGATTCTATAGGGAAACACAGTGGTCATGTTTTGCGGCTGCCAGAAACTACTCCCTTCTTGTTGTCAAGGAGTTTCTAGTGGCCTCTGAGCTAGCTGGCACAAGTAATTAAGTTTAATATACTCGATAGGGACATACTGACCTTAGTCCTATGTCAAACCTATAGGATATATTATTCCAATGCGCTGAGCCTATTAGGGAAATAGGAGCTACACTACATGGCGCCCAACGGTTTGGTAAGGCAGTAATTCAACGTTAGATACTGAGTAACTCAGCCGTGCTTTTTCTCTCAAGACCCCTACCCATATACTCCAAAAGACGTCTGGAGTTGGCAGGGTTAAGTATCCACCACGGCTACATAGGGCAGTACTCTATATATTAGCTGTTTGGTTTGCTCAACGTTGAAGGATACAGTGTTCCAAAATATTGTGCACCTTATCTTTGTTTCCCTGAAACTTGTTCTACATTTTTCAAACAACAAAATGCCTGGCTCCGACACTGAGACCGGAAACGGTGGAGCTGCGGCTGATCCAGTCCAAGCAGCAGCCTTTAACATTACAGGTTTAATTGAAACCGAGGAGGGTGTTATAGACATCCATCCAAACTTAAGAAGAGCCATTACTCTAAAACTTATAAAACATGGCCTACCACCAAGAGGCGGTAGAGCAGTTTTCGTGATAGAGGCACATTAATCCTTTCAGACAGAGGTATTCTATTCATGGGTAATATTTCCTGAATCCAATTCAGTAACACACATGTTTCACTTCTACAAAGAAGATGAACCACCAGAGGAATACATTCCTTTCGAGGATATAGAAATTCCATTAACATACCAGGAGCATCAGCTCTGGTTTAAAGGCGCCCTAAAACATCACAAAAACATTACCAGGCTCGGTCCACTAGGTAGACCAGGAGCAACATGGCCGATTCTAGCCGGCTACACACCTCATCCTGAACTGGATATAATGTCAGATGAGGACTTACTTGTTCAAATGCAAGAATTAATAAAAATCTACAGACAATTGGTCCAATATGTCATGCGGACTTTCACAGTCCAACCACCATTGACACTTCCAAATCAAACTCCTCACCAGGGGAACACTCTAAAAATTACACCACAGACTCTATACGCAGTCATGGGTAAAATGCCCACAAAACGTGAGCAAATTCCATTCTGGATAGCTCAAAAAATTACTCAAATCGAAGCAGTATTTCCAAATACTAGCCCATATGAGAAACACAGAATACTGACAATCAGTTTACGAATGGGGATCACACCACAACTGGAAGACTGCACCACTTGGGGCTCAGTCTTTGCTGCCATCTATACTAAAACACATGGCATTCCGTCAATTGCGGTAATACCTGATGTCCTGAAACAAATTCAAAATGAATACGGGGCAGAACCTGCTCTAAATTTAGGTATGAAATTACTGAAAAATTTCGACCAGGTCTCAACAATAATATTATCTAATATTAAAGGGAAGGCAGCAGCAGTGGCGATCCGCCAAAATTAAGGGAATTTGATGTTACAGAACATCAAACAGAGCTACCCAGAATTATAGAACAATCTTATGCAGAATTAGGCAGAGATAGTTTGGGTGGAAGACCAGTGAAGCCGAAGTTATCTGAAAGTCCTGAGAAGGACTCAATTAAACAAACTCCTACATCTTCTAAAAAGAAGTGGGAGTCTACTAAACAAAAATCAAACGAGAAACGTTCTCAATCCCGAGGTAGGTCTCCTCAAAAGGAGCCCTCTGAAAGGAGGTATAACCTCAGGAATAGGGATAATTTGAGAAAGCCTGACAGGTATCAAGATACTGATACACGTTCCTCTCGTCCCTTTCAGATCTCATCACAGACTTCGGAAAGAAGAGGACGATCGGAACATAGAGAAGAACGCGTGAAATTGAAAGACGACAAACACGCTCCAAAAACCAAAGTAAAACCTCAATTCTCCAAAAAGAAAGTAGCAGGTCTAAAGATCAGACATGCAGAGAATACTGAGAACACAACTCAAGAACGGAGAATGGGCTCAGACAATGCTGGACAGTGCAGCAGAAGTCACAATAGTTCTCCAGAACCTGAAGGAACTTCTGGAGATAGTGGACTTGAATGAGTACATCACAGTTGAGACTGTAGACACCAGGGTTAGTACTCCACAAAAGTTATATGACATAACACTCCGGATGGAGGGAGACAAACCAAGACAGGTGAAAGCACTTTTTGGAAAAGACTATCAAAGGGCTATGACATACTTCTAGCAGAAAAGGACTGGCCACCACAATTTGTCAGGGAGTGCCCACATGGCGAGGACATAATTATGCCTGCCTTCTCCAACCATATACCAATGCATCTGAGATATACATATGCCAGGAAATGGGCAGTGGCCCATGCCCCAGCATTATATAAAAATCATGTAGGATGGGATGAGGATTCACCTCACCATAAAATACATCTGAAACATGAACCAACTGCACAACGGCAGTACCCAATAAAGCAAGAAGCTAAAAAACAGGTCTGGGAGATCTTAGATCAACTTGAATATCAAGGGGTGATTGAAACATGCACCTCCTCAATGAACAATCCTTTGTTTCCTGTCTCCAAACCAGACAATACATATCGTCTAGTTTTGGACTGCAGACACTTAAACACTTGTTCTAAAACTTTTGCAGTGCAAAATGCACATAGCACAGCATTAATGAATAACATTGTGCGTAAAAAAATACAAAACAACATTAGACATCTCAAATGGTTTCTTTTGTCAAAATATAGCACCTGAAAGCAGGTACTTAACAGCATTCTCCATAATGGGGACCCAGCGTCACTTTTGTCGACTCCCACAAGGGTTCAAGAACAGCCCAGCTTTATTCTCAGCGAGGTTAACGGAGTTACTACAAATTTATGACAATGAGGCATTGTCCTATGTCGATGACATCTATCTGACAGACGATGACCTGGAAAAACACTTGAACAGGGTGAGCACCATTATACTAGGTTTCGCCTCTGAGGACTACAAGTTCAACTTTAAAAAGTCCAGAATTGCCCATCTCAATGTCCTATTTCTAGGATATGAGCTTTCAAGTGAAGGCAAGAGCTTGGCAGCTAACTTTCTAGAGAAATGTGCGCTGCTCCAACCTCCAAAAACGCTAAAAACTTACAATCCATCCTGGGTTTCCTAAATTTTGGAAGAACATACATTCTAAATTACGCAGAAAGGGTTAAACCTCTCTACGCATTAATCAAACCTGATTTTTCGATCAGAAACTGGACACAGGAACACACAGAAATCTTGCGTTCACTCCAGGCTAACATGTTAGCAACAAATCACTTACAAACACGCGTAAGTCAACGCAATTTGGTGATCCGAATAATTTCGGGTCAATGTGGATTCACCTACTTAACCTTCAATGAGGGTGAGAAAATACCAATCGCATACAAATCACATTTGTACACACAAGCGGAAATGCGCTTCAGTTCAACTGAAAAATTTCTGACAGCAGTTCAAACCGCTGTAGCAAAAGAAAGAGCCTTAGCCCAAGGGAAACGCATTATTGTCGTAACCCCGGTACCAGCTTTAGAAGCGGTCACAAAAGCAAGCATTCCAAATGCTAAAGCATTACATCCAAGATGGATACAATGGGTTAATTCTCTTGCTGCAACAGATGTTGAATATGTTTTTGATCCAGATTTAAAAACTCAAGCATTCCTGCAATACGAACATGAATGTTCTCTGCCTACTGAAATTCTGCCTCTCGATCAGTACGAATTCATAATTTACACTGACGGATCCGCACAACCCGCAACAGGGAGTAAGCAAGCTTACAGTGCAGCGTGTGCAATCGTTAAAGGTCGCATGCGAAATGGCATCTTCAGACCCATGGTCACAAAAACTCAGGGGCATATTAACAAGGCGGCGTTAATGAATTATCGCCGCTTTAGCGTCCGTCTGACGGAAAGCGGCGATAATTCTATCGCCAAATTAGCAAGGACACGCTAGCGCGTGATTCCTGCACTTAGCGTCCATTTTCTGCAACGCCTCCCATCGCATCGCTAATGAGATGCAAAGGGGCGTGCCTGTGAATAACAGACAGGTGGAAATATCGCTAACTGCAGGTATCGCCATATTAGCAACGTGGGTTAGCGATATTTTGAATTGGCGTTAAGTATGGCCGTTAACGCAGAAATCTAACGTCTGCTATAATTCCCGACTAAGGCATACCTAACATGGGGGTGGATTGTGTGGCTAAGACCACAGGCCCTATCACCAGGTATATCGCCGTTTGCATGGGACATCGCTGGAAAACCAGCGATGTTCCATGGCAAAACATCGCTATCACTGGAAAATTATCGCCTTGCGCTAAGCGTGTTGTTAATACAGCGCTAGCATGGCGATAATTTCCAGCGATAGCCGGCGATAGAATTCTCATCGCTAGCACGGCCAGCGATAATTATCGCTGGCCGTTGTTAATATGCCCCTTAATCTCTAGGAGATTGCACAGCTCAGCGAGCTGAACTACAAGCATTCAAACTGGCACTTGAAAGTACAGATCGAGAATTCCCCACACTAATAGTGTGCGATTCCTTTTACTGTGTTCAGTCGTATAATGACTACATACGAAACTGGCTTGAAAATGGTTTCAAAGATGCGAAAGGTGGCACAATAAAGCATAAAATGCTTTGGGAAATAGTAGTTCAGTTGAAGAACGAACTACCAAAGGCTCACGTGATCCACACACTGAGTCATCAACGTGATGGCGTTCACGTTGCAGGGAATTCATTGGCTGACGAAGCCGCAAAGGGGGCTGTGCAGACGGCTTCCGTAGCTGCGATCACTCGCTCAAAAACAAAAATAGACGGTGAGATAATGTTGGCTGTCAATGCATCAAGCAAAGGCAGCAGTGCAGCCTTACCAAAAAAGTTTCCACTCAAGTACTCTTATGTCATTGATGCGAACAACGTTCCTTTTGCTCGAATCCCTGGAGTGGGGGATAGGGTAATTCCAAACATGGAACGTAGAGCAGCCTTGATTTATGAAACACATTTGGGGGAGGGTCTGTCTCATCAAGGGATCTCTAAAACAATTTTAACGTTAAAAGAGATGTACTGGTGGCCTGGAATGAATACAGAAATTCACATATTCATCAACAACTGCTTAGACTGTAAATTACATCGAGAGAGCCACCAGACACCATGCTGCGAATGCGGCAACCCAGTACAGACACCACTGTTAGACAGCCTTAGACTATCTACACGCCTGCGTCCTACTGGACAAAGGCATTCCCACAAATACTGAATCTAGGTTCCTATGGTTATGGCCTCAGTGCTCGGCTGACGCTCGAACTGTTATAAAAGATTTGCGAGTCTTTATCGGCACATACGCAATAGGCACGCTACATTCTGACCAGGGTCCTGCGTTTAGCTCTAGGGCTTACAAAGAAGCCATGGCCAGTCTAGGCGTTGCATTGTGGTACTCCTCTCCATTCCATCCTGAGGGAAATTCGGTTGTGGAAAGGAAAAACCGGGACATAAAGCAGTCTATAACAGCTAGGGTATTAGGTTCGGGTGATGGGTGGGTCAAACACCTTAGTGGGGTTCAACGCTCATTGAATAATCTGCCAAGAAGTTCTCTAGGGGGGGTCACTCCATATGAGGTCCTATTTGGGACAAGAATGTGGGTCCCAGACCTTGAACACGTAGGCACAGTAGTGGAAAATAAACCCTTTGATATCAAAGATCGTTTGGCTGTTTTACAGGAACTAAACAAGTTAAGAACGAAACAAAGCAACGTATTCCTACAGCCCACCACCACTGAGGATCAACCGGCTGTCCCAGCAAGGCCTGTCTGGATTCCAAAAGTTGGGGATCTAGTCAGAGAAAAGATTGCGGACAAGAAGGAATTTGGACCTTCTTACAGACAACCAGTACCTGTCCTAGCAGTTCAAGGAACAAGAACAGTACTTCTGCCGCCCCTTGCTGGAAGAAAGGAGAAAAGATTTGTGTCCATCGACCTCATCAAACCACAGTACGTGGCCAATACTAAATAGTAGGCCTCGTGGACTCCGACCTAGTAGCAGACGCACTCCTCTCGCTACTATCCAAGAGGTTCAGACTGAAAGACTGATAACAATCGATAATTCAGCTGTAACTGATGGAGGACTATGCAACAACGCTATGGAACTCATCCCTCTTGACAACGAAGTAACAGTTCGTCCAAATACACCTGGCTACACCAACGTGGCAGGTGATGAACTGGTTCCAGTGATTTCTATAAATCCTGATGCAATTCCAACAATTGACAGAACTGCTTCTGGCTATTTCATTAACTTTGATACGTTCTCAGAAGATACGAGTGAACCTGAAACGACGCCAGCATCATTGAAATTCAAGCAGCAAGTACAAGACTTTCTTCACTTTCTGAAAAAGACTTATTTGGTTTCTCCAGGGATTGAACTCTGGATTACATCTGGACTTTTGTTTTCCTGCTCTGGCTAGCTTTGGTAACAACTGTGAGCGTGCTTATAAGTGGCAGATACATCCATGTGAACACTGAAGGAAAAGACGTGAACGTACTTTTGAAACCTCATAAATCTTCCCATCGTGAAGCAAGAGACTTGTCATCAGTGAACATCACAGCTGTTCCTATACAGGATGGTATAGTGTGGGACAAAACAGATTTTGAAATCTTCGGTCCGACGGAACAATTGAACATTCCACATTTATTTAAAATTTCACTAAGTGATCTAATTACGTCCAGTACCTATTCGGATGATTGGGACTTTGAGACTGTCAATGATATAGTGTTTGACCTAGAAAAATCTGCTGCATTTTCTAAACATGAATATTTAGAGGGTTCATCAGACTATGAACAAATGTATTGTTTTAACCACTATGGTCATCATTATTTGCATAAATCTGCATATCCAAGAAATGTGTTTATGTTTAACCAATGGGAACATTGTCCTACACCACCTAAAGGTAGTTCAAAAACATTTGCTAGTAAATTTCCATATTTTTCAGGACACAATACATCTGAACCCGAAATGTTTTACTATAAAAATGTAAACAAGACAGGACTGAAAATTATGTTAACAAATAGAAAACAGATTTACTCTACGTTATTTAATGCCCAACTGTCTAGACAGGGTTTCGACTTTTGGAAAGACACAATAGACACAAAAACAGTCTGGGGTACTAAACATTGGCAAGTGCAGGGGATAGAAGCTTTATTTAGAGCCTGCATCATCCCTGAACAAATAATGTTTTTGAATGAAACCATCCAACAAACATCTTGCCTTGGATTAGCCAAGATCAAAGAGATGAACACACCTTCTGTACCAACGCCTGCAAGTGATAACGATACACAGGCAGTGGTGACAGTTGACAATATACTACAACTCAACAGATCTAATCCTGATTGGAAAAAATGGTTGATCTGGCCCACAGACACGAATAACTGTCAGGAAAGATTCCTGAATAAAACTCAGGGCTTTACTATTAATAGGCCAGACCCAAGATACGTCCAAAGACAACATCCGGGGGTAGTAACAACATACAGTGTAGGAAATTATGCCTCGATTGGCTGCATACGTCTACACTACAGGATGTGAAACAACACTTAACCTTACTTAAAAAGGACGCAGACCTTAGGGAATTCTTGCTTGGACCAAGAAAACCGCGTCAAAACGTTTCATATATGCCGGCATTTATGCTGCTTATAATGAAGCATGGAAAGTATCACAGATGGAGGCTGCAGAACGAATACGTGAACTTGATCGTATTAATTAAAACTCTCTGTGGTCGACAATGGGTTAACAACTTTGTCCTCCAGAATATATTCATTGGATGGCATTGTATCCTCTGCTATCGACATACTAGAACAAGATTTGGCGATGTTACAGCAAGGCCAGTCTCAATTACGTTCTATTATGTTATTAAGCTGGACGCTGCAATCTTTGCGAGCGGGCTATGTGCCTTGGCGTTTCATCAACACAACGGCTCTGTTTGCAGAATACAATCTAACTGATAAACAGATCGAACTGGCACAAAGAGGAGCAAGGTATACAGTGCTGAGCATTGAAAACTGGAAAAGTTACCATTCACAGTGGCAGAAAAACCAGCTACAGAATGGCTTATTCATGGCAAAATAACATTACCTGTGAGTACTTTTCAGTTTCAGTATTGCCTCAGACAAATGCAAGCAGGCAAATTTGAAAGGTTGGGTAAGGAATACATTAAGACATCTTGGGATTTACCGTATACATATAGATGTTGGAGTGGGGATCGTGAAGTGTTTTTGAGCGGTACAAACTGTAAACTTGCACTAAGCGGTTCGCTTATATGTCAGGACATTTCTTTACACGGGGCTTGTAATGGTTCTGTGGCAAATTTGTCTTGCCATCAGCAGGGTACACCAGCTGCTGTGATTAATCCAACGTTTGGACAACTTTCTAATGGGAGTTACCTCATGTTGAATGATCAGAGTTGCTGCGGAATGTTGCCAGGCATCCCATATCTAGTAACGGTCAACTCCAGGGTCACTTGCTGTATGCAAGTATTGTTTGCCCCAATAGACACAGTCAGGGAGTCGCCTCTATGGCCTTCGCTGAACGTCTCTTTTATAAGATTTGATACTTTGAGCAGAATGAAAGCCATGCTTTTACAGCAAACAGTGCCTTTGACCTCGGCCAAAGAAACCTATGATCTACAAGTGGCAAGGACTTCGGCTGAGATACAGACTTTAATACGTACAAACTGCCCTATACATTTCGTAGAAATGATATCACGTATCTTCAACATGTCTGATACAAGTGGAATTATACATGTATTTAAGAGCATCTGTACCGGTCTGTTAGCACCTTTCCAGGCAATACTCAGAATCATCCCGAAATTTGCACATTCGGTGTTTGGTGGCATACCATTAATTCTAGCACTTGTTGCCGGAATTCTATTTCTCTTCCTGCTATTGCGCTATGGCCAGCCGATTCGCAGACATCACTCCGAGCGAAATGGAGAAAGCTCTCATTGAACGAAAGTGCCGTGAGCGAATAGTACAGCTATTGGGCATGACTCGTCTACGGGACCTTAATACAACTTGGTTCCTGTCATTCAGACCAATCTGGCATGATTGCATCTTACCTGTTCTACGATGCCTGCTATGCGGTGAAGAATGCGTGTTGGACACCTGTCTAACATTTCCATCAGCCACGCCAACGGATGTCGATACTCTGCTGGACCCGATAACGGCCCATGCTCTGTGTTGTCCCCAGAGGCTACCAATCCTGATGTCAGCATTCATTGAGATCTCACAGACGCTTCCGGCTGCTGCTGAGGTACGAGAAAGATCTACAGGCACACAGGTAACAACGGACGCGAACTTTGCTGCGGCACCCTATGCTGGAAGCGAAGCTTCACATCTCTGTGCAATTCATCTGCTACACGAGGTGTTCCAACTGACACCAACTACAGTGGACGATGTTTTGTCTATAGAAGTAGATGATCTCATGTTTACACCAGACCCGTAAACTGACTCTGATTCAGCATACAGTGTTCCAGAGATGCAGTAACAATTTGGCCTTCATTTTTCAAAACAACTTGGAACTCTACCAAAATTGAACTTTTTCCCATTTTTCGAACGACTTTTCCCATTTTTCGAACGAAAATGGCACTTCAATCTGCTTAAAGTAGAACTAGCCTTATAATACAGACTTCAAGGTACTTCCACGGACACTTAGTCATCTTGTGTGTCTAAAACAGTTCATTAATTTTCATGACATGAAATGACTTTGATTTTTGAACAACTTATCGATCATTTTCTGTCACATGTAAATATTACTGCTTCTTTCATTCATATTGCATTTTTTTTTTTTTTACATATATGCCTGAAATGAAAAGCAATGCTTCAAATGTACAGTACCTTTTGCATTTTTTATTATGTTTTTTAAATGCTTTTAAGAAATATTTTTTTAAATATGCGGTACTCCATTTAATGTTTAGCATTTTAAATGTTTAGCATTTTAGTATTATCGTACACACGAAAGTGGAGTGGGTGGTGTATTCCTCTTAGGGTGTCCATAAACGGGCTTTCCAGTATCATGTCCTTATATAGGCACAATTCGCCCTGCTCTTATATAGGCATAAAATCCCAGCCCTTATTTAGGCATTAAACCGTGCACTCCAAATACAGGCATGGTCTCTGACATCCGTCCACCCTAACGTCACAACGAGTTCTTGAAGAACAGACCCCTGGGCTGCGGGAGTTTCCCTAGTCCAGGACTATTGATTTCTTCAAGGACTCATATATTATACATGAACCATTATTCCTTAGGGGTTCATTCAAGACGTCTTTTGCTGTCCGACTCACGTCAATACTAACATTCTGAGGTAATTCTCAGATATAAATATACCTTCCCTAGCCCCTGTAAATCAGAGGAGACCTCGACTTCAGAGGAGCCCGTTTCCCGGCCTGACGCACTGAGAAGACGCTGTCATCCCTGAACGCAGAGAGTCCAGCTTCCAGTGATCTAACTTCCCTTGCGGGGTGTTGGAGTTCGAATCAGGCAAAGAGATTCCTACCTCTCTCATTCTTCAGGTATGGAGCAGACTAGAACCTAGAGGGACTCTTGGCATACTAGGCATACTGGGGTTAGCGTACTCTTAGTATACCATAGTAAGGAATACTTCACCTACTTCATACCTCGTCCTACACCTAGGTTAGGTTAGGTACATTGGGGTAGAACTAGATTAGAAACGCATCGTATGAGTACTCGCATTTTTAGTCTGTGTTATTTATGTAACAGCATATGTACTAAAAGATAATGCTCTCGCAGTATTATTTATTTCTACTGCTCACACTGTACATTATTTATCTCGCATACTGTCTTGTGATCGTAACAGCACATTTTACTTACACCAGAAACAAGACTGTTCAATAAATCTTTTATTGAAACGCCCGTCTATTTCTTTCTGTGTAACTTGGAGAAAACTAAGCATGCACGACTGAGCTGAGT
Source organism: Calotriton arnoldi (assembly GCA_963921515.1). NCBI lineage: Eukaryota > Metazoa > Chordata > Amphibia > Caudata > Salamandridae > Calotriton > Calotriton arnoldi. The sequence continues at coordinate 449,225 of CAWUFW010012606.1, forward strand.
GAAATAGTTATCTATTGTTTCTACGACTCTGGGACACGTTCTGATTCTAAAAGGAAACACAGTGGTCATGTTTTGCGGCTGCCAGAAACTACTCCCTTCTTGTTGTCAAGGAGTTTCTAGTGGCCTCTGAGCTAGCTGGCACAAGTAATTAAGTTTAATATACTCGATAGGGACATACTGACCTTAGTCCATGTCAAACCTATAGGATATATTATTCCAATGCGCAGAGCCTATTAGGGAAATAGGAGCTACACTACAGGATCATGAACATGAATATCTAGAATGTAAAACTCGAGAACATATTCGAATATCAGGGGAATATGTGAAATTATACTTATAATTATTTTGTTGCAATTGCACTTTATTTGTCACATAATTAAGTATATGGATTATATATATTTTTTACATCACATGAGCGGTTGGAATTTGAACAATGATATGTAAATTGTATATGAAAAAATGAATTAACCATTACAGGATGGCGGTCACAAGTTGCTTCCAGTAATGCACATGTCCACTTTCTATGTTTAATTTTCACTGTATGTAAACGGAAGTGAAAGAATGCTTGCCTTACCGTGAACAAGCCGTAAAGGCGAAACGCGTCGGTAGAAGGCTGTCTGTACTGCAATAAACAGAATTCAGCATCTTGGAGTGTCCTTAACCCTTTTTTTCTTTCATGGGTGGAAAAAGTTGACGCTATTTTGAGGACGACCGGAGTCCGTTCGGGACCGCCGCGAGGTTAAGCCCCGAACTTCCGGACTACTGTGAGTGATTTCATTACAAGTTCGGGGCTTCCCTTGAGTAACTCCTTGGCCATCATTTGGGACTGGCGTAATTATCAATTTTTCCTACATTTTGGATTGGAGGAGGAGCGCAGGATCAGCGTTTGTGTGGCGAGCCGAGGCAAATAACAAGTAAAGCCAACGGCATTCCCCGTTATAAAACAGCGCGACCACAGGAGCAGCAAGTGGGACACGAGGGGTCGGAGGATCCATCGGGGCCCGGGTGCGCTCCTGTGCAATAGCGGCTAAAAAAACGGGAAGGACGCTGTACCCTCAAGAACTCAAGGAAGCGGAGTAGAGAGTGAGGGCCAAGTAACATGGGCTCACTAACTATACCAAGGTGATACAAATGCACACACGTTGTGCACGTGTAGTGTAAGATCTTGGTATTTAGCGGAAAGATGGCCGCTCTAAAGAAGGCAAAAGGAAAGAGATGTTGAACGTGCTCTTTTTTACCCAGGTGACGGAAGGAGACACCGCAACGGGCCCAGCTAGTAAAGAGCATTCCCTACTGAATAATGAAGTACAAGCTCAACTGCTATATGACAAACTAGAAAAATTTACAGAAGAGAGATGTCAAAATGGTGGGAGGCGGAATCCCTACAAAAGTATATTGATGTGGGGCGTGTCCCCCGGGGACTTCGCATTTACACCATTCCAACGTACGAAAACCCAGGTCCAGAGAGGCTTGACGATTGGGCGGGCAACTCCAAAGAATGCTCCATGGTAATGATGCGTATTTTAATTAAGTACGCCTTGAAAGATCGAACAAAGATCTTTGAAGACATCGAGACAGTAACAGCAGAATTATCTAAATTGGTGTCAAAAGAAAGTTTGGAGGATTTTATGTCCAAATTACAGATACGTATGGCCAAAATTGAAGAGGAAAGTACAATTAAAAAGCAAAGAAAATTCATAAGGGACTTCAAAGATTATCAATCAGGGAGAACCCTAACATTTCACAAGAAATATGACCATCTTTTCTTAGAGGGAAGTGAACAACAACAAATTAAAAATACAGGAGCCGCGACAATTGGCCCTGGTGAAAAGGGCAATGTGACGGAAGAGAGTGATGTGTCAGACAGCCTGCAACACCTCAGATGTCTCAGTGGAAAGATTGAGCCAACAAACATTAACGAGTAATCAAGGTAGAAGCAATTTCCTAAAGCAATTTCAATTGTTAAATAAAGCCAAACAGAATCAACAAAATGTGGAGCAGGATTTTCAGCGAGGCCGGGGACGAGGGCTTCGCAGCAAAACCAGAGGAACAAGAGGAACAAAAAAGCAAGGCGGAGACAGAAAGGAAGATTCCAACAAACCAATGCCAATGGTTACCCGGGCCAAGAGAGGGATGAAATGACGGTTGTAAACCTCTCAAAATGTGAGTTAACAACTACAGACATAAATTTATTAACTCTGGGTCTCTCTTTTTGTCCAACCAGAAGTATGGATTATGTGCAAACACGTATCGATGTATTTTGTTTCTTGCATAAATTAAAACTCAAGAAATGGTTCCACATGCATGCACCTAGAACGAAATCACAAAGTAATGCTGCATTGTCGGACACTCTGTGCATATCAGATATGGAAACTTTACATACACTAGCTCAATTGGATGACAACACTGAACATCGTGCGGATCCATATGTAAATCTTGATAATTTGAATGTAAAAGTTGACGATGCATGTCCTAGTGGGTTTAGACCCAAGTCAACCTTTGTACCTATAATACACTGTGATGCGTTAGAGGTATTTGAAAAAGTGTAGTCAAAGATTTAAAAAGATGCAATACTCTGGAAAAATCAGTCCAAACGTAATCTCACAGCAACCCAGATCACGGCATTGGAAAGCCTTAAATTAGATCCAACTATTGTTATAAGGCAATCTGATAAAGGGGGCAATGTTGTGGTTTGGGCCAAAGAAGATTATTTAAATGAAGGACTGTGACAATTAAATGATCCAATGTGTTATCAAGTGGCATCTAAGACAGAGGTGTTATCCTCCAATATGAGATATAATGAATTGTTATGTGAGTGGAGGGACAAAGGGCTGTTGGAGTGGGAGGAGTATTGTAGTTTGAGTTGCAAACATGCTAAAACTCCTATACTTTATCTCCTTCCAAAACTACATAAAACCCTGTTAATCCACCGGGGAGGCCAATACTGCCCTCCATGGGCTCACAATTAGAAATGACATCTAAGTACATCGATTTTTACTTAAGACCATTTGTAATTGTTTTACCTATATATTTAAGAGACACCATGCATTTCCTGAATATGATTGATGGACTGACGTGGGAACAAGATTATCTACTTATCACACTGGATGTGACTAGTTTATACACATCCATCAGGCATGATCTGGGGATCCAGGCCATTCGTCATTTCCTACGGGCAAGACCGATATCATTATTACTACACACTGAAATGTTGGTCGAGATGATAAGGTATTGTCTGACCAACAATTTATTTTACTTCGATGGAAAACTGTACAAGCAGACACAGGGCACAGCAATGGGCACCTGCTTTGCCCCCAGCTATGCGAATCTTTTCATGGGCTGGTGGAAGGAGCAGGTGTCCAGTTGCTGTGAAATGTACGAGGAACAGATTATTTTATGGACAAGATTCATCGACGATATTTTTTAAATTTGGAAAGGTGATGAATCAAGTGCAACAGCCTTTATATCGTCGCTGAATAATAACATCTTGAACATAGAACTTACATCACATATGAGCAAGATCAAGATCATTTTTCTAGATGTGGAAATTTTAGTGCGAGGCAATCATCTGGCCACAAAGCTTCACAGAAAAGAGACTGCTGGCAACAGTCTGTTGGATGCCTCCAGTGCTCATCCGTACAATCTTATTCAAAGTATCCCCTATGGGGAACTCATTAGAGCTAAAAGGAATAGTGGCACTGACAAGGAATTCATGGCAGAAAAAGTGCTAATGTGTAAAAGATTTGAAGCTCGGGGATATACCAAGAAGGTAATCCAAGTAGCTGTGGCAAAAGTAGATAAATTCCAGAGATCAACTTTGTTGAACCCCAAGCAAGGAGAGGGAGAACAGGTTGGGAACCAGATTAGATTCATAACCACCTACTCAAGCCAGGCATATAAAGTAAGAAAGATACTGAACCGCAATTGGCATATTTTAAAAACCGATGCAGTCCTGGACAAATACTTACATGAATCACCTCTAATAACATTCAGAAAAGGGAGATCTTTGAAAGATGAGTTAAGTCGGAATCTGGTTACATCACAGACAACTACCAACCCACGTCAGAACACATCAGGGTTTACATGTTGCATGCACTGTAAGCATGTGTGAGCAGTAAGAATTGCACTAAAATTAAGGTACCTAATAGCAGCAAAGACTTTTCAATCAAGGGGAGCTTTGATTGTAACACTGAGTTCTGTGCATATTGTCTGATCTGCCCGTGTAAAAAGTATTACATAGGTAGTACGATACACAGAGCCAGAAAAAGAATTTTAAAGCACAAACGAGCCATACGACACAACAATGAACAATATTCAGTAGCTCGTCATTTTAAAGCTCTGCATGGCCAAAACGACAAACTTTTGTCGTTTGTAATTCTAGTTGCGGTAAAATCACAGGAGAGGGGGGACGATAGAGAACGTCAACTCAGGATATTAGAATCCAAGTATATCATAGACTTTGAGACATTATTCCCTGTAGGTCTGAACTCCAGTGAAGAGTTAGCGGTTCATCTGGGTTAATTTGAATGTTGTACATGTAAATAGCAAGCCGGTTAACAAATGTAATTGACAATTTAAATCTTGGTATCGACTAAATCTTTTCTACTATGAAAGTATGCATTGAACATTTTTAACGTGTATATGGGATTTTATGTATGATGGTTTTTTTCTTTTCTTTTTTCTTTCGTTTTTGTTAATAGGAACATGCACTATCTGGGGATAACTGTACAACTAAGCAGCAAAGCTTGTAATCGAATCGTGTACAGAGAAAAGTGACATTAATCCTATACGACACATCTACCGTATTTCGTATGACAAAGCCCATTGGGGCAGGATTGCCAATACTGGAAATAACAAATTTACAATAAGCCTGCGGGTTCATTTAGGCAGGATGATTAGCCCACTGGGGCGGAATCAAGCATTGTAACAACAGTTAGATTGTATACTGTAGTGCCCGTTTGGGCTGTATGTATGTGAAAATGCACTTGGTTGAATTCATGTTGTTAAGAATGTTATACAGCACATATAAGTCATTTGCGATTCAAAGATCATGCTATAAAGAACGCATATGGATCATGAACATGAATATCTAGAATGTAAAACTCGAGAACATATTCGAATATCAGGGGAATATGTGAAATTATACTTATAATTATTTTGTTGCAATTGCACTTTATTTGTCACATAATTAAGTATATGGATTATATATATTTTTACATCATATGAGCGGTTGGAATTTGAACAATGATATGTAAATTGTATATGAAAAAATGAATTAACCATTACAAGATGGCGGTCACAAGTTGCTTCCAGTAATGCACATGTCCACTTTCTATGTTTAATTTTCACTGTATGTAAACGGAAGTGAAAGAATGCTTGCCTTACCGTGAACAAGCCGTAAAGGCGAAACGCGTCGGTAGAAGGCTGTCTGTACTGCAATAAACAGAATTCAGCATCTTGGAGTGTCCTGAACCCTTTTTTTCTTTCATGGGAGGAAAAAGTTGACGCTATATATATATATATATATATATCAAAACTAATGGCCCGCTCCGGTCAGCTCCTGTCTTGAAAATTTCGGGGTGATTCGATAAGCGGGGGCCAAGTAAAAAGGGGGGGTCCCAAAACACTTTTTCCCCATGTTAATTTCCATAGGAAACTTTAGACACGGCTACAGCCCGAACTGCTGAACGGAATTACACCAAATTTGGCAAAAAGGTAGCTCTTTTTTTTAAATGGTGTAAATCCGTTCAGTAGTTGCTGAGAAATTCAAGAAATAAAAATATCGATATCCGAGCACCGAGGAGGAGTCGCGACTCCTCCCGAGCATGAGCTTCACTCTGATTAGCTGCCAATACTCCAAACCAGGAAGTGTTGGCAGCCATCTTGTGACTCGGTAATCGAGTCACAAGAAAAAGGGGGGAAAAAAGTGAACAATGAAGAAAAGGGGGCAGGGTAGAAACACCCTGACCCCCTAGGCCTGCTCAGGGGTCCCACAAGGGCGATTCGTTTGTTTTAAGCCCCCGGGTGGGCCAGGTCCCGGGGGCAATTTAAAATTATGGGGTTGGGGCCTGTGGAGGCCCCAACAGCCCCAGGGACCGCCACCTCCCCGGGGCTTTCCTCATAATGTGCGGGGGCACGCGGCCCCCCCGCTGCCCCGGGGACCACCACCTCCCCGGGGCTTTGTTTTAATACAGACGGGGGCTCGTGGGCCCCCCCAAGCCCCGGGGACCACCACCTGTCCGGGGCTTTCCTCATAATGTGCGGGGGCACGCAGCCCCCCCACAGCCCCAGGGACCGCCACCTTCCCGGGGCTTTTTTCCCAAAAAAGCATGGGGGGGCTCCTGCCCCCCCACGCTGCCCCGGGGACCACCACATCCCCGGGGCTTTGTTTTAATAGGGGCGGGGGGGCCTCACGTGCCCCCCGCATCGCCGGGGACCGCCACCTCCCCGGGGCTCCAATTCAATTTAGAGAAGTGTGGGGAGGGGCTTCTGCCCCTCCCCACACTGCCCCGGGGACCACCACCACTCACCCTGCCATAGCAAACTCTGCTTTGCTTTTTGGAAGCGAGAGCAGGTGCTCTCGCTTCCAAAAAGCAAAGCAGAATTGCTTTTGGTCAAGGGGAGCTGCATGTCAGCAGCTCCCCTTGCCCAAGAGCAATGCCGGCTCCCGCAGGAGGCGGGGAGACGGCTGGGATCGTGGGGGCATTGGGGCTCCCCTCACGGTCCCCAACATGAGGCCAGGCCCCGGGGGATGGGGTCCCCGGGGCCAGAAGTGGCCAAGGGAAGGGGGGCCACGCAGCCCCCCTTCCTAATTAAAAATAAAATAAAAAATTATTTTTAAAAAAAGATCGAGGCACAGCCCCGGGGGATGGGGTCCCCGGGGCGATAATTGGCCTCTGGAGGGGGGCCACGCTGCCCCCCTCCAAAAAACAACAAGGCTGGCCAGGCCCCTCCCATAAAATAAATAAATTTAAAAAAGAAAAAAGAAACTGGCAACTCGCCGGAGGTCCCGCCCCTCCCTGCATGACTCTGCAAAGGCACCCCCTGGCACGTTCTAAGTTGGGGGATTAAGTCCCCTTCATTCCTGAGGGTCCCTGGGGGCCAACTAGCCCACCAGGTACCTCCAGTAAGCCCCACACAGTGGGATTGCTGAGAGGTGGTCCGAGGCCACGCCCCTTTTTACACCACTCTGCAAACGCGCCTCTTGGCGCATTGCTGGTGGGGCGATGAGGTCCTCTTGTGTCCTGAGGACCTCAGGACACAAGTGGACTTCATCCCCCTAGCAGCAGTGCGCCAGGAGGCGTTTGATACTGTCAGGAGTCGATGGGCCCGGATCCGGTCAAGTGACTCCCTTGAACATCTGGAACATCTGGTTCCGTTGCTCGTTCTAAATGCACAATTATTTGAAGGTGCATCTGGGCCTTGAGCATGCCAAGTTAATATGGGCCTGTTGGATCTTGGTGGGCTTGCGCAGTGTGGAGGACATGTAGCCCAGTTGGCCCCTTAGGTCCTGGGCGCTGATCCAGCGGAGTTGAAACTTTGATGACTTTAGCAAGCCAAATTGTGGTGTGCCAATGAGGACTGGGACATGACATGCACGGGTAGACCTGTGTTTACGGGGATGCCAAGTGGGTTAGTGCAGGGAAATATGTCAAACCCGTGTTGGCCTCTGGGGAGGACATTTCCAGTATGGCAGGCTCATGTGAACCCATGAAAAAGAGCATTTCAAGCACAGAAGGCTGACTGTGCCGCCTGTGTAGCATTGGTCACTATTCCATTTCAAATGCACTGGTGTGTGCCATTTGAGGCCATGCCAAATAACAAAGTACTAGGGGCTCGACAGGACTAACCGTGGCATTTTGCCGGTCTATTTGCAGGGGTCTCTAAGAACAACAGCATGTAAAGAGTGGCTTCAAGGACATATAAGGCAAAATTCGATTCTCTAGCATCCAATTTGTTAAAGATGAGCGGCTTAGGAGCTCTGGCTGCTTCTATGCTTTCTGTGAGCATGTGATGGATGGATGGCAGCGTTGTCGAGCTTTAAATAATGGCATGGGTATCCCCACAGCACAACCTCAAGCTCTAAACATGTCACCACTCGCATGACAGTAGTGTGTTTCTACTCTCTGATTTCTTATGAGATGTTTTCTACCTGACTATTGCAGAGCTCAGTTGTAGCTGTCGAACCCACAACGCACCTATTTCACTGCTTACGAGCGACCTGACACATGCTGCATTTAGTGTCCGGTACATCTTGCGGTCATGGGTCAAGAACCACGTTGGGTTTTCCTGATGGCAGCTGGGTGGTATCTTTTGTTGTTTTGTGGTCCTCTGTGCTGCTGGTCACCTGGGTAGCTTCTTAATGTTGTCTTACTCTAGAACCAATCCTTCTCTTAATGAACACATTTCGTTTTGTGTTACGGGGATGTGAAAACTCGTGCAACACACAAATATGTTGTAAAGCACCTGCCCCGCTACATTGCCACTTAGGGACATAACTGAAACAAACACTTTTACCCTTTAAAGACCTGAAGGTCCCCCTTCCACAAATGATGTGGTCCCTCGTGGTTTTGTCCCCATTTGAGCTACCTACGTGACCAACTCCTGAACCTTGTCTTGTTATATTTTGCTTGTTTCACCCTATCCTCTTGCCAGCAGCGGATTTTGAAAAGCATGCCTCTAATTATATAATTAGTGGAATTATCAGTGCCTCTCCTTTTCTTCCAATGAGTCTGACACAAATATTAAGCATGTCATACAAAACGCCTGCTGGGTTCGACCTCGCTTCATTTTAAGTATTATTATTTTTTTTTTAATATTCAAGTCGTGTTCTGACACTTTCTAATGTATAGGCTATGCGTTATCATCTACAGGCATGCTGCTGGTAGGGAGCACACTCTCTCCATACTGTGCCCATCATTGGAGTTGCTCTTCTAATTGATGGATAGGTAGGTGGACAGATTTATAAAGCCAAATTAAATGGACCGAACAATCCTGGGAAATAATCCTTCAAAGGATATCTAACCAAATGGATGACTTCACTGAACATCTGAAAGCAGCTCTTTGCCGCTCTCCTCCGCTCAGAGTATGACGCCCTGTGGGCCTTGGAGTCCAGCCCGAATTCTCAGTCGTGGCCAGGACAGACCACTATAGCTAATGACACAGAAGAGGATAGTTTAATTTCTGACTTCTTACTCACGGTCTAGGCAATAGTGTCCTAAGTACGTCTAGACTGTGCCAGCTGTCTCTAATTGTTCCTTCCTAAATGCCCAATTTACCGTAATTATCCCCAGAAAAGTCATTAGACGCATGGGAGCTTATCTTTTTCTTTTGGTGGTAGCTGCTGGTCTAGGGGACACTGTTCTGTGCAATAATTAACTCTGTTCTAGTCCGCAAAATATTGAGAATACAGTTGTACTGCTGATGCTCCCAAGAGATGGCCTGTTATGAAATATCCTAACAGTGAAATCTTTTCGAGTTGCAGTGTTAATTATTGCTCTGGGCGAGGTTTGCCTCGCCTAATTGTGGGAGGCTGTACAGTCTTAAAGTAGGAACTGGTATGAAAACGGTACCCCTCAATGACGTCCTTGTGATTTGAGCTCCCACTCTCCTCAAAAAAATACTAAGAATGTCTTGGATACCTGCCTTACTCCCCTCCTGCAAGGGCTGAGCGTTGTTAAATTGACTAACCCCAAATGCGGACCAACATCTTCCTTGAGGCAGGCCACTTTTGGAAGATGACGGGGCAGATTTACAAGGACTGGCGCATCCCTGCAAATCAGCAGGGATGCGCCAGAATAGATGCGACATGCAATTCCCCCCTTGCGCCACCACGGATGCGTCGCATTTACAATGCGGCGCACCGTGGCGCAGGGATAGGCAGATGCGTGTCGCATCTGATGGCGTAGGGCGGCGCATTGCTGGAGTTGTGTCACAAGCGCGACGCAACTCCAGCAATGCTCAGGGCCGCCCATACCTAACGTGCTGCGCCACTCCTTACGCCTGCTTCAAGCAGGCGTAAGGATTTGTCGCAGCGGCCTCTGAAAGTGACTCAGTGAAATCTTGTAGATTTCCCTGCGTCACTTTTATGAGGCTTTTTCCGAGGGAACGCCCACCCTGCATACATTAAACCTGACGCAGGTTTAATGTGGCGCAGGGCTTTACAACGGGAGATGAGTCACGTTGTAAATAAGTCGCAACGTGGCGCATTGTTTACGCCGCCGCAAGTGACGCAACGGCAGCGCAAATGTGTCGCAAGGGGCTTGTAAATCTGCCCCGTTGTTTTCTGCTGTCAGTGTGCATCCTGGTGACTTCTCACCTGAGCACAGGTAGTACCAGCATCCGTCTATTGAAGGCTTGTGACTAATGAAGGAGCTTTATATTGGTTAAATTAATCTCACGCTTCACAGTCCTGAAATGGTTAAGCACCTCACCTCCTTACAATCCCCACACCCAGCTCATGTTAGCTACCCTTGTAGTGCTTCCCACGTTCAGGTGTCGATGTCCCGGCCTTCTGGCAGTGTTGTTTCTCTCAGCAACTATGACATGAGTCTCACAACGACCACTAGACTCTTGATGGGTTTTTAGGGCGGTTTGTTTGATGGATTCTCTTTCTTTTTCAGGATTTGCTGGCATCTGGTCAGCACCTGCGATGCCATGCCTGGGTCTGCAGTGGTGCACCCCAAGGCGAGAGAATGGTTGACCTGACGTCAAGTCATCCACCAGGACTTGCATGGGTCACGGGTCAGTCCGATGCTGGCAGAAGCCTCTAGCTTCACTACCATGTGGAAAACACACTTTTGCCATAAAAACAGAGGGGCATATTCTCAAGGACTCATCGCCGATTTATCGGCACTTTAGCGCCGCGAAAGTGGCGATAGAGTCATCGCCCTATTCCCGAGCTGGTGCAAACTGCCGATATCACCAGTTTCCCAGCGAAAGCTGCCGCAAAAAACATCGCCACGGATGAGAGCGAGAACTAACGCTAATGATATGCAAAGTAGGCGTACCCGTGCAAAAACACACGAAAACACCACCTCGCGATATTCTCAACGACCAGCCAGATCCGCAATGCGACCCAAAAACAGGCGAAAACGTCGCGTTAGCAGCAGGGATTTAACACCTGCCTTCTACTGGTGTAAAGCCGGATGACAACCTGCAGCATGAAAGGGAGCCCAGCCCAGAGCCACATCTGAAGACCAACACATGTCATGGAGCTACTGACCATGCAGCTCGGAGACCCAAGAGGTCCACAACACCCACCGCCACCACCCCCAGGACCCCCCCGGCCTACCACCGAGGCAGCGGAGAACAAGACAGCTGACCTTCCCAAAACGGCATGGCCCCACAGCCACACAATTGCAGAATGTGGGGAGAGGTGGGAACCAAGTTTGTGTGAAGGAGGCAAGTCACCCATAAGTAAGAATGTACACAATGCCAAGTGTGGCGGTGATGTGCTGGACAGACTACAGTATGGAGAGCACAGACATGTCCATGTGGACATATACTGCTGGTGTCTGTAGTGTTGTGGAATGTGGACGGAACCATGTTACCTCAGGCAGTGGGGAAGACCCCGGTCATGTATCCGTGTTGTCCCCCACGAAGCGTAAGCGGAGTGGGCTGGGCCGGGGTACGCCAGGCCAGCGTAGGAGTGTGAATAAATAGGCCGGGGCTCTGGGCGTGGTTCACTTCCCGGATGTCCAACGCGTCTGCCAGGGAGACGCCCCTCACCCCACCCTGCCCCTCCACCGCCATTACCGCCAGCCTCCTCAGCCGATCGCTGGCGTCCGCGACACAGGCCGGCAGCGCACCCAGCAGCACAGCACCGCAGAGTTATGTGTGTGCTGACTACTGTCTGCGGCCTACACTGCGGTCAGCAGGGCCCGCAAATCCAATCCAATCCTGACCTGCGAGGACACGCCATCATCTCTGGCTGCACACCCGCTGAGCGCTACAGGTGCCACCAACTCAGTGCACCACAAGTCATCATCAAGTGGCTGTGGGCCCTTGCTGACCGCTGCCTCCGGCCTACACCGCGGTCAGCAGGTCCCCCAATTCCAATTCAGACTTGATTTAATTATGGCAGAGTCCAGTAGGCAACAGACATTGCAATCAGTGCAGCCCGCACAGACGACGCATCATCGCAGGCTGCGCACCCACTGAGCGCTCCAGGTGCCACTAACTCTGTGCAGCTCAAGTCAACGCCACATGGCTGTTGGCCCTTGCTGACCGCTGCCTCCGGCCTACACTGCGGTCAGCAGGGCTCGCAAATCAAATCCAATCCTGACCTGCAAGGACACACCATCATCGCTGGCTGCACACCCGCCACCACCGCCAGGACCACCTCCAACCAACAACTGCCCGAGTCGGAGGAGTCTCACAGTCAGCCTATCAAAGTTGCTCACACCTGTCTTGGATGCCATCATCAGCTTGATACCCTGCACAGCTCTTCAGGTGCCACTAACTCAGTGCACCACAACTCATGGACCCTTCATGATTGAGTTTTGTGCTGTGGACAGCGGGCGCAACAGTGTCACCTCAGGCAGTGGGGAAGACCTGGGACGATGATGAGGAAGATGAGGCAGGTGTACCACACCCCACTGCAGCTGCAGCAGGAATATCCCGAAGGGACCAACTCATTAACAATTTCTACACATGAGCACGCTCAGCTCTGGTGCCCCTACCTCAGTGCAGCTCAAGTCATCGCCACGTGGTGGTAGGCCCGTGCCGGCCGCCGTGCATCTGGTCCAACTAACTCAGTGCACCACAAGTCATGGACCCTTTATGATTGAATCTGTGTGTGTGATCTGATGATCACTGTTGTAGTTGTTGCCAGCACCAACCACTCCCTGAGGGCTGGCTTACACTCACCCCACACACATCCAGCACAGGCGTCACTGGTCATGTGACCCTGGTAATAAAAAGGGGCCGGGCGCACGTGCCCGTAGCCAGTTCCACTATCTATCTAAGTGTGTCCGTGTGGTCATTATGTATGCATGATGGCCCCGGGCCCTACCACATTACATTGTGCTGTGGACAGCGGACGCAACCATGTCACCTCAGGCAGTGGGTAAGACCTTGGACATGTAGCTTTGTCGTCCCCCCCCGTAAGCCTAAGCGGAGTGGGCTGGGCCGGCGTATGCCAAGCCAGCATAGGGGTGTGAAGGATTTGCCCGGGGCTCTGGGCGTGGTTCAGTTCTGGCCTGGACAAGGAAGTAACTAATGAGTGAGTCACTGTTGTAGTGTCAGCGCCACCCAGTCCGCAATCGACAATGTTGCTATGTAGCATTCACCTGGAGGGCGGGCTCGCACGAACGGGGAAATGAAGGCGCGCAAGACCTCTCGGGGTCTTGGCTCATACATGCCAAGTGTTGTGTGTATCTGTATTGCTGCAGCATGAGCCAAATGCCTAGCCTTAATCGCAGCGCGAGTTCAGCCAGGCATGAACTCTACATCTGTGTCCGCCCTATCCTTCCCACAGGCCTACACTCCCGTGGTCGCCCACCTTCAACGGCCAACATCACAGTGTCGTTGTCAGGTTTGTGGACATGCGCAGACAGGCATGACAATGGTGTGCCGTAAGAGTGCAAGTGATGCAACTGCGCAGCGCACACAAGTAAATAGGCTCGGGGGAGGGAGGAGCAGCTGTGAGGCAACGTAACACACAGTGATGCCGCTCATTTGCCACATGCAAGACATGTCGAACATGAATCCCAAAGTCGCACACATCCCACCCCACCCCCAACAAGCCACATCACATTTCCTGAATGCAAGCAGATGACAAACTAACATTCCTTTGTCTGAACTATCAGGCGGAAGCACATCTGCACCTCCGACCTCGGAATTGCATGTGCCCGGCACCCCCTGACAGATACTATAGCAGCTGATGACGACTCCCACACTACGCACAGCCCGACAAAAGACCAATGTATACACACCCCACACACAGAAGTCCTTGCTCGAAGATATCTTGCATGGAATGGCCTTCACACTTACTCCCACACCATCCCAGGCGTACAACCGTTGCACACTAATACAACTCATTGATCCGAGCTGTGGCATTTCATCCACAGAACTGGCGCAGGTCAGAACAGTGCCGCTTCAACCAGAGCCTCTAACGCAATGGCAGAACATCCCGGACACTTGCACAACCCCTGTCAGGTGGAACTGTACCGTGCACGTATGCTGCGTTTACTGAGGGCACTGCCATTGGCAGTGCTGCGGATCAGTTACCGGCTGACCTTCCGCCTTGCCAACGTCACCTGCGTTCTGCCTGTGTTGCATTGTCGATCGTGCATATTCGAGTGGTCCATGGATGTCTGCCTATCCAACAGGACGGTAGCTGAACTGGATTTTGACATGTGTGTGCGCCCCCTGTTGGCCCACAACCAGGAGTGTCACTGTGATACCCGTTTATGGGATGCCTTGATACTTGGCATACATGCTGGCAGCTGGACCTGGGAGGTTGCACAACTCCTCGTGTGCAGTGACCACATTGAACCGCTCCCCTATTGGGCTGTAGTGCAAATTGGTGGAAGGGGGTGGACGCAGCACATCTGTCCGGACCTGCTAATGGATCGCCTCGCCGTCCTTTTTGATGAAGTCGACAACGACCTCATGTTGGAAATGATAGCCTACAGAGCTGCAATCGCTTTCATGGACGAGTGACTACGTACCTGCAGCCACAACAGATTGGAACCCATTGCACATGTCCCAACACCTTGTTGCATCTTGGAGATCTGGTCACATGTCCCACGACAACAGTGGACATGGCTGCATTCGCCTGGACTCCGAATACATGAGCGGACAACAACGCAGGTTAACATACACCTGTGAAAGGTGAGGCACTCCCCCGGAGTGGACAGCGGCGCTTGGCAACGTTCCTCATCCTGACATACTGCTGCATTGGTCTGCATGTTGTGGCACTTATCTTGCCCGTACTGACACGCATATGCTAATAAAGTCTACGCACCTTCACTTGTATTCAACTGTGATGAGTGTTGATTTGAATGACAATGTGTGTCTCACTGCCTATCTGGGTCACGGCCATACATGTGCATTGATAGCATTACCCAGAGAGTATCTTTTTGTGGAATCACTGTCCCTACATTCATCAATACTCTCATGCATAATTGATCAGGGCCATGACACATCAGAGTGAATTTGAATGTTTTATTCGCATTCAGTGGGGTGTTTAAGCTGGACCAGTACAGGGCCATGTAAACCCCACTTTACATTGTTGCCCCGTGGAGGGCCAGCCAGAGTCCATTAGGGATTGACAAGTTCATCGGAAGAGGAAGACTTCAGTCCGCAGTGTGATTGCTGTGTCATTGGTAACCAAACCAAATATGGCAGTCCCTGTCGAGGTCCAAGGTGAGTGTTGCTGAGTGTATCGGGGGACAGTGGAAGGTGTTATTCCATGGCATGATGCAGAGGGCAGAACCAAGCTGAGACAGGCCATATGGCGGAGATGAATGCTACCACTTCATTCTTACCACAAAGCCAGATTCATCATCATCTTCGTCCTCTGATGTGTCAGGTGCCTCACATGTGGGTGGTGGTGTTTAGTCTGCATCACTGTGTGGCACTGACACTTCAGGGGGCGGAGATGTGGATGGAGTAGTAGCAGCAGCATTCCTCCACGCCAGGCCTTGTGGCGGCAATGCCATGATGAGGATCTGCAGGGCATGGAAGATCACAGCTACATCTCGCTGGTGTGCAGCCGTGGCAAACATTCTTTCCGCCTGCATCCGCTCCATGTTCAACATGATCCTCCGCATGTGTCCCAACTCCCAGCTGACATCGCCGGAGCCACTCTGACTAGACAGTTGTTCTTGGCTCAGTCATGACTCCAGCGATGTCAGCCATGGATTGTTGGAGAGCATGGAGCGGACAGTGGGTGTCCGTTAGGGACTGTAAGTGGTCCCTGATGGGACATAGACACCCACGTATGGCATCTAGTTTGGCTGCCATGAGGTCGAACCCCACCCACAGCTGATCAGCCATCTTCTCCTGGCACCCTAACACACGGCGTTGGAATACCATGTGTTGGTCATGGGGGTCCTGGGAGACGTCGTGGTGGGTGTTTCCTGCTGTGTGGTCTGTGCAGGGGGTGGGGTTTCCTCGATGCAGCTGGGCTGCACTGCTCCTGGAGGTGGGGTGCCGAAGCTGTCCATGGGCTGTTGGAGGGCGTCGGTGTCAATGTTGGGGAGGTCCTCTTCATCATCAGTGCTGAGTTGTTGTGTCTGCTCTGCAGGAGGTGTTGATTCTCCCTCTGCAATGTGAAGGGGAGATGCAGATTGTCATTGTGTTCACATGTATGTTGACGCATTGGACAAGTCTACTTACAGACTGCATGACAATGTACATTGTGACTGTTTGTGAGGAGATGCCTATGTGATGCGGGACAGTTGACATTTCTACACCATCAGCGATGTGAGGTTGTACTTGTACATTGTCATCTCACAGTTTCCTGCTATGCCAAATGCGAATGGCCATTTTCTACACACAAGCGGCGGCAGTTGTGTCCTCTGTTCTTTTGTGAAAGTGTTGCAGTTCGTACCACATTGTTGTCAATGTTGAGGTGCTCTGATTCTTATGTGTGTGTGCAGCATTGTGGGTGTGTTGGCCCTTCGGCTCTGATTTGGCTGGCCCTTATCCCTTTCAGGCGATGTGCCTTTGACTTCTGTGCTTATACAGTGCTGAGATGTTGCAGACTTGAGTAAATTGGGCTCTTGGTCGGAGTTGTGACGCTTGGGCATGGTTTGTCCGCAGATGTGCTATACTTAATTGTGCATGTGTGCCATTGTGCCCATCTCCCCCCGTCCCCCCAGTCCCTGGTCATTACTCACCCTGTTGCTGTTGGCTCAGGTCATGTTGTGCAGTGTCCGGTCCCCCAACTCCTGCCACCGTCTCCCCAATGATGACTCGGTCACCATTTCCTCCATCTCATCCAGCTCCTGGTGTGTCGCTGGACTCCCACCTCCAGTCTGCATTGCTGCTTTCAGGTTGGCTGCGGGTTTCAGCTTGGTTTTGCGCTTCACATCAGTCCAGCACTTCTTGCAGTTGTCCACTTCCCTTCTCTTCACTCCGACTGCATTCACCTTGGCGAAAATGGACTGCCATATTGTATTTTTAGTTGCCAATGACACAGTGGAGGTGATGAACAGTTGGTGGTGGTGTTCTATGACCTCCGTAATGAGGATCTGGTTTTCCTGCGTACTGTAAGGCGGGTTCCTCTTCTTCTTCTCCTTGCCCTTCCCTGACCCCAAGGTCCCAGGCTGGTCCTCCGTGGGGCTTGTGGGGTTCTGGTTGTCCTCTGTACTCGCTCCGGCTACCTCCATGGTGCTTCACAGTTGTTTGTGTTTTTTGTTGGCGCTTTTCTAGTAGTTTTTCCCGCCTGACTTGTGGGACTTGCAGGCCTGGCGCTGCTTATCGCTGTATTTTTTTTCACAGTTGGGCCCATCGCAACTTTTTTCACGTTAAGCTTTAGATTTTTATCGCCGTCCCAGTGATTTTATCGTGGACATTTGACACGTTATCAGGACACTATCGCATGTTACCGCCGTGTTGAGAATGGGACGCTAACACAGAGTTATTTTCCCGCGATGGACGGCGATATGTGACATTGCGTTGACCTATTTTGGCGATGATTATCGCACGTTCTTGAGAATATCCCCCAGAGGGTCATATGACCTGCAGCTCAACAAAAACTAAAACTATAGAAAGTGGAAACAGTAGTAACAACAGGTGGTTTACAATGCCCATTAGTACATATTAGCCTGTTAAAATCATAATAAAGTGTTTTAGCTCTCTAAAGAAAAAAGATTTTCAGACAAATGGAAAGGGTATGGTACGACCGTTCTAATGGTGAGCCTAGTAAAGTGCAAGCGCGTGCCCTCCGAAGAGGGATAATAGCCAGGCGTTGATTATACGGTTTCAAAAGTAAATAAAAGCTAGTTAGAACATAGATGCCCAGTGCGATATGGCCTAAAGCTTCAGCCCAGTTCAAATGGATGGCTAACTACTTCAGAGTGCCCACAAGAGAGAATTTCTGTTACAGTTGAATAACCTGTATTTCCATTCAAATATGAATAGAAAGCATGTCGGGCATAGGTCACACTAATTGTTATCCCACCGTTCAGAGTTCTTTGGAATTTTGCTAGATTCACATCTCCTCGTGCGCATACGTGTGAAACATTTGACAGATGATACTAGTTATTTGCTCAGTTTAGTACGTGATTTACAACCTTTGGTGGATTCCTTAAGCTGGTTCTGTAACTAGATTTATCTGGGCTCTTGGCACCACCATAGCATCTGCAGTTCACCTGTCCGCCCTTGTGGCCCGTTGTCTGATGCGTTCTGTGCGTGTCTCGATGACCACAATGATGACATTATGGTCACCGCGCTCGTACACTGTTCGCATTATTGGCTTTCTCCAGGGACCTGAACAAGGATCAGAGCGCGTTGTTTGATATATGAACCTATATCAAGATGGAGGGGTTTAGGGAGTGAATACTTTGGGTTTGGGCATGTAGAAATTGAAAATAAATTGTGTTCCTAATTGCATTAATAATCAAGAACTCCTTGTTGCTAGTGTCTCCACAATGATTAAAATGAAGAAAACAAGCATTGGCAATAAAACATGCATTGGCAATGCCGCTACGTCTGGGTTTGGCAAGCTCCATTTATTTATTTTTGCAAGCATAATCAGTAGACATTAAAAGTATAAATAATTAGAAAGACAGCCCTTCAGAGGTGATGCACACACGTATGCACAATAAAGACAGCCCTTCAGAGGTGATGCACACACGTTTGCACAATAAAGACAGCCCTTCAGAGGTGATGCACACACGTTTGCACAATAAAGACAGCCCTTCAGAGGTGATGCACACACGTTTGCACAATATGGGCAAAAATGGGAATTCGGAAAAATAATTAAAAAAAACATGAAAGACAGAGATTAGCCCAGCATCGAAGGGGGCTACTTGTTAGGCTTGACAAACAAATGCCATCACTCATACTGAGGAGAGCTAGTGGCTGAAGTGAGTGGCCCGTTGCAATTGCTTTATGCTGTCATGGGCAGAAGCTACGAGTGAATGACAGCTAAACAGACCAGTGGTTAAAGCGGCTTGTTCGAAAGGCTGTGTTGCTGTGATGTGTGTTTATATATACACACATGTATGTTTGATTTTTAATAGAAAAATGAGGCTGACAGCACCGCTTAAACTGTGTAGGCCAGACCTAAAACAAATAGCAATTATTTTGCCACAAGATCCACATATTGGCCTCTAAAGTCTCCTTTTCAGTTTGGTGGAACCTTCTTTGCTATCATCACAGACTAGACAGAGCTTCTTCCAAAACTTCTCAGCAACTTATTCATAAAGAAGCCCTCTGGTCTCCACTTACCAATTATATATCTGCTTCTGCACTGCGTAATCAAGATAGCTCTTTTGTTTTTCAACCACCATAAGTGGTGTACAGTCATCATTTTGTTTCTTTCTAGGATACAATTTTCTGTTATAACTTCAATGTTTCAATATAATGACAGTTGAAGATATTGTAGTGTCTTTGCTTCCTTTCCTTTTCTCTTTTTCATTCTCTTTTCTCCTTCTTTCCCCACCTTATTTTTCCTTTCTTCCTTTCCCTCTTCTCTATTTCTTCTCTTTTTTCTACCCAAAAAAACCTCAAAATGTAAAATGCTATTTTGTCTTTAGGTACAATTCTTTTATTATTGCTTTTCTTTTTCTGGAATATTTGTATACTTAAGATAGATTTGTGATTGTCATTTATTCCATCAAATCATCTATTCAATTTGTTTAATCCAAAGCTAATTTTCCTATACGCCTGTTAGTTATTGTACCTGTTTCAACATTTTTCTCTTTTAATAAAGCTCTTTAAACATAAAAAGATCCACATATTGAATGGTATATTTGTAGGTGCTTTTATCTGCCAGATGGACAGTAATAAACTCTTATTCTGGGGCCAGGGCTAACTGTTTGTCCATAGATGTTAAACTATAGTTTGATCTTTCGATCGTCCGATTATACCGTGCTGTTTTTGTTTGTGATGCTCCCTTGGGTCTTGTTCGCACTACCAACAAGCATTTGCAATGCAACAGGTCTCGCGTTTACGCTAGTTTGAGCTATTGGCATTGTAAATGACAATGCCTTTTATTTATGTTTTCGTTTTTGAAACATAAATAAAACGCATTATCATTTACAATGCCAATAGAAACTCGCATAAATGCGAGACATGTTGCATTGCAAATGCTTGTTTTATACGTGCTGCCTCACTCTGATTGGAGGGAGCACTGCTGGCCACACTTTCATTAGAGAGAATGCTGGGGCTCATTTGAGTAGATTACCTGACCCAGCATTCCACTATTCCTCCTGGAAAGCTGTTATTTATCTTGATGTCTTTCTTTCAGCCCTTAAAAATAATGAACTGTTATATGTTCTAGTGAGTACGGGCTGTCCATTTCATGTGTACTCTTATTCAAAAGTCTATAAAATTCATTCACTGTGTTGCCCCTTAAATCATTTCCAAAATACAATGACTTTGGTTTTCTGGCAAAATCTTTTTATTGCAGTTTCAAAGGTTAACAGCTCGTGAGACTCAATACAGCAGTACAGTAAGCCAAGAGCGATGAATAGCGAGAGTTAAAACACATCTTCCCACAAGTACTCGGCAAGGTCTGTTCCATTCACAGGTACAAATGTCCTCCTAGTCGGTTAGTTCAACGAACCATCAACATAATACTTGACGCATCTGTGCTACATTTACTCAAGTTCACAATTTAAACAGAAAAAGTAAGTAAGTGGACAGAACAAAACAATTCCGTGATTTGTAACACATGCGAACTGAGAATCAGAGGGCTCTGGTGGTCAGGCAGAGGCGTACCCGGGACGGGGGCAACGGGGCAGGCACCCCTCCCACCACAGGCCCGGGCAGGCGGAGACGCAAGGAGCAGGAGGCTCGGGCATCCCTTGGCCTCACAGCTCACACCACGGGGCTTGGCGTACTAAGTCTGAAAGAGATGCAGCGCACGCAATCTGGGACCACAGGCGAAAAGCGGCAACTCTTCCGACAAGTAAGCCACCAACGGGCTCCAAATATAATCAAACCCTGTACGGGCATCTGCCATTATGTCTGCCAAGTGCTCAAGAGCCAAAGCCCGCCACAGCCGGGCGTGCCATTGGGAAAGGGAGCGGGGCTCCAACTTCTTCCATGCCGCTACCACCGCCATTTTGGCCGCCCCCAAGCACAGCCACATGATGGAGCGATTTCCCCCCCTCCAGTTTGGTGCTTCAGACAGCGATCTCGCACCCCCAAAAGGACATGTTCCATGGACTCTGAGATTGGATAACCTAGGATCTTCCTGATCTGGGCAAGAACTTCTTTCCAAAAAAGTTGGATGGAAGGGCAATCCCACCAAATGTGGCGAAAATCGCCTAGCAGACCACAGCCCCGCCAGCACCTATCTGAAGTATCTGGAAAGAGGGTATGGAGCTTTTGGGGATATAGGTACCAATCATACATAAGTTTGGAATGGGCTTCTCTAAGGAACATAGATCTATTAAATTTCCCAATATCTTTGTAGAGCGAACCCAATTGTTTCTCTGTCAGAGGGGTCTCTAGGATGGTGTCCCAAAAGACTGTGTGTCTTGGGGGCAGCAAGGGACCTGACGTATGCAAAAGAGAGTAGAGAAACGAGATACATCCCCTCAACGTGCCCCCAGATTGCACACACCTCTCTATAGGAAGCAGGTCTCGAGCAGCAGCAAGTCGCATCTGAGGTTGTAGCAACCAATGCATCAGCTTTAGGTATTGATATTTTTCTGTCACTGGGAGTTTAAAAGCTGCTATGCAGCTCTCAAAGGAACGTAGATCGCCTTGAACAAACATGTCTGACACCATCAGACAGCCTCCCTCCTTCCATTTATCAAAGAGACCCTATAGTTGGGCAGGGGGAAAGCCCGAGCTAAAGTGGATGGAGGGGTAGGGGGACAGGAACATTGTTAAAGGTAAAGTCTTTGTGACCGCTTCCCATGCGTTGAGCGTGGTAGCCGGAGGGGTGCTAAGGTAGGCGTTTTTTGCCTCTGCTTTGGCCACCAAAGGAGCTCCCAGATGGTTCTACCCACAACCATCCTGTCCATATGGAGCCAGTGTCTGTCTAAGGCCCTGAGGGACCACTCTGAAATGATTTGGAGTTGGGCAGCCCTGTAGTAAAGGAGAAAGTATGGCATGGACAGCCCCCCTGCAAGTCGCGGTCTGGATAGTAGTTGGTGAGCCAATCGGGCCCTCTGCCCCTGCCAAATGAATTTCGTCGTCATCGTCTTCAGATCGGCAAATAATTCTCTGTCTACCGGGATTGGGAGGCCCTGGAAAAGATAGAGGAGCCGGGGCAGCACATTCATCTTAACATCGTTGATTCTGCCTATCCAATTGATGTATGCGGAGCCCCACTTCTTAAAGTCCGCCTTAAGTTGTCTTAGCAGGGGGGGTGGGGAATTGGCTTTATATAAATCTAATGGGTTAGGTGTGATTTTGATGCCCAGGTAGGTGACTTCCTTATGGGCACTTTTAATTGGAAGGATTCTGCTATTGCAGCCATTTCCCCCTGAGGAACCGTTAAGTTAAGTAAGAAGGATTTCAAAAGGTTAACTTTGAAGCCCACCACTTTATTGAATGTGGTAAGCTCGGTCTGGATTGCCGGGAGTTATGTACGGGGTTCCGTGACAGGTAGCAGGACATCGTCCGCAAATAGAGATATCTTATGATCGTCTGGCCCGAATTTAATCCAGTGTATCTCCGGGTTAGCCCTAATACACGCCGCAAATGGCTCTATGCATAGCGCAAAAGGCATGGGCGATAGGGGGGCAGCCCTGATGGGTACCCCGTGAAAGACAAAAAAAATCTGAGGCCACCCCGTTAACCAGGACTAGGGATCTGGGACAATGATAATTCGCCAGCAGCATGCCCAAAAAAGTATTGCCAAAACCATATTGTCGCAAGGAACACCTCAAGAAGGACCAATCGGCCCAGTCGCAGGCCTTCTCTGTGTCGAATGATAGTAAGGCCGTTGGGATATATTTTTTATGCGCTTTCTCAATCAGATGGACTATTCTGCGTAAGTTATCGAGCATCTGGCGCCCCTTGATAAAGCCAGACTCATCCTGGTGTATCAAGTCTGGAAGAAGCTCCTCAAGTCTGCTGGCCAATATTTTGAAGTAGAGTTTAGCATCTAAATTTAGAAGCACTATAGGTCTGTAAGAGGAGCATAGTTGTGGGTTTTTCCCTGCCTTAGGGATAAGTGTGATCAACTCCTCCTCCATTGAGGGGGATACCTGATGTAGGGTCGCTATTGTATTAAAGAGCTCTGTCAGGTGGGGTGTCAACTCTGCCCCAAATGTTCTATAAAACAAGGCGCTAAAGCCATCAGGCCCCAGGGACTGCTGAAGTTTTAAGGCATCTATTGCCTTCTATACCTCCTCCTGTATTATAGGTTGGCTCAGAGATCCGTTAGAAGCCGAAGAGACCTGCGGTAGTTCAAACAAATTCAGATAGTGTAGCTGGCCTCCCTCACTAAGGAGGTCCGCCTTATAAAGCGCTTTATAGAATTCCCGAAAGGCTCCCGCCTTCCTCTCTTCCCCATAGTGTGGCGTACCCGAGCCATCAATTATCGAGCTAATGTATTCCTTCTCTTGTTTAGCTCGTAGCTGCCGCGCCAGTCGTGAGCCGATTTTGTCAGTGCCCCCGGGCCTGAAGGCGTAAATGGGTCTTTTCAGCTCTATTAGTGTAGATTGCCTGGATTTTACCTCTTTTTTTGTAATTTTAAATTTTTATTAGTGCATGATATCGAAATTACATGTATCAAAATTCATCTTTCAATAGCAATTCGGCACTTACACAAGAAAACACAAAAGAGAAAAAAAAAAACATGAGTTAAGATCATCAAGCACAGTTTTGTTGATTTATCCCCACCCACCCCGTCCTCCCGCCAGGAGTTGTACACAGTCCCTTATCTTTGGTTTGAATATAAACTAAATAAATCCTCTACCTTTCGAGTCATCTAGTCAATGGTTCCCAAATTTTTAAACCTTTTGATCGGGCCCGTATCCCTCTTTTTTCGTAAATAGCTTTTTCAAAATTATAGTTAGCCACCAAACGAGACAGCCATTGGTGAAAGCCTGGGGGAGTTGGATCTAGCCAAGCAGAAGCCAGACATAATCGCAGTACCGCCATACCAATAAAAAACAATTTTTCTCCCGGCTTCCCTTGTAGTTCCGGGTCCACCCCAAGTCCAATCAGGGATGGAGAGAGAGAAAGATCACTACCAAGCACCTCTTTAAAAAGGTTGAAATCTCTTGTTTTAAATTACTTAGAGCGTTGCAGGAAGCAAACATATGATTTAGATCCGCCTGATATAGTGAGCATCTGGGACATAGAGTCCCTTTCCCTGTCCCCCACTTTGCAATCTTCTTTGGAGTATAATAGAGTGAAAAGCAGGATTTATAGTACTGGGCCTGGAGACGGGCCGGAATTAGCAGACTTTGCGCTAACTCCGTTGAATGGAAAAATAAGTCTTCCGAAATGCCTATTTCTTCTTTCCACTTTATCGCTCGTGCTTCCATATCATCTGGCATTAATGAGTTAAAAGAATTATAAATAACTCCAAAAGATAATGGTTTACTCTTTCTCAGATTATCTATAATATGGTTATTAACAAAGCCAATCGGGCCACCACCTTTTTTACTTAAAAAATCGCGTATTTGAAGATATTTATAGAAATCTCTCCTATCTAATTCATACCTCTCCTTGAGATTTTCAAAAGTAACTATATCCGTTAAAGAGTAAAAATCCCCAAGTTTGGTTAGGCCTTTTTCCCGCCACTTTCTAACTACAGTGTCTTTAAAAATTTCCGGCAGATTGGGATTATTACAGATCGGTGTGTTATAATTCAAACGACCTAATCCCAACATTTTACGAACCGATTTCATAACTCTATATCCACCGGCCAGCGTCTTAAAGCGTACCTTCTTATAGTGGCAACCGTTTAAGAATCTCCAAGCCCATCCCCATGCATCTTCACCCATTATAAGTTCAATAGGTGTCGGTATGTCTTCTGAAGGTTTGTCTTTTGACTTATCAGTAATAAGAGTTAGATTACACAAAAGAGTAGTTGCCCAGTAATAAAATCTTACATTTGGTAAAGCCAACCCACCCCTTTCTTTTGGCAAATTTAAGTATTTATAAGCTCTTCTGGGTTTTTCATATGCCCAGATAAAGCGCGAGAATAAATCTTCCATTTTCTTTAAACAATTGGTAGTAAATTCTAACGGAATTGCCCTTAAAAAATATAAAATTTTTGGGAAAAAAGCATTTTTATTAAATTACATCTACCTATTAATGATAGATGTAAATTGTGCAGTCTTGCTAGCTCAGTTTTTGTTTTAACTATCAGTGGATCGATATTACCATCCACAATAGTTTCTAGATTAGTCATAATATCTACTCCAAGATACGTGGCCTTATCAACCTGTCTAGTATCATTGCCCATGCTAACATTCTTGCAGATGATTTGAGTCTTAGTACTATTAAGAGAATATCCGGATAGTTGCCCATATCTCGCCGCCTCTGCCTCGACCTCACACATAGATACTCCCGGGTTAGAGGTTACTAAAGCAATGTCATCGGCATAAGCCAACACTTTAGTTTCCCAGCCATGGGAAATGATGGGGCTGATATTTAAATTAGCCTCCAGTTGTCGTAGGAAAGGATCTATATAAAGTGCGAACAGAAGCGGCGAGCTCGGGCATTCCTGCCGGGTACCTCTAGTTATATTAAATGAATCTGTAAGTTCTCCATTTATATATAGTCTTGCTGTGGGTTGAAAATAAAGCAACTTAAATGCCTGTATAAATCCCTGGCCTATTCCGGCCCTTGCCAGGGTCTCCCATAAAAAAAGCCAGGAGACCCTGTCAAAGGCCTTTTCGGCAACAAGCAAAATTAATGCGGTTGGATCCCTAGTAATGTTAGCGGCATCAAAGAGTGATATAACCCTTCTGATGTGGTCTGTAGTGCTACGTCCTGGAATGAATCCATGTTGTCTAGGTGAGACTACTTTATGGATTACCCCCGCCAAGCGGACAGCTAAAATTTTAGAGTAAATCTTGCTGTCGGCATTTATCAAAGTTAGAGGGCGATATGAGCCAGGTTCTAGCGCTGTTTTATTTTTTTCCAGAAAAACTATTATTTTTGCTTGAGTCCATGATTCAGGCGGCCTCCCCCCTTTATATACATGTTCAATTAGCTGATGCATACCCTCTTTCAGCTCTGTCGAAAACTTCTTGTAGAATTCTAATGGGATGCTGTCTAGGCCAGTGGCTTTGCCATTAGGGAGGTTATTAATACATAATAAGATATCAACCCTGTGAGAAGTTGGCCTGGCATATGCTGTCCACTAATTATAGTGGGCACCTTGCACCAGTCCAAACAACCCCTTATTGGAGATAGGTTAAAGACAACCTTTATTGAAAGCTATCCTAGTGGTAGCTATGGAGAGCAGCCTTCAGGCTAAGTCTTGAAGGAATGTAAAGCAGCTTGTTTTACCAGTCTATAATCTCTTGAGTGACCAAATGAAAGAGGACCACACCAGGTATATATTCAAATATATCTATTTATTACTAAACACACCCCTCTAGTCTCTTTATGAGGCTAGAGTTCGAAGTACATACGTTACGAGTTAGTTATCTACAGTAATAGCACAAATACACGTTTGAGCCCCAGGGGCGTACCAAACCATATACCAATAAAGTGGTATAAGAACCACGACTGAGCTAGACACAAGGCCTAGAGCCTGTAGAAGTGCTTGGACCACAAGGAACCACCCAAGGCAGTGACACAGGGGACCCACGGGGGACGCGTGCAGTGTATGAACACAACCGCGAACCACCGTTAACTTCTATGGGGAAAGTCGCGATTAGAATTTAAAGAAAAGGGACACTTAGAGGAGGACTTGGAGCAAACCCTTTGAGAACTAGGCTGTTCTAGTGTCTATACCCACGGGAGCACCGGAGTACTCGAGTTACCTCACCCAGGGAAGCCGGGTGCATAGGTGTCTTTCGGGGTCGGGTTTCGTCGTCGCTTTCTATGGCGATCTGCTGCAAAGTGCTGCTGGCGGCCAAGTCGAAAGTGTTCGGGTGGATCCAAAGGTGGATCGAAGATCTGAAGAACCTGAAAGCAGAGGGGACAGAGTCTGGGTCACTAGCCAGTGACCAGGAAGGCGATGAGCAGATGCCCACCGATGTCGAGTGCTTCAGGTAGGTTGACGGTCGTCTTGACTCTTCAGCCACGAGGTCCAGGAGGCGTCGACGACAACCAGGAGCTAGATTCAAGCTGTACCATGACGTCTGTCGATTGCAGGGGTGTCGGCGACCGGATTGGACCCAACAAGCCTTGGCAACGGCAAGTCTCGTGGAAATCGAAGAAGGACGATGTTGCAAACCAGCAAGGTCTGGGGGACTCACCCAGCGAGGATAAGTCAGGGCACACCTGGAGCAACCAGGGAGCCCAAGCAGAAAAGATTGGCCTTCGGGAGGGCCTACTAGCCAACGGACTAGCGACCGCAAAGGAGCCTCGAGACGGTGCACGTGGAGCTGGCTCACAGGACACTCGTGGAGTGAAGGCCAGTGATCTTCGGTGCAGTTGGTGCTGGAGGCTGGGGCTACTCGGAGCCCAAAGCACGACTTCGTGGGAGACCCAGAAGAGGATGCACTTGCAAATGCGTTTGGTGTCCAGGGGTCACGGTTCCACGTTACCCACGACAGCTACGGGCCTCAGCTTTGCTGGGGACTCAGGGCAGCCTCGGGGAAGTCTGGAAATCCACCTCTGGTGATGCAAAGACTTCGGCGTCCGACGGGAGTTTCAGCGATGCAGACCGGACAATTGCTTCTTTGGTGCCTGCCAAGCAGGGGAGTCACTCCTTGACCCCAAGGGAGATTCTTCAGTCCTCTAATCTTAAAGTAGAGCGTCGAAGGTCCAGGATTCTGTATCAGAGTTTCGTCCAGGTAAATCTAAAGTCCTAAGGACTGGGTTCCCCTACTTATACTAAGGTAGGGGTTGGACATACTCTGTGGCCCCACCTATGGGAGGGCCAGGGCAGAGGGGTGGTTACACCCCTTTCCCTTTGTCCAGTTTCACGCCAGAGCAGGGGCTGGCAGCCCCTGAGCCAGTTTGAATTGGGGTATGCACAGGGACACCAAGTGTGCCCCCAGTGCAGGACTTCAAAGCACCCGAGAGTGCTCCCGCCCAGCCCCAATACACACTATCCTGTCTGGGGAGGTGGTCACACCTCCATGGGACAGGAAACCTATTGTCCAGGCCTCCCCTGCCGGAGTTTCGGTCAGCAGCAGGAGGCCAGACTCGTGTCTGTGGCAGCGGCATCCATTTTGTGATGCCAGGGCTCTGGAAAGTCAGTACCGGGTATACCGGTGTGTACATGTCTTTCCCTCTAGAAGGGTGGAATGCTACCCCCGCCGCCAGAACTGGCGGGGGGGTAGTATTCCAAGATGTTTGACACCAAACACGACATGTTTCCGTGCAGCCATCCCAAAGTTAGCATTTAACGCGAGGTTATAATGCGCTTAAGAGTATATGGTCAGGCTGCACTACAAACAGCATCAGAGAAGGGTCTCCGAACGCTGCAGAGGGCCCTGCTCATGCAGGGGCACCCTCTCACATAGGAACCACGCACTCTGCCTTCAGGATTGATAAGGCCTGCCATAGGAGTGACTTATAGGTTTATATGTGTGTATGTATATAGTGATATAGGTAGCCTATATCACAGTAAGAGGTGCATGCACCACCTTACCCAGGCTGCAGTAGCAGACCTGTGGTGTCAGTTTGGATGGCCTTCCAGGGGTGGCACAATACATGCTGCAGCCCCTGGTAGGCCTCTGAGGTACCTATGCCCTGGGTACATAGTATACCATATACTAGGGACTTATAAGGGCACTCCAGCTTCCAATCAGAGATGTGCCTAAGGCACATGGAAACCATTTTAGAGAGGAAGCAGCTAGGCTGGGGTTCTGATTAGCAGGTCCCCAGCCAGACTAAGGTCGAAAAACAGTGAAGCATCAGCAAAAAGTGGGGGTACCCATGTGAAGCAGATCCTACTCTCCTACACAACTCCCCCAAACGTAGGGACATTAAACTAACCTTGCCCAGTTAAGTCTTCATGTTCTAAGTTGAAGTACCTAGAGAGTCCATCTGCATTGGCATGGTTACTCCCAGGTCTATGTTCCACTGTGAAGTCCATCCCCTGTAGGGAAATGGACAACCTAAGCAGTTTGGGGTTTTCACCCTTCATTTGTTTTAGCCATAAGAGGGGCTTATGGTCTGTTTGAACAAGGAAGTGAGTACCAAACAAGTATGGCCTCAACTTCTTCAGAG
Source organism: Calotriton arnoldi (assembly GCA_963921515.1). Lineage (NCBI taxonomy): Eukaryota > Metazoa > Chordata > Amphibia > Caudata > Salamandridae > Calotriton > Calotriton arnoldi. The sequence goes on from CAWUFW010012606.1 coordinate 478,679, forward strand.
CCCAGACCACAGCAAAGGCCTCCCTCTCAATGGCTGACCAACGTTTCTCTCTAGGGGTCAGCCTTCTGCTAATGAAAGCTACTGGCTGATCCTGACCTTCATCATTCAATTGTGACAGTACAGCCCCTACCCCCAATTCAGATGCATCAGTTTGAACAATGAACTTCTTGGAGTAATCAGGACTCTGTAGAATGGGAGCAGTGCACATGGCCTGCTTCAGGTCATCAAATGCCTTTTGACAGCTAACTGTCCACTGAACCTTTTGGGCATTTTCTTGGAAGTTAAGTCATTCAGGGGTGTCACTATTGATCCATACCCCTTGACAAATCTCCTATAGTACCCAGTCAGGCCTAAGAAGGCTCTCACCTGAGTCTGGGTAGTTGGAGCAGTCCAGTCCATGATGGTCTGGATCTTGCTCTGCAGTGGTTGAACCTGGCCTCCACCCACAAGGTGGCCCAGGTACACAACCTGACTCTGCCCTATCTGGCACTTGGTGGCCTTGATAGTCAGGCCTGCTTTCTGCAGGGCCTGTAAAACATTTCTGAGGTGGACCAGGTGATCCTCCCAGGTGGAGCTAAAGACAGCAATATCATCTAGATATGCTGCACTATAGGCTTCCAGACCTGTAAGGACTGTATTCACCAGCCTCTGAAAAGTGGCAGGTGCATTCTTCAGACCAAAGGGCATCACCACAAATTGATAATGCCCACTAGGGGTTGAGAATGCTGTCTTTGGCTTTGCATCATCAGCTAGTCTGATCTGCCAGTAGCCAGCTGTCAGGTCAAATGTGCTTAGATACTTGGCTGAGGCCAAAGTGTCTATTAGCTCATCTGCCCTTGGTATTGGATGGGCATCAGTCCTAGTGACTGCATTGAGACCCCTGTAGTCCACACAAAACCTCATCTCTCTTTTCCCACCATTGGTATGAGGTTTTGGCACAAGGACCACTGGACTAGCCCAAGGGCTATCTGAGGGTTCAATAACTCCCAAATCCAACATCTTCTGGACTTCTGTCCTGATACAGTCCCTGACATGGTCAGGTTGCCTATAAATCTTATTTTTAATAGGCAGACTGTCCCCAGTGTCCACTTCATGAGTGCACCAGGTAGTCTGACTGGGTGTCAGTGAGAATATGTGTCTGAACTGATTGAGCACCTGTCTGCAATCAGTCTGCTGCTGGGTAGTGAGGCTGCCTGCCAAGGCTACACCATCCACTGACCCATCACCAGGGTTCTGTGAGAGCAGGTCAGGGAGTGGGTCACTCTCTTCCTCCTGTCCCTCATCAGTAGCCATGAGCAAGCCCATGTCTGCCCTGTCCACATATGGTTTTAACCTGTTGACATGGAGAACCCTGTGGGGACTCCTGGGTGTTCCTAGGTCTACTAAGTAGGTAACCTCACCCTTCTGCTCAACAATGGTGTGGGGTCCACTCCATTTGTCTTGGAGAGCTGCTGGGGCCACTGGCTCCAACACCCACACCTTCTGTCCTGGCTGATAAACAGTCAGTACAGCCTTTTGGTCATGCCAGGCCTTTTGAAGTTCCTGGCTAGCCTCAAGGTTTTTAGTTGCCTTTTTCATATACTCAGCCATCCGGGAGCGGAGACCAAGTACGTAGTCCACTATGTCTTGCTTTGGGGGCTTGAGAGGTAACTCCCATCCTTCCTTCACCAAGCACAGTGGACCCCTGACAGGGTGACCAAACAAAAGTTCAAAAGGGCTGTAGCCAACCCCTTTTGAGGCACCTCCCTGTACGCAAATAAAAGGCAGGGCAAGAGTATGTCCCATCTTCGCCTAAGCTTTTCTGGGAGCCCTTTAATCATGCCCTTCAAGGTTTTGTTGAATCTCTCAACTAAACCATTGCATTGTGGGTGATAGGGTGTGGTGAACTTGTAAGTCACTCCACACTCCTTCCACATTGCTTTTAAGTATCCAGACATAAAGTTTGCACTCCCTGTCTGATACAACCTCCTTAGGGAAGCCCACTCTTGAGAAAATTCCCAGGAGGGCCCTTGCCACCACAGGTGCTGTAGTGGTCCTAAGGGGAATAGCCTCTGGGTACCTGGTGGCATGATCCACTACCACCAGGATAAACCTGTGCCCAGATGCTGTTTGGGGATCCATGGGACCAACAATGTCAATCCCCACCCTTTCAAAGGAAACCCCCACCACAGGTAGTGGTATCAGGGGGCCTTTGTAGTGCCACCTGCCTTGCCACTGGCCTGGCAGGTTACACAGGAGCGACAAAACTCCTTGGTGTCTTCAGACATGTGGGGCCAGTGAAAGTGAGGGACAATTCTGTCCCAAGTCTTGTTCTGGCCCAGGTGACCTGCTAAGGGAATATCATGGGCTAGGGTCAATAGGAAGCCCCTGAACTTCAAAGGTATAACCAACCTCCTGGTAGCACCAGGCTTGGGGTCTCTACACTCTGAGTACAAGAGTCCATCATCCCAATACACAGTATGGGGACCACTAGCTTTCCCAGCAGCCTCAGCAGCAGCTTGCTGTCTGAGGGGTTCAAGAGAGGGGCAGCTCTGCTGCTCCTGGCTCAGATCTGCCCTGGAAGGTCCCCCTGTCCCCAAGAACTCAACCTGTTCAGGTTCAAGCTCCTCTGGGACAGTTCCTTCCTCAGGACTGAGATCATCCCCCTCAAGGGACTGATCTTCCTTCTGAGCCAAGGGGAAGGCACTGCCTTTACCCTACTACTCCTCTTCTTGGAAGGCACTTGGTCCATTATTCCAGAATCCAAGGCCTGTTCAGTGCTAGACATTTTGGCTTGTGACCTGGTCACAGCAAACACATCTGCAGGGATCCCCAGCATTTCTGCATGGGTCCTGAGCTCCACTTCTGCCCAAGCTGAAGTTTCTAAGTCATTGCCAAGCAAGCATTCAACGGGTAGGTCTGCACTTACCACAACCTTCTTAAGGCCAGTTACCCCTCCCCAGGAGAAGTTAACAACTGCCAGAGTATGGTCTGTTCTGACGTTGCTAGCATTGGTCACTTGGTACATTTCACCAAGTATAATCTGCCCAGGATTCACAAGGTCTTGTGTCACCATGGTGACACTTGCCCCTGTGTCCCTAAATGCCAAAGCCTCTCTTCCATTGATTAAAGGCTGTTGTCTGTACTTGCCCAGATTACTGGGACTCACAGAGGAGGTCATATCCATGCCTCCATCACAGACTAGGACAGCCTGAGTGAGTTCTCTGACTAGGTCAGAGCTCATCTCTTTACCCAGGGTCAACCCTACTAAACCCTTGGCTTGTGTAGTCCCACCACCAACTGTAGCTGCACTAGGGGAGCAGGTGCCTTAGGGGCATTGGTGGGGGCTGGAGTCGAGTCTTTGGACTTGGTGCAATCACTGGTCCAGTGGGTCTTTTGCTTACAGACCTTGCACCATGGTTTTCTTTGGCCTTTCCCTTTGGTAGACTGTGAATCCCCACCTGAAGAAGATTTTTGGGGGCCTTGTGAAGACTTTTGATCTTTACCCTTCTCCCCACCCTTATCAGAGGTTTTCGAATCTTGCTTCTTAGGGTCACCACCTTGGTTCTGTACCTTCTGCTTCACCCTGGTTCTGACCCATTTGTCTGCCTTCTTTCCCAATTCTTGGGGAGAGGTCAGATCAGAGTCTACCAGGTGCTGATGCAACAGCTGATTTTGACAGTTATTAAGAATCTGCTCCCTCATTATCAGATTGTACAATCCTGTGAAGTCACATACCTTACTGCCCAATAACCAACCTTCCAGAGCCTTGGCAGAACAATCAACAAAGTCCACCCAGTCTTGAGTCTGTGCTTTTGGGTATCCCTGAACTTTAACCTGTATTGTTCAGTGGTTAGGCCAAACCCATCAATTAGAGCACTCTTCAAGACTTTGTAATTATCAGCATCCTCCTCTCTAACAGTGAGGAGCTTGTCTCTACCTTTGTCTGCAAAGGAGAGCCACAAGATTGCTGCCCACTGCTCCTGAGGGACCCTCTGTACTTTACAGGCCCTCTCTAGAGCAGTTATCCATTTGTGGATATCATCCCCACTCTGGTAGGGAGGGACAATCTTGCTCAGGTTTCTATGGTCATAAGACCTTTCCCTATCTTTGGGGAAACTGCTGCCACCATGGGACTCTAGTCCCAACGTTTGTCTCTCTCTATAGAGATCTAGGGACTCCCTGTCTATAGCCAATTGCTGTTTCCTGAGTTCAAGTTGAGCTTGCTCATATTGAATCAGTCTCTTTCTCCTCTCATGAGAGGATTCCCTCCTATGAGAGGAGACAGAGGTCCCTATTGAGGTGTCAGAGTGGTTAGACTCCTGAGAAGGAGACCTAGACCTTCTGGGCACACTCAGAACTCTTCCTGGGGGACAAAGGGGAGGTCAGTCTGATCCTCTCCCTCCTCCTCCTCCACAGGATGAATTGGATTCTCCAGGACAAGGTCATTTTCACCTTCCTGGCCAGTTTCAGAGGGGGCCTGGGTTTCTTCACCCCTGGCCCTTCCTCATCTTCTGCCCCACCCTCCTTGCCTACCCCTTCAGACCCTAGGGGCCTGCTGAGATCATCAGCTAGTAACACCTCCCTGAGGTGTTGGGTGCTAGCACTTTTGCCTGTCTTCAACTTCCTAGTAGTGCATAAGGCTCTCAATTCCAAGAATGGGAGTTTATCATACTTGGAGGGAAGAAGCCCACTGGCTTCTGGCAAGGACTCACTGGGTCCTGGCTTTGAAGACATCACTAGTGAGGTGTGGTGTATGCACTACCTACTCTAGTGTGGCCTACTAAACTCTCTTGAGTTGTAGAAAGGGTGTGCTATCCCTTAACACACAACTCTAAGTTCAGTAGAACTTACTGTATTACTAAGCTTGATTATATGTACCTTAGGTACCCTTAGTGGTTTTCAGTTGATCAATTCAATTGAGATTATCTGGTAAAACAATAGCAAGCTGGAATCCCACACGCTGCACACCAATGTGAGAAGTTGGCCTGGCATATGCTGTCCACTAATTATAGTGGGCACCTTGCACCAGTCCAAACAACCCCTTATTGGAGATAGGTTAAAGACAACCTTTATTGAAAGCTATCCTAGTGGTAGCTATGGAGAGCAGCCTTCAGGCTAAGTCTTGAAGGAATGTAAAGCAGCTTGTTTTACCAGTCTATAATCTCTTGAGTGACCATGCCACACCAGGTATATATTCAAAATATATGTATTTATTACTAAACACACCCCTCTAGTCTCTTTATGAGGCTAGAGTTCGAAATACATACGTTACGAGTTAGTTATCTACAGTAATAGCACAAATACACGTTTGAGCCCCAGGGGCGTACCAAACCATATACCAATAAAGTGGTATAAGAACCACAACTGAGCTAGACACAAGGCCTAGAGCCTGTAGAAGTGCTTGGACCACAAGGAACCACCCCAAGGCAGTGACACAGGGGACCCACGGGGGACGCGTGCAGTGTATGAACACAACCGTGAACCACCGTTAACTTCTATGGGGAAAGTCGCGATTAGAATTTAAAAGAAAAGGGACACTTAGAGGAGGACTTGGAGCAAACCCTTTGAGAACTAGGCTGTCCTGGTGTCTATACCCACGGGAGCACCGGAGTACTCGAGTTACCTCACCCAGGGAAGCCGGGTGCATAGGTGTCTTTCGGGGTCGGGTTTCGTCGTCGCTTTCTATGGCGATCTGCTGCAAAGTGCTGCTGGCGGCCAAGTCGAAAGTGTTCGGGTGGTTCCAAAGGTGGATCGAAGATCTGAAGAACCTGAAAGCAGAGGGGACAGAGTCTGGGTCACTAGCCAGTGACCAGGAAGGCGATGAGCAGATGCCCACCGATGTCGAGTGCTTCAGGTAGGTTGACGGTTGTCTTGACTCTTCAGCCACGAGGTCCAGGAGGCGTCAACGACAACCAGGAGCTGGATTCAAGCTGTCCCACGACGTCTGTCGATTGCAGGGGTGTCGGCGACAGGATTGGACCCAACAGGCCTTGGCAACGGCAGGTCTCGTGGAAAGGAAAGAAGGACGATGTTGCAGACCAGCAAGGTCTGGGGGACTCACCCAGCGAGGATAAGTCAGGGCACACCTGGAGCAATCAGGGAGCCCAAGCAGAAAAAGATTGGCCTTCGGGAGGGTCTACTAGCCAACGGACTAGCGACCGCGAAGGAGCCTCAAGACGGTGCATGTGGAGCTGGCTCACAGGACACTCGTGGAGTGGAGGCCAGTGATCTTCGGTGCAGTTGGTGCTGGAGGCTGGGGCTACTCGGAGCCCAAAGCACGACTTCGTGGGAGACCAAGAAGAGGATGCACTTGCAAATGCGTTCGGTGTCCAGGGGTCACGGTTCCACGTTACCCACGACAGCTACGGGCCTCAGCTTTGCTGGAGACTCAGGGCAGCCTCGGGAAGTCTGGAAATCCACCTCTGGTGATGCAAAGACTTCGGCGTCTGACGGGAGCTTCAGCGATGCAGACCGGACAATTGCTTCTTTGGTGCCTGCCAAGCAGGGAGTCACTCCTTGACCCCAAGGGAGATTCTTCAGTCCTCTAATCTTAAAGTAGAGCGTCGAAGGTCCAGGATTCTGTATCAGAGTTTCGTCCAGGTAAATCTAAAGTCCTAAGGACTGGGTTCCCCTACTTATACTAAGGTAGGGGTTGGACATACTCTGTGGCCCCACCTATGGGAGGGCCAGGGCAGAGGGGTGGTTACACCCCTTTCCCTTTGTCCAGTTTCGTGCCAGAGCAGGGGCTGGCAGCCCCTGAGTCGGTTTGAACTGGGATATGCACAGGGACACCAAGTGTGCCCCCAGTGCAGGACTTCAAAGCACCAGAGAGTGCTCCCGCCCAGCCCCAATACACACTATCCTGTCTGGGGAGGTGGTCACACCTCCCTGGGACAGGAAACCTATTGTCCAGGCCTCCCCTGCCGGAGTTTCGGTCAGCAGCAGGAGGCCAGACTCGTGTCTGTGGCAGCGGCATCCATTTTGTGATGCCAGGGCTCTGGAAAGTCAGTACCGGGCATACCGGTGTGTACATGTCTTTCCCTCTAGAAGGGTGGAATGCTACCCCCGCCGCCAGAACTGGCGGGGGGTAGTATTCCAAGATGTTTGACACCAAACACGACATGTTTCCGTGCAGCCATCCCAAAGTTAGCATTTAACGCGAGGTTATAATGCGCTTAAGAGTATATGGTCAGGCTGCACTACAAACAGCATCAGAGAAGGGTCTCCGAACGCTGCAGAGGGGCCCTGCTCATGCAGGGGCACCCTCTCACATAGGAACCACGCACTCTGCCTTCAGGATTGATAAGGCCTGCCATAGGAGTGACTTATAGGTTTATATGTGTGTATGTATATAGTGATATAGGTAGCCTATATCACAGTAAGGAGTGCATGCACCACCTTACCCAGGCTGCAGTAGCAGACCTGTGGTGTCAGTTTGGATGGCCTTCCAGGGGTGGCACAATACATGCTGCAGCCCCTGGTAGGCCTCTGAGGTACCTATGCCCTGGGTACATAGTATACCATATACTAGGGACTTATAAGGGCACTCCAGCTTCCAATCAGAGATGTGCCTAAGGCACATGGAAACCATTTTAGAGAAGAAGCAGCTAGGCTGGGGTTCTGATTAGCAGGGCCCCAGCCAGACTAAGGTTGAAAAACAGTGAAGCATCAGCAAAAAGTGGGGGTACCCATGTGAAGCAGATCCTACTCTCCTACACACCCACTGAGGGGTCTCTTCAAATTGTAGCTGATCATCTTGAGATAGCTGTACAGCTGGGAGTTGATTAAGGTAGGTCTTAATATCCTTTGAGTTATCAAAATTGGTCTCATGGTATAAATCTTGATAATATAAATAAAACACTTTCCGAATACCTTCTGGATCTGTAATTTTACCTCGTGTGGAATCATTAATTGCTGTAATTGAATTCCGTGTAGCTTTTTGTCTTGCCCTAATCGCTAGATGGTGACCGACCTGTTCGCTGCATTCATATGCTTCCTGCCTCCAGGCAACTAATCTATCTGCTGCCCTTTTAGCTATTATTTCCATAATGGACGATTTAGCTACCATTATTTTTGCAAGCGCATCTGCCGGATCCCCCCCATCCTGTATTATTGTGATCAATTCTTCTTCTGCCACTGCCAAAAAACTCTGCTTGTTATTTAACAGTTGACGTTTCTCTTTATTCAGGGAGAGTGAAAAGCTGAGGGTCTCTCCTCGTATTGCTGCTTTCAGTGCATCTCTCTAAGAAATTGAGGAATCCACAGCCTCATATGTGTACAGTATTCATTATTCAGGAGTAAGGATCGTTCAAAGCTCCAGTTGATCACACTTCTATTTCCAGGCCCTGCCCCTCTAAGTTCGACTATTAAGGGGTTGTGGTCTGCAACTATACGGGGTGCTTTTTCTATTGAGCAGGCATGTAGAATAGAATGGGATGCAAACATAAAATCTAATCTCACAAGCTTGTTGTGTGGAAAGGAATAAAATGTATCCAGGGTCTAGGGGATGTTGTGAATGCCAGACGTCGATGAGTGCTTGTTCGCGGCACAGTGTCGTCAAAGCTCTCAATACTTTTGGTTTCCGACCGCTATAGATCCAATTTTTATCGGAAATTATATTCTTATTGGCTGGCAAATTTATATTAAAATCTCCACAAATGATCATAGGTAAAGGCCATGTGGCCAATTCATTATTCATATGGTCAAATAGTGCCAGATCATCCAAGGTGCTTCCATATATTGTACATAGAGTGAATAAATCGCCATTCTCTCTACAACATTCTGTGATAACCCACCTCCCATTGTGATCAGCTGCTGTGCGTGTAAATTGAATCGTACGATTGGCCGAAAGAATTGCTACCCCACGTGTCCTTGTGTTTTGTGTCGTAGCCCCTATGACTGTATATCCTAGTGTATCTAGTAGGTGAATCTGGGCTCTTTCAATGTGCGTTTCCTGCATACATATGATATCAGCTTTAAGCAGCCGAAGCGCTGCAGCAGTATTCAGCCATTTTTTAGAATCATTAAGGCCACAAATATTAATTGTTGCTATTCTTAGCTTACTCATTGCAGTTTAGTAAGGTAATTTAATCTCACATAGTTAATACCAAAGAAAAGAGAAAAAACACAAAAGGAAGCTAACCCCCTGAGTGCCAACCCCTGCCCCCACCCTACAACTGCTCCCTCCCCCCCTCTGTCCCCTCCCTCCACCCACCACCCCCACCTACCACTGAGGCTACCTGGCTCTGCGAGAGCCAAGATGAGAGTATCTGAGCAATAAGAACCCCGTACCCCCCCGCCGGACCCACCTCCACCCTTAACTTTGCCTCATTGTAAGCCCGTCCTTCCATATGTCTATTTCCTATTTCCTATTCCTATTCAATCTTTTACTATGTACCCTACACAAAAAAAAAAAAAAATTAACCAAGAGCCCCAACATTAAAAAGATGGAGAGAAAAATCGAGCTTTAGTCTTTTAGTCTTAAGTTTTGCCCCTTCCTGCATCAGTGATCTCCCGTAGATATAGCTGAGCCTGGACTTTGGAGGTAAAGCTTCGCGTGGTCCTCTTGTATATAACCTTTAGACGGGCAGGGTTTTGAAGATATACGGTTGCACCTAGTTGTTGCAAGGGAGCGAAGAGTTGTCTCAACCTCCATCTGCGCTCGACAGTGGCATGGGCAAAGTCAGGCCTTGTAAAAAACGTAACACCTTTGAATACCCTCTTGTTTGCAGGCCTAGCTAGATCATAAAGTAGCTGGCGCAGAAGGAAGTTGCCAAAATATAGTAACATGGCGCGTGGGTATTGTGTTGACGACGCAGGATGTTTAGATGGTGTCAAAGGAAAGCGATGAGCACGTTGTATCTCTTTATCCCAGTCCCAGGAGTGCAGTTCAGGAAAAGCGCCCTTGAGGAGCGTGACCATAAAAGCCCTTGGGTCGCTCCCTTCCGCTCCCTCCGGGATCCCAAGAAAGCGAAGATTGCTGCGTCGAAGTCTATTTTCCTGCTCCTCGACTTTAAGCATTAGGGGGCAGATGTATCAAGGATTGCATTTGCGTTTCCTTAATAGCGAATTTTAGCGAATTGCTATTAAGGAATCGCAAAATGCTATGTATGTAGGAATCGCAATAATAATTGCGATTCCTTAATATTCCTTAATTGCGAATTGCAAATTGCGATTCGCAATTAAGGAATACCTTTCCCATTCATTCCTATGGGCGTAGAGGCCCATAGGAATGAATAGGAAGACATTCTCAATTTGCGAATCGCAATTAGAGAATCGCAAATTGAGAATGCAATTTCAAGGGTGCCAGGGTGTCCTTTTGACACCCTGTTGCACCCCTGAAATATGTATGTGTGCACATGTGGCGCACATACATGCCCTAAGGGCATGTATGTGCGCCACATGGCACTTTGAAAAATGCTAAAAAGTGCATTTTTCTAAGAAATCGCATATTACCATCAACTTGAAGTTGGTGGTAATTTGCGATTCCTTAAGGCCAAATTGCACTTTTTTGGTGCTTCTTACATTGGATTTAAGGAATCGCAATTTGCGATTCCTTAAATGCAATCGCAAAATAGGGAATCGCAGATTTTGCGATCCCTTATTTTGCAAGGCAGTTTTGCCTTAATACACTAAGCAAAATTGCGTTCGCAAACGCTGAAATTCTGCTTGATACATCTGGCCCTAGATCTTTAACTATGCCTTCATGCTCATCCCCCTGCGCCTTCAGGGTTGAAACATCCTTTTCAAGGTTCTCCGTGCGTATTTCAGCTGAGGCCATTCTGTCAGCGATTTCGGTACATGTTCTGCCCACTTTCCTTATTGTTCCTTGTAGTTGTTGCGTAGCATGACGCAATCGTTGATTATCCTGCTTGACTTCTTCTTGAAAGCTTTTGATAGAATGAAGCACCTCTGAGAGAGTGGGTTCGCTCTTGCTACCAGAGTTTCCCGGGTTTCCATCTCCATCTCTCATATCGCCCATTGTTCCGTGATTGTCGCCTAAGCATGCGGTTGAATCGGATGGAGATACTGGTTGTGAAGATGAATAATCCAATCTAAGATCTGCTGTGCTGCCTTGGTCCCCCCTTATATGCCTGCTGGATTTTTTAGTCAGCGATTTTTTTTTTGCGGCAATTTTTAACAGGGCTTCTGAGTCTGTGTTACTATCCATGCAACTATCCCTGTTGTGTCTCACTCCATCACTGGATATAGATGTGCCAATATCGGAGATTTCTGACTCCTCTGGTGTTAAATGTGGCTCTCCCATGATATCCGGCGTTTTGGACCGAGAACATGCTGGTTTAGATGTACTCTTTGCTTCGTTCTCTCCCAGACCATCCAGGCCGACATGGCTGGCATTTTTTTGGGTAACAGTAGTAACAGTCTCAGTCTCAGTTCCAGTAGGATTTTCTAGATCTCTTAATGAATCACTCATAAGTGTTTTGGAACCACTCTCACCACTCTCACCCTCAGGAAGCATCGATAGCTCTACAGCTTCATAAGGGGAATCTGCGGCATCAGTTGGAGTGGTTTGACCCTCCGGTGCGGCCCCCTCATCTATTTCCTGATTGTGACCTTTCCCTTCAATTAAGCCAAATATATTCGAGATTAGGGGCTGTGTATTATGTACTTGTCTAGAGTCCGTGAGTTTGGTGCTTTTAGGTTGTGTCTTTTTTCCCTGTTTAGCCATCCGGTCACTCCTCTCTACAGAATTAAGTCTCTCAGTTTGCTCCCGGTTTTTTGCCCCACGTGTCTCGGGCGCTTCTGACAAACCTCCATTGTAGGATCAGGGTTGGGCTGTGTACCTTCGTTTGTATCAGGGGCTGACAGAGGCATGTTTCTATGCTTCAGTGATTTCGCCCCTCGCCCCGTCATCCTTACTTGTCTGTTTCCACAGTCCTGGAAACAATGTATCCTTCGTTCTCCACTTCTTTCACAGCTCGAATGCTGAAATCGGCTGCTGCGCTTGGGAGCCTCGCTCGAGTGTGCTGAAGCTGTCAGGAGGCTGTGGAGGGCCGAAAGGCAGCACGTCGTAGAGATCGGCGTTGGGAATCACCGCAGGGCGGCACCGGTTGATGATGCCAAAGCCAGCGCTGATGCACCGGTAAGATGCCTCCTTGCGACGCGGAGCCCACTCTGGCTTCGAGCGAAAACCACCGTGATCTGTAAATAATGTACCCGATCCATATATCGGGAGTTTTTTAGCAGGTATTTGCCGTATTTGCCGTGACTTCAAATTCTTTCGCGGCGATGAAATAGGCAGGGCTTAATATTTTTTCCCGAGTTCGGGCCGGCGGAGCTGAGCTATGCGGCTGCTACTCAGATGCCATCTTGCCTCCCTGTTTAATTAGTTTTCTGGATTTTACCTCTTAACGCCGTGACCTTGCTTTGGGTGGCTATAGACGGGTCCTACTTATGCAATTTCTCCACTTTCTGTAGTTCCCCCTCCAAAGCCAGCCTCTCTGAGGTTTGTTGCCGCTGTAGGGAGGTGGCCCGGGCGATACTTTTACCTCGTATAACAGCCTTGAAGGCATCCCATGATCATGGGAGAGGTGTCCTTGGGGTCCTTTGTTGCTAAAAAAGTCACTGATTTACTGTCGTAATTAGTCGTGGAGTAGTCGGTCCCTACATAGAAAGTTCGGAAAGTACCATCTTTTCAGTGTGGAGCGAGGAGCCGGCCAGTCAATCCCTGTTTCTAGGGGCGCATGATCTGACAAGCATATCGAGTGAAGTTTAGCCGTCAGGGTAGCGGAGCGGGGTGATTGGCTAAGAGAGATGTGGTCAATCCTCGAATATACTCTATGCACGTGTGAAAAAAAGGAGAAGCCACGCGTAGAGGGATTTAGTGCTCTCCAAATATCTATTAACCCCATCCTCATAAGCGTGGTTTTAAGTGTCTTAGTGAAGACCCCTGCAGGTGCTCTGTGTGGGTGAGTGGTATCCATAGATGGGTCCCAGATAAGATTGAAATCCCCCAGTACATTTATGTCCAAGGCGAAGCTCTCAAGAGCCGTGAGGAATGTGCGGAGAAACTCCGCCTGCCCTGAGTTAGGGACATAGACCGTGGCTATAGTGCATTGACGACCCGCGAGAACCCCCTTAACCATAAGGTATCTCCCAGCCTTGTTCAATTTTGTGTTGGATGGCTGAAAGGGCACCGAGGAGTGAAATAGGAGTGCCACTCCATTTTGTTTAGAGGTATTAGAGGATCGAAAAATCAGTGGGTAAGATTTATGTCGTAAGCGTAGGTCATCCCCCTTCATCAAGTGGGTTTTCTGTAGGGCAACCATATGCGCCTGGTTGCCCCACAGAAACTTCCAGATGCGTTGCCCTTTGTTAGGGGAGTTGAGCCCCCTGACGTTCCAGGACATACACTTAAGGGACATCAGATCATGTGGGGAAATCACTGATCGCATCTAGGGTCATCCCCCACCCCCTAACCACATTCCTGCCCCCCCAAAATGAGAGATTAATTGAGATTCTTCACGGGAACAACCTATTAACATGATAACAACAAAACAATAAAATACAGTCTCCAAAGAGGTGAGACAGTCTCACTGGTGGTGACTCCCGGGGTGTATCCATGTCCGCTCCCGGAGCCCTGCACTGCTAATCATTAGACGCTCAAAGGCCACCGGCCAGTTCTCATCCGGGCCAAGGTGGGCACCTGGGTCTGGAAAGTTCGTGAGAGAGAGATCTTCATCAACTGTTGTGCTGCGTCTCCAGCATATGGGATGGAGGGCCCTAAGCCGCATGTCATCTCCACGTAGACAGGAACCGAGGGCACTGCTACATTAGTAGAGAGAGAATAGTGTCAGGGGTCCAGCTTCTGCTATCGGGACGACTTGCCACCCTTCTTGGGTGTTTGCCAGGGTCTCTGCCCTCGTTGCTCCAATGGCCGTTCTGCAGTAGCCTGTGTCGCATTCTTCTGTGGTAATGCGGTTTGCAGACCCAGAAGAGCAGCAGCCCCAGACAGCTCAGTGAAGTGCTATTGCTTTTGGTCGAAAGAGAAAGCGATCCCAAAGGGGTAAGTCCATCTGTATTTGATTTGAAGCTACCTGAGTGCTGTAGTTAGCAGTCAAAACTGTTGCCGGCGGGACAGCGTGGCTTGGGCTACGTCCTGAAAAAGCGAACACTTGAACCCCTGAAATGAGACAGAATCGTTGTTTCTGGATTTACGTAAAAGAGCTGAATTTGGCCAGTACATCCCTGGGACGCTTGCCCTCTCCCTCCGATCTCTGGCCAACTCTATGCACCCACTCCAGCTTGACCTCCGGGCTATCATCTCCTAGGATACTGGAGAAAAGACCCACCATGAACGCCTCCATGTCTGGACCCTCACACCCCTCCTCCGGGTCCCTTACTCTGATGTTGTCTCTGTGGGAGAAGTTTTCAAGGGCTTTGCACTTGAAGAGGGTGGCATGTAGTTGGTCAGATACATTGGCGGAGCCTGTTTCCAGGGGTGTCAAGCATGCCTCAAGTTCCTGATACTTTGATTCCAAGTCCAGGGTGCAGGTCCCAACCAAGTCCACATCAGCCTGTAGTGCTATCAGCTTGGAACCCACCTCCGATCGAAATGCCTCAAAAGTGGAGCTCATGTCTGCTTTAATGTCCTCTCTGAGTTCCTACTTGAACTCTCGTAGTGTCTCTAGGAGGTCCTCCCTGGTAAGCGTCATGTTGGCCTCCGCCCGCACTCTCCCCCTCTTGTATGCCTGAGATTCTGTCGGAGCACAGTAACTGGAGACGCTGTTGTTTTGAGACTTTTTGGGAGGCATATGGGCGCGGGCCACAGACCACCGCTACCGCTCCGGGCCAGAATCTCCACCAAGGCGACACGGAGTACCCAGAGGGGGGGGGCTGTAAACGTGGAAATCCCCTAGGCCACTTCGTAATGTCCATATGCAGAGTCTCACCCGGGCTTTACCACCGCTACTGCCGACAAGAGTCCCCCAACGTGATCCCCCTCAATGCCCCTGTGTTGTTCACCAAGTGGGCCACTCGCTTCTCTGCTAAGGCATCATCTAGAAGGCCCTCTGGCCTTGGCTGTTCATCCCTTCTGTGGCGGATCTATTGGTGCTTATGCGGCCTACTTCAGACCTCGGGTGCCATCTTAGGGTCAGGCCGTCTGCCTGGCTTGCTCCGCTGTGGCTCCAAAAGCGCCCAGGGAGACCATAGATATGGGGTCCTAGGTCTCTCCCTCGTCCACCGATGACTGCGCCCACATCCACAGGTAACTTGGCGGAGACAGCTGTCTGCAGCACTCCAGCACTGCCAAGATTCGGCTGAACGTCCGGGGACCCACCACGCCACCCACGCTTGTCTTGAGGGCTCACCTCTTCTCCCAGCTGTCCGGAACCCGGGGGATGCTTCAGACTCAGTGGCTTGCTCTTCCCATGCGCCCTGTGTCTCCACTGTCCAGCTCTCCAGGGGCGCTCAACGGCCGGAAGAACCCGCCGCCATCTTTTGATCTTTCCACACTACCGCCGCAGCCCGGATCTCACAAAGTCACTGCTTCACCAAGCGAGTTTGGCAAATGGCAAAGTGTCCGCCAGCAACTACGCCTTGCTCGCAATCGACCCACTAGATTTGGGGGTCAGAGGCGAGATGTGCAGCCCATAAGTGCGAGGCGTGGAGCCTACCCAGAACACGTCCTCGTAGCCATGATGGTTGGTCACAAGGGACCTCAGGACACAAGTGGACTTCATCCCCCAAGCAGCAGTGCACCAAGAGGCGCGTTTGCAGAGTGGTGTAAAAAGGGGGCGTGGCCTCGGACCACCTCTCTGCAATCCAGCTGTGTGGCGCTTACTGGAGGTACCTGGTGGGCTAGTTGGCCCCCAGGGACCCTCAGTATTCAAGGGGACTTAATCCTCCAACTTAGAACGCGCCAGGGGGTGCGTTTTCAGAGTGGTGGAGAAAGGGGGCGTGGCCTGTGTCCACCTCTCAGCAATCCCACTGTGTTGGGCTTACTTGAGGTAAGAGGTAGACTAGTTGGCCCCTAAAGGACCCCCAGCAGCGAAGGGGACTTCAATCCCCATCCAAGAGCACATCAGGGAGCGCGTTTGCAGAGTGGTGGGCAAAGGGGGCGTGGCCTGCTATGAGAATTTAGCAATCCTGCTGTGTGGGACTTACTGGAGGTAATAGGAGGGGTAGTTGGCCTCAAGCATGTCCTTGCGGGCCAACTACCACTCTTGTTACCTCCAGTAAGTCCCACACAGTGGGATTGCTAAAACGTCTTCGGAGGCCATGCCCCCCTTTCTCCACCACTCTGCAAACACGCCTCCTGGCAGACCACGGGATGGGGGATGAAGTCCAATTTACTCCTGAGGGACTTTGGGGGCCAAGAAGCCCTCCTGGTACCTCCTGTAAATCCTACGCAGCGGAATTCCTGAGCACTGGTCGGAGGCCCAGCACCCTTTTTCCACCACTCTGCAAACGCAACTACTAGTTAAAGAAGTGTTTGCAATGTAATAGGTTTCGCAGTTGTGAGAGTTAGAGCTATTGGCGTTGAAAATGTAAAAGTTTTTTACTAATGTTTTTTGGAGTGGAGTGGATGTACGTTGTGTGTAGTGGAATTATGTGGTATGTTGTGCAGTGAAATTATGTGGATAGAAAGTATGTGGTATTTAGTGTATAGGAATTATGTAGAGTGGGATTATGTGTTATGGAGAGTAATTATGTGGTATGGTAGTCTGTGTTGTGGAGTGGTAACCTCCAGGTTTAGTGTTCCTCGTTTCCATAGAAGCTCAACTATGAACTCAGTGAGACAAAAAAGAAGGAATCACTGAGGAGCACTTGTGGACCTAGTCAGAGGTATGAGCTGGGCCACTGGAATTATGCGACTGTTTGGCTGCACCGACTTTCGCACAATTATACATTTTCTGCATTAGCCACATAATTTATCATCTGCTCCCTAATCTGCAGATTTGAACAAAAAAAGCCTTGTTTCTAGCTCAAACGGCTCAAACGTTACCAAAAATGCAGCGACAAGTGTTACAGCATGGTGGAAGGCCCTTTGCAAACCTACAATGGTCACCTGTTACTTATTGCTAAATGTGTGTGTTAAATTGGTACTAATGGTGTGCAAGCCACTCTTGCTTCCTTCTCAGCCTCTCTTGCCTCTTTCTGCATTTCTGTTGCTTCTTTCTGCACATTTCTTTCTTTTTCTGCACTTCTCTTGCCTCTTTCTGCACGTCTGTTGCCTCTTTCTGCACTTCATTTGCTTCTTTCTGTACCCCTCTTGCCTCTTTCTGCACCCTTCTTCCCTCTTTCTGCACCTCTCTTGCCTTTTTCTGTACCCCTCTTATGTCTTTCTGCACCCTTTTGGCCTCTTTCTGCACCTGTTACTTCTTTCTGCACCTCTCTTCCTTCTTTTGCACCTCTCTTGCTTCTTTCTGCACCTCACTTGCCTCTTTCAGCACCTCTGTTGGTTCTTTCTGTACTGCTCTTGCTTCTTTCTGCACCTCACTTGCCTCTTTCTGCACTTCTCTTGCTTCTTTCTACACCTCTGTTGCTTCTTTCAGCAATTCTCTTGCCTCTTTCTGTACTTTTCTTCCTTCTTTCTGAATGAATGAATGAATGAATATGAAATTTGTAAAGCGCGAACTAAGCCCAAGGGCGTCAAGGCGCTATAAGCGGACCTAAGGATGCAGACAAAAAGACATGCTCATACCGATGTCTGAGAGAAAAGCCAGGTCTTTATGGCCCTGCGGAAAAGAGAATGGGACACCTGACTTGAGAGCTGTTCCGGGAGGGAGTTCCACAGTCTAGCAGCAGCAGTGGAGAAAGCTCGACCTCCCCATGTAACCTTCTTGAATCTCTGTACTATAAGCAGATTCTTATCTACAGACCGGAGCTGCCTGTTGGGAACATAACGATGGATAATGGACTTAATCGCCTCAGGGCCTGACCCGTAATAGGCATTGTGAGTCATGCACAGGGTCTTGAAAAGGATCCTACGGTCCACAGGCAGCCAATGCAGCAACCTAATAGCAGCTGTGACTGAATCATATTTAGGTAAATTCATCACCAGCCTGGCAGCGGCATTCTGCACCATCTGCAGACGTCGCATCAAACCCTTGTTAATACCCAAATAAAGGGCATTACAATAATCCAATCTGGATGTAACCAGTGCGATGACAGCCTGCTTACGTGCATCAAAAGAAAGATAGTGGGAAATTTTCCGTAGGATCCTAATGATCCCAAAACACGTGGAAACTGTCCTACTAACCTGAAGGTTCAGGGACAGTGAATTATCCACGATAACCCCCAGGTTTTTGCCATGGGAGACCGGAGAGGGACAGACGCCAAGGGCATCCGGCCACCAGTCACTGGACCACACCTCCTGCTTACTCCCTAAAACCAAGACCTCCGTCTTCTCTCCATTCAATTTCAAAAAATTCTCCACCATCCAAGAGGACACTGCCTGCATACAGTTCCTGAAATTAAGGGCCGAATCCTTTATGCTATGCGAAATAGACACCATAATTTGGGTGTCGTCCGCATAGGACAGCACTTTCAACCCAAAGGATCTCACAACCTTCGCAAGAGGAGCGACATAGATATTAAAGAGTAGGGCTCAGGGAGGAGCCCTGAGGAACACCACACAGCAAGGGTTTGGGGGCAGAGTAAAATCGACTAAGCTTAACCATCTGTGCCCGCTCACTAAGAAAGGAAGCAAGGAGCCCCAAAGCCGAGAGCCCCAATACCTATCTCTCTGAGACGATCAATCAATCTACAGGGAGACAGGGTATCAAAGGCTGCGGTAAGATCCAGTAGAACAAGGAGGGTGGTATGCCCTGCATCCACTTGAACCCGGATATTATCAAATACAGCCGTCAATGCTGTCTCCGTACTGTGATGGCTTCTAAATCCATGTTGCGAACCATCTAGTAGATGGAAATCCTTTAGGTAAATACTGAGATGAGAGTTAAGGTACGTTTCCAGAATCTTAGCTGGGACAGGAAGTAGGGAGATCGGGCGATAATTCTTCAGTTCGCTAGGATCCAGAGAAGGTTTCTTCAAAAGTGGCTTCACTACAGCCGTCTTCCACAGAGTGGGAAATTGCCCCTCTGAGATGGCAATATTAAAAACATCCGTCAAATGGGGGACAATAACTTCACGACCATGTTTTAGCACCTTGAGGGGACAAGGATCCAGATGGGAACCCTGATTTAACCCCTTCAAGGATCCGATCGGTCACCTCGGAAGACATAATAGGGAAGGTAAGAAGACTGGGCGACCCCTCAATGGGTGCGGCCCCAATGGGATGGAAGGTGGATCGGACAGATGACCCCGAAATGGGGTTGGAGGCTTCAAGCAGGGAGTAGATATCTGCAATCTTAGTATGGAAAAAATCAGATATTTTATCACAGCGCTCCTGAGAGAAGTTTGAGGGGTCGGAGGCAGGGGGAGAGGTAAGAGAATTTATTACCTTAAAGAGATCCCTAGAGGATCTCATAGAATCAGTAGTCTTAGAGAAGTATAATCTCTTTTCCTCCATGACGGCAATTTTATATTCTTTGAGGCCTTGCTTATGTAGTGCCCTATTCAGCGGGTTTAGATCTAAGCGCCAATGCCTCTCCTGTCTGCGACAGCCCTGTCTCAGCCTTCTGAGCCTCTCCGTAAACCAGGGAGCAGAGGGTTTTTTCCTTGCTGAATAGTACTTACTAAGAGGTGCAAGAGTATCCATTGCTGCTAGCAATTGTTGCGATAGTTCTGCCGCTGCCAAGTTAGCATCATAAAACTTAGTGAGCTCAAGATTGTTAAGAAAATTTAAAAGAGACTCATTACTTATGAGGCTAAAGTTCCTCCTTTCGTCCAAATTCATGTCACCAGGGATAATCAACGCCGGAGACATAAAATGTAGGTCAAAAGGGACGGCAAAGTGATCAGACCAGGCTAGGGGATAGGTTCCCCACACTTACACGTGGGTCATTAGAAAAGACCCCATCAAGTATGTGCCCCGCTTGATGGGTAGGCTTCTTGACCAGCTGAGGAAAACCACAGCCATTCAAGGTATCCAAAGACCCAGGGCATCCCTGCAGTCAAGGCTATCAAAGTGAAAATTAAAATCCCCAGGACAGTGAGATTGGATCTTTCACAATAGCGTTCTAAAAGCCTGCTAAAATCCTGACTAAAGGCCGCCCTAGAGCCAGGTGGCCTATAACAAAGGATGCCAGAGAAGCTTTCGTAGGGTGAAGATTAAGAGAAAAATAAAAGCCTGGTAGAGATCAGGAGGAGCGGACAGAGCCTGAGTGCGACAAATCAGGGTTTCTCTATATAGAATGCCCACACCCCTCCCCGCCGATCTACCCTGTCCATTCTAGCAAGGGTGTATCCAGTAGGAATGGCATCTACAAGGTCAGGACCAGAGGCATCCGTAGCCCAAGTTTCGGTTATAAAACCCATGTTGGCTTCCTGGCTGATACAAAATCTCTAAAGGCAACCTTATTTTTGATCAGGGATCTGGCATTAATGAGATAGCCCTGTGCAGTCTGTACTGTAGAACTGGGCCTAATTCCTTTATTATCCGAGGAGTGTTACAAGCCTGTTTAAGAGAGGTATTACATCCTGTACAAACCATATTCCGCTTCTTAGCTAAAGTATCCGGATCCAGGGAGTGATAGCAGGGAGCCCAGGCTGCCCGCAGATCTAGCAGTGACTCTCGGGAAAGGCAAATCCGTCCCCGCTGGTCAGAGATGGACAGGGCAGCATCTCCTGCGCGAGGCGCGACCTTAGCGCGGACGGGCGCAGACGGGCTTACCTTTGGCGCTCCTTCGGCGCGCCGGTGGCGCGCCCGCTATGCGCGTCCGCTGCGCGACGAGCCGGCCATGCTGTTTAAGTAGAGGAGCAGAACTAGAGTGCTAAACAGCCTTGGCTCCACCCCCCCAAAGACCGGAAGAAGCTTGAATGTGCGCCGGTGCCCTCCACAACAAACGGGAAAACCCGCGGTGGAACGGGGCGCTGGCGAAATGAAAAGAAGCGCCAAGAGGGAGACGAGACCCCGAGAAAAGTGGAGGAAAGCGGGGAACTCCAAAGAAATGTGCAAATATGCGAGAGGACAGCAGCAGGGTAAGAGCAACCAGTAAATGTATAGCACAAAAAACTTTAAAACATTAAAACAAATTTAAAAGCAGTTGTAAGACAATGAGGCAGTGGGGAACTAAAAACATCAGCAGCAGCATGGTGTCTGCGCAGCGTCCGCTGCGCGACGAGCCGGCCATGCTGTTTAAGTAGAGGAGCAGAACTAGAGTGCTAAACAGCCTTGGCTCCACCCCCCAAAGACCGGAAGAAGCTAGAATGTGCGCCGGCGCCCTCCACAACAAACGGGAAAACCCGCGGTGAAACGGGGCGCTGGCGAAATGAAAAGAAGCGCCAAGAGGGAGACGAGACCCCGAGATAAGTGGAGGAAAGCGGGGAACTTCAAAGAAATGTGCAAATATGCAAGAGGACAGCAGCAGGGTAAGAGCAACCAGTAAATGTATAGCACAAAAAACTTTAAAACATTAAAACAAATTTAAAAGCAGTTGTAAGACAATGAGGCAGTGGGGAACTAAAACATCAGCAGCAGCATGGTGTCTGCGCGCGACCGCTGCGCGATGAGCCGGCCATGCTGTTTAAGTAGAGGAGCAGAACTAGAGTGCTAAACAGCCTTGGCTCCACCCCCCCAAAGACCGGAAGAAGCTTGAATGTGCGCCGGCGCCCTCCACAACAAACGGGAAAACCCGCGGTGGAGCGGGCGCTGGCGAAATGAAAAGAAGCGCCAAGAGGGAGACGAGACCCGAGAAAAGTGGAGGAAAGCGGGAACTCCAAAGAAATCTGCACCCCTCCTGCCTCTTTCTGTACCTCTCTTGCCTCTTTGTGCACCTCTCCTAACTCTTTCTGCACCCCTCTTGCCTCTTTTTGCACCTCTGTTGGTTCTTTCTGCACTGCTCTTGCTTCTTTCTGCACCTCACTTGCCTCTTTCTGCACTTCCCTTGCTTCTTTCTCAACCTCTGTTGCTTCTTTCGGCAATTCTCTAGCCTCTTTTTGCACTTCTCTTGCTTGTTTCTGCACCTCTCTTGCATCTTTCTGCACCTCTGTTGCCTCTTTCTGCACTTCACTTGCTTCTTTGTGCACCTCTCTTGCTTCTTTCTACACCTCTCTTGCTTCTTTCTACACCTCTGTTGCTTCTTTCAGCAATTCTCTTGCCTCTTTCTGTACTTCTCTTCCTTCTTTTTGCACCCCTCCTGCCTCTTTCTGTACCTCTCTTGCCTCTTTGTGCACCACTCCTACCTCTTTCTGCACCCCTCTTGCCTCTTTTTGCACCTCTGTTGGTTCTTTCTGCACTGCTCTTGCTTCTTTCTGAACCTCACTTGCCTCTTTCTGCACTTCTCTTACTTCTTTCTAAACATCTGTTGCTTCTTTCAGCAATTCTCTTGCCTCTTTCTGGACTTCTCTTGCTTGTTTCTGCACCTCTCTTGTGTCTTTCTGCACCTCTGGTGCCTCTTTCTGCACTTCACTTACTTCTTTCTGCACCTCTCTTGCCTCTTTCGGCACCTCTGTTGCTTCTTTCCGCACCTCACATGTCTCTTTCTGCACTTCTCTTGCTTCTTTCTACACCTCTGTTGCTTCTTTCAGCAATTCTCTTGCCTCTTTCTGCACTTCTCTTCCTTCTTTTTGCACCCCTCTTGCCTCTTTCTGTACCTCTCTTGCCTCTTTGTGCACCACACCTACCTCTTTATGCACCCCTCTTGCCTCTTTTTGCACCTCTGTTGGTTCTTTCTGTACTTCCCTTGCTTCTTTCTAAACCTCTGTTGCTTCTTTCAGCAATTCTATTAGCTCTTTCTGCACTACTCTTGCTTGTTTCAGCACCTCTCTTGCATCTTTCTGCACCTCTGTTGCCTCTTTCTGCACTTCACTTGCTTCTTTCTACACCTCTCTTGCCTCTTTCCACACCTCTGTTAACTCTTTCTGCACCCCTCCTGCCTCTTTCTGCACCCCTCTTCCCTATTTGTGCAACTCTCTTGCCTCTTTCTACACCTCTCTTCCCTCTTTCTGCACCACTCTTGCCTCTTTCTGCACCCTTCGTGCCTCTTTCAGCACCTCTGTTGCTTCTTTCTGCACTTCTCTTAATTCTTTCTAAACCTCTGTTGCTTCTTTCAGCAATTCTTTTGCCTCCTTCTGCACTTCTCTTGCTTGTTTCTGCGCCTCTCCTGCGTCTTTCTGCACCTCTGTTGCCTCTTTCTGCACTTCACTTGCTTCTTACTGCACCTCTCTTGCCTCTTTCGGCACCTCTGTTAATTCTTTCTGCACCCCTTCTGCCTCTTTACGCACCCCTCTTCCCAATTTGTGCAACTCTCTTGCCTCTTTCTACACCTCTCTTCCCTCTTTCTGCACCACTCTTGCCTATTTCTGTACCTCTGTTGCTTCTTTCTACACCTCTGTTGCTTCTTTCAGCAATTCGATTGCCTCTTTCTGCACTTTTCTTCCTTCTTTCTGCACCCCTCCTGCCTCTTTCTGCACCTCTATAGCTTCTTTGTGCACCTCTCCTACCTCTTTCTGCACCCCTCTTGCCTCTTTTTGCACCTCTGTTGGTTCTTTCTGCACTGCTCTTGCTTCTTTCTGCACCTAACTTGCCTCTTTCTGCACTTCTCTTGCTTCTTTCTAAACCTCTGTTGCTTCTTTCAGCAAATCTCTTGCCTGATTCTGCACTTCTCTTGCTTGTTTCTGCACCTCTCTTGCGTCTTTCTGCACCTCTATTGCCTCTTTCTGCACTTCACTTGCTTCTTTCTGCACCTCTCTTGCCTCTTTCGGCACCTCTGTTGGTTCTTTCTGCACTGCTCTTGCTTCTTTCTGCACCTCACTTGCCTCTTTCTGCACTTCTCTTGCTTCTTTCTAAACCTCTGTTGCTTCTTTCAGCAATTCTCTAGTCTCTTTCTGCACTTCTCTTGCTTGTTTCTGCACCTCTCTTGCGTCTTTCTCTATCTCTGTTGCCTCTTTCTGCACTTCACTTGCTTCTTTCTGCACTTCACTTGCTTCTTTCTGCACCTCTCTTGCCTCTTTCAGCACCTCTCTTGCTTCTTTCTGCACCTCACTTGTCTCTTTCTGCACTTCTCTTGCTTCTTTCTACACCTCTGTTGCTTCTTTCAGCAATTCTCTTGCCTCTTTCTGCACTACTCTTCCTTCTTTCTGCACCCCTCCTGCTTCTTTCTGTACCTCTCTTCCCTCTTTGTGCACTTCTCCTACCTCTTTCTGCACCCCTCTTGCCTCTTTTTGCACCTCTGTTGGTTCTTTCTGCACTGCTCTTGCTTCTTTCTACACCTCACTTGCCTCTTTCTGCACTTCTCTTGCTTCTTTCAAAACCTCTGTTGCTTCTTTCAGCAATTCTCTTAGCTCTTTCTGCACTTCTCTTGCTTGTTTCTGCACATCTCTTGCGTCTTTCTGTACCCCTGTTGCCTCTTTCTGCACTTCACTTACTTCTTTCTGCACCTCTCTTGCCTCTTTCGGCACCTCTGTTAATTCTTTCTGCACCACTCCTGCCTCTTTCTGCATCCCTCTTCACTATTTGTGCAACTCTCTTGCCTCTTTCGACACCTCTCTTCCCTCTTTTTGCACCACTCTTGCCTCTTTCTGTACCTCTGTTGCTTCTTTCTGCACTTCTCTTGACTCTTTCTGCACCCTTCACGCCTCTTTCAGCACCTCTGTTGCTTCTTTCTGCACTTCTCTTCCTTCTTTCTGCACCCCTTGTGAGAAGTTGGCCTGGTATATGCTGTCCACTAATTATAGTGGGCACCTTGCACCAGTCCAAACAACCCCTTATTGGAGATAGGTTAAAGACAACCTTTATTGAAAGCTATCCTAGTGGTAGCTATGGAGAGCAGCCTTCAGGCTAAGTCTTGAAGGAATGTAAAGCAGCCTGTTTTACCAGTCTATAATCTCTTGAGTGACCAAATGCAAGAGGACCACACCAGGTATATATTTAAAATATATGTATTTAGTCTTAGACACACCCCTCTAGTCTCTTTATGAGGCTAGAGTTCGAAGTACATAAGTTACAAGTCAGTTATCAACAGTAATAGCACAAATACACGTTTGGGCCCCAGGGGCGTACCAAACCATATACCAATAAAGTGGTATAAGAACCACAACTGAGTTAGACACAGGGCCTAGAGCCTGTAGAAGTGCTTGGCCCTCAAGGAACCACCCAAGGTAGTGACACAGGGGACCCACGGGGGACGCGTGCAGTGTGAGAACACAGCCGCGAGCCGCCGTTAACTTCTATGGGGAATGTCGCGGTTCGAGTTTTAAAGAAAAGGGACACTTAGAGGAGGACTTGGAGCAAACCCTTTTAGAACTAGGCTGTTCTAGTGTCAATACCCACGGGAGCACAGGAGTACTCGAGTTACCTCACCCAGGGGAGCCGGTGCATAGGTGTCTTTCGGGGTCAGGTTTCGTCGTCGTTTTCAATGGCGATCTGCTGCAAAGTGCTGCTGGCGGCCAAGTCGAAAGTGTTCGGGTGGATCCAAAGGTGGATCGGAGATCTGAAGAACCTGAAAGCAGAGGGGACAGAGTCTGGGTCACTAGCCAGTGACCAGGAAGGCGATGAGCAGATGCCCACCGATAATGAGTGCTTCAGGTAGGTTGACGGTCATCTTGACTCTTCAGCCACGAGGTCCAGGAGGCGTCAACGATGACCAGGAGCTGGATTCGAGCTGTCCCACAACGTCTGTCGATTGCAGGGGTGTCGCTGACCGGATTGGACCCAACAAGCCTTGGCAACGGCAAGTCTCGTGGAAATAGAAGGACGGTGGTGCAGACCAGCAAGGTCTGAGGGACTCACCCAGTGAGGGTAAGTCAGGGCACGCCTGGAGCAACCAGAGAAGCCCAAGAAAAAGAAGAGTTGCCTTCGGGAGGGCCCACTAGCCAACGGACTAGCGACCGCGAAGGAGCCTTGAGTGGACGCACTTGGAGCTGGCTCACAGGACACTCGTGGAGTGGAGGCCAGTGATCTTTGGTGCAGTCGGTGCTGGAGGCTGGGGCTACTCGGAGCCCAAAGCACAACTTCGTGGGAGACCCAGAAGAGGATGCACTTGCAAAAGTACTCGGTGCCCAGGGGTCACGGTTCCACGTTACCCACGTTACCCACGACAGCTACGGGCCTCAGCTTTGCTGGGGACTCAGGGCAGCCTCGGGGAAGTCTGGAAATCCACCTCTGGTGATGCAAAGACTTCGGCGTCCGGCGGGAGCTTCTGCGATGCAGACCGGACAATTGCTTCTTAGGTGCCTGCCAAGCAGGGGAGTCACTCCTTGACCCCAAGGGAGATTCCTCAGTCCTCCAATCTTGAAGTAGAGCGTCGAAGGTCCAGGATTCTCTATCAGAGTTTCGTCCAGGTAAATCTAAAGTCCTAAGGACTGGGGTCCCATACTTATACCAAGTTAGGGGGTTGGACATACTCTGGGGACCCACCTATAGGAGGGTCAGGGCAGAGGGGTGGTTACACCCTTTCCCTTTGTCCAGTTTCACGCCAGAGCAGGGGCTGGAAGCCCCTGAGCCGGTTTGAACTGGGGTATGCACAGGGACACCAAATGTGCCCCCAGTGCAGGACTTCAAAGCACCAGAGAGTGCTCCCGCCCAGCCCCAATACACACTATCCTGTCTGGGAGGTGGTTACACCTCCCTGGGACAGGAAACCTATTGTCCAGGCCTCCCCTGCCGGAGTTTCAGTCAGCAGCAGGAGGCCAGACTCGTGTCTGTGGCAGCGGCATCCATTTTGTGATGCCAGGGCTCTGGAAAGAAGTTACCGGGTATGCCGGTGGGTACATGTCTCTCCCTCTAGAAGGGTGGAATGCTACCCCGCCGCCAGAACTGGTGGGGGTAGTATTCCAAGATGTTTGACACCAAACTCGACATGTTTTGGTGCAGCCAGTCCAAAGTTAGCATTCTACCGCGAGGATATAATGCACTTAAGAGTATATGGTCAGGATGCACTGCAAACAGCATCAGAGGAGGTACTCCGAATGCTGCAGAGGGGCTCTGCTCATGCAGGGGCACCCTCTCACATAAAAACCAAGCACTCTGCCTTCAGGATTGTCAAGGCCTGCCATAGGAGTGACTTATAGGTTTATATGTGTGTGCAATGGTAGTGATATAGGTAGCCTATACCACTGTAAGGGGTGCATGCACCACCTTACTCAGGCTGCAGTAGCAGACCTGTGGTGTCATTTTGGCTGGCCTTCCAGGGGTGGCATAATACATGCTTCAGCCCCTGGCAGGCCTCTGAGGTACCTATGCCCTGGGTACATAGTATACCATATACTAGGGACTTATAAGGGCACTCCAGATTCCAATCAGAGATGTGCCTAAGGCACATGGAAACCATTTTAGAGAGGAAGCAGCTAGGCTGGGGTTCTGATTAGCAGGGCCCCAGCCAGACTAAAGTCGAAAAACAGTGAAGCATCAGCAAAAAGTGGGGGTACCCATGTGATGCAGATCCTACTCTCCTACACAACCTCCCCCAAACGTAGGGACATTAAACTAACCTTGACCAGTTGAGTCTTCATGTTCTAAGTGGAAGTACCTAGAGAGTCCTTCTGCATTGGCATGGTTACTCCCAGGTCTATGTTCCACTGTAAAGTCCATCCCCTGTAGGGAAATGGACCACCTAAGCAGTTTGGGGTTCTCACCCTTCATTTGTTTTAGCCATAGGAGGGGCTTGTGGTCTGTTTGAACAAGGAAGTGAGTACCAAACAAGTATGGCCTCAACTTCTTCAGAGCCCAAACCACGGCCTCCCTCTCTATGGCTGACCAACGTTTCTCTCTAGGGGTCAGCCTTCTGCTAATAAAAGCTACTGGCTGATCCTGACCTTCATCATTCAATTGTGACAGTACAGCCCCTACCCCCAATTCAGATGCATCTGTTTGGACAATGAACTTCTTGGAGTAATCAGGACTCTGTAGAATGGGAGCAGTGCACATGGCCTGCTTCAGGTCATCAAATGCCTTTTGACAGCTAACTGTCCACTGAACCTTTTGGGCATTTTCTTGGAAGTTAAGTCATTCAGGGGTGTCACTATTGATCCATACCCCTTGACAAATCTCCTATAGTACCCAGTCAGGCCTAAAAAGGCTCTCACCTGAGTCTGGGTAGTTGGAGCAGTCCAGTCCATGATGGTCTGGATCTTGCTCTGCAAGGGTTGAACCTGGCCTCCACCACAAGGTGGCCCAGGTACACAACCTGACTCTGCCCTATCTGGCACTTTGTGGCCTTGATAGTGAGGCCTGCTTTCTGCAGGGCCTGCAAAACATTTCTGAGGTGGACCAGGTGATCCTCCCAGGTGGAGCTAAAGACAGCAATATCATCTAGATATGCTGCACTATAGGCTTCCAGACCTGTAAGGACTGTATTCACCAACCTCTGAAAAGTGGCAGGTGCATTCTTCAAACCAAAGGGCATTACCACAAATTGATAATGCCCACTAGGGGTTGAAAATGCTGTTTTTGGCTTTGCATCATCAGCTAGCCTGATCTGCCAGTAGCCAGCTGTTAGGTCAAATGTGCTAAGATACTTGGCTGAGGCCAAAGTGTCTATTAGCTCATCTGCCCTGGGTATTGGATGGGCATCAGTCCTAGTGACTGCATTGAGACCCCTGTAGTCCACACAAAACCTCATCTCTCTTTTCCCACCACTGGTGTGAGGTTTTGGCACAAGGACCACTGGACTAGCCCAAGGGCTATCTGAGGGTTCAATAACTCCCAAATCCAACATCTTCTGGACTTCTGTCCTGATACAGTCCCTGACATGGTCAGGTTGCCTATAAATCTTATTTTTAATAGGCAGACTGTCCCCAGTGTCCACTTCATGAGTGCACCAGGTGGTCTGACTGGGTGTCAGAGAGAATATGTGCCTGAACTGATTGAGCACCTGTCTGCAATCAGTTTGCTGCTGGGCAGTGAGGCTGCCTGCCAAGGCTACACCATCCACTGACCCATCATCAGGGTTCTGTGAGAGCAGGTCAGGAGTGGGTCACTCTCTTCCTCCTGTCCGTCATAAGTAGCCATGAGCAAGCCCATGTCTGCCCTGTCCACATATGGTTTTAACCTGTTGACATGGAGAACCCTGTGGGGACTCCTGGGTGTTCCTAGGTCTACTAAATAGGTAACCTCACCCTTCTGTTCAACAATGGTATGGGGTCCACTCCATTTGTCTTGGAGAGCTGCTGGGGCCACTGGCTCCAGCACCCACACCTTCTGTCCTGGCTGGTAAACAGTCAGCACAGCCTTTGGTCATGCCAGGCTTTTTGCAGTTCCTGGCTAGCCTCAAGGTTTTTAGTTGCCTTTTTCATGTACTCAGCCATCCTGGAGCGGAGACCAAGTACATAGTCCACTATGTCTTGCTTTGGGGCTTGAGAGGTAACTCCCATCCTTCCTTTACCAAGCACAATGGACCCCTGACAGGGTGACCAAACAAAAGTTCAAAAGGGCTGTAGCCAACCCCTTTGAGGCACCTCCCTGTATGCAAATAAAAGGCAGGGCAAGAGTATGTCCCATCTTCGCCTAAGCTTTTCTGGGAGCCCTTTAATCATGCCCTTCAAGGTTTTGTTGAATCTCTCAACTAAACCATTGCATTGTGGGTGATAGGGTGTGGTGAACTTGTAAGTCACTCCACACTCCTTCCACATTGCTTTCAAGTATCCAGACATAAAGTTTGCCTCCCTGTCTGATACAACCTCCTTAGGGAAGCCCACTCTTGAGAAAATTCCCAGGAGGGCCCTTGCCACCACAGGTGCTGTAGTGGTCCTAAGGGGAATAGCCTCTGGGTACCTGGTGGCATGATCCACTACCACCAGGATAAACCTGTGCCCAGATGCTGTTTGGGGATCCATGGGACCAACAATGTCAATCCCCACCCTTTCAAAGGGAACCCCCACCACAGGTAGTGGTATCAGGGGGCCTTTGTAGTGCCACCTGCCTTGCCACTGGCCTGGCAGGTTACACAGGAGCGACAAAACTCCTTGGTGTCTTCAGACATGTGGGGCCAGTGAAAGTGAGGGACAATTCTGTCCCAAGTCTTGTTCTGGCCCAGGTGACCTGCTAAGGGAATGTCATGGGCTAGGGTCAATAGGAAGCCCCTGAACTTCAGAGGTATAACCAACCTCCTGGTGGCACCAGGCTTGGGGTCTCTACACTCTGAGTACAAGAGTCCATCATCCCAATACACTGTATGGGGACCACTAGCTTTCCCAGCAGCCTCAGCAGCAGCTTGCTGTCTGTGGGGTTCAAGAGAGGGGCAGCTCTGCTGCTCCTGGCTCAGATCTGCCCTGGAAGGGCCCCTGTCCCCAAGAACTCAACCTGGTCAGGTTCAAGCTCCTCTGGGACAGTTCCTTCCTCAGGACTGAGATCATCCCCTCAAGAGACTGATCTTCCTTCTGAGCCAAGGGGAAGGCACTGCCTTTACCCTACTACTCCTCCTCTTGGAGGGCACTTGGTCCATTTTTCCAGGATCCAAGGCCTGTTCAGTGCTAGACATTTTGCTCTGTGACCTGGTCACAGCAAACACATCTGCAGGGATGCCCAGCATTTCTGCATGGGTCCTGAGCTCCACTTCTGCCCAAGCTGAAGTTTCCAGATCATTGCCAAGCAAGCATTCAACTGGTAGGTCTGCACTTACCACAACCTTCTTAAGGCCAGTTACCCCTCCCCAGGAGAAGTTAACAACTGCCAGAGTATGGTCTGTTCTGACATTGCTAGCATTGGTCACTTGGTACATTTCACCAAGTATAATCTGCCCAGGATCCACAAGATCTTGTGTCACCATGGTGACACTTGCCCCTGTGTCCCTAAATGCCAAAGCCTCTTTTCCATTTATCAATGGCTGTTGTCTGTACTTGCCCAGATTACTGGGACTCACAGAGGAGGTCACATCCATGCCTCCATCACAGACTAGGACAGCCTGAGTGAGTTCTCTGACTAGGTCAGAGCTCATCTCTTTACCCAGGGTCAACCCTACTAAACCCTTGGCCTGTGTATTCCCACCACCAACTGTAACTGCACTAGGGGGAACAGGTGCCTTAGGGGCATTGGTGGTGGCTGGAATAGAGTCTTTGGACTTGGTGCAATCACTGGTCCAGTGTGTCTTTTGCTTACAGACTTTGCACCATGGTTTCTTTTGGCCTTTTCCCTTGTTAGACTGTGAATCCCCACCTGAAGAAGATTTTTGGGGGCCTTGTAAAGACTTCTGGTCTTTACCCTTCTCCCCACCCTTATCAGAGTTTCTAGAATCTTGCTTCTTAGGGTCACCACCTTGGTTCTGTACCTTCTGCCTCACCCTGGTTCTGACCCATTTGTCTGCCTTCTTTCCCAATTCTTGGGGAGAGGTCAGATCAGAGTCCACCAGGTGCTGATGCAACAGCTGATTTTGACAGTTATTAAGAATCTGCTCCCTCATGATAAGATTGTACAATCCTGTGAAGTCACATACCTTACTGCCCAATAACCAACCTTCCAGAGCCTTGGCAGAACAATCAACAAAGTCCACCCAGTCTTGAGTCTGTGCTTTTGGGTATCTCTGAACTTTAACCTGTATTGTTCAGTGGTTAGGCCAAACCCATCAATCAGAGCACTCTTCAAGACTGTGTAATTATCAGCATCCTCCTCTCTAACAGTGAGGAGCTTATCTCTACCTTTGTCTGCAAAGGAGAGCCACAAGATTGCTGCCCACTGCTCCTGAGGGACCCTCTGTACTTTACAGGCCCTCTCCAGTGCAGTTATCCATTTGTGGATGTCATCCCCACTCTGGTAGGGAGGGACAATCTTGCTCAGGTTCCTATGGTCATAAGACCTTTCCCTATCTCTGGGGAAATTGCTGCCACCATGGGACTCTAGTCCCATCTTTTTCTCTCTTTGTAGAGATCTAGGGACTCCTGTCTATAGCCAACTGCTGTTTTCTGAGCTCAAGCTGGGCTTGCTCATACTGAATCAGTCTCTTTCTCCTCTCATGAGAGGATTCTCTCCTATGAGAAGAGACAGAGGTCCCTATTGAGGTGTCAGAGTGGTTAGACTCCTGAGAAGGAGATCTAGCCCTTCTTGGCACACTCTCAACTCTTCCTGGGGGACAAAGGTGAGGTCATCCTGATCCTCCTCTTCATCCACAGGAATAGCTGGGTTTTCCAGGGCAAGGTCATTGTCACCTTCCTGGCCAGTTTCAGAGGGGGGCCTGGGTTTCTTCCCCCTGACCCCTTCCTCATCTTCTGCCCCACCCTCTCTGCCTACCCCATCAGACCCTAGGGGTCTGCTGAGATCATCTGACAGAAGCACCTCCCTGAGGTGTTGGGTGCTGGCACTTTTGCCTGTCTTCAGCTTCCTAGTATTGCATAATGCTCTCAATTCCAAGAATGGGAGATTATCATACTTGGAGGGAAGAAGCCCACTGGCTTCTGGCAAGGACTCACTGGGTCCTGGCTTTGAAGACATTACTAGTGAGGTGTGGTGTATGCACTACCTACTCTAGTGTGGCCTACTAAACTCTCTTGAGTTGTAGAAAGGGTGTGCTATCCCTTAACACACAACTCTAAGTTCAGTAGAACTTACTGTATACTAAGCTTGTTTTATATGTACCTAAGGTACCCTTAGTGGTTTTCAGTTGATCAATTCAATTGAGATTATCTGGTAAAACAATAGCAAGCTGGATTCCTACATGCTGCACACCAATGTGAGAAGTTGGCCTGGTATATGCTGTCCACTAATTATAGTGGGCACCTTGCACCAGTCCAAACAACCCCTTATTGGAGATAGGTTAAAGACAACCTTTATTGAAAGCTATCCTAGTGGTAGCTATGGAGAGCAGCCTTCAGGCTAAGTCTTGAAGGAATGTAAAGCAGCCTGTTTTACCAGTCTATAATCTCTTGAGTGACCAAATGAAAGAGGACCACACCAGGTACATATTTAAAATATATGTATTTAGTCTTAGACACACCCCTCTAGTCTCTTTATGAGGCTAGAGTTCGAAGTACATAAGTTACAAGTCAGTTATCAACAGTAATAGCACAAATACACGTTTGGGCCCTAGGGGCGTACCAAACCATATACCAATAAAGTGGTATAAGAACCACGACTGAGCTAGACACAAGGCCTAGAGCCTGTAGAAGTGCTTGGCCCTCAAGGAACCACCCAAGGTAGTGACACAGGGGACCCACGGGGGACGCGTGCAGCGTGAGAACACAGCCACGAGCCGCCGTTGACTTCTATGGGGAATGTCGCGGTTCGAGTTTTAAAGAAAAGGGACACTTAGAGGAGGACTTGGAGCAAACCCTTTTAGAACTAGGCTGTTCTAGTGTCAATACCCACGGGAGCACCGGAGTACTCGAGTTACCTCACCCAGGGGAGCCGGGTGCATAGGTGTCTTTCGGGTCGGGTTTCGTCGTCGTTTTCAATGGCGATCTGCTGCAAAGTGCTGCTGGCGGCCAAGTCGAAAGTGTTCGGGTGGATCCAAAGGTGGATCGGAGATCTGAAGAACCTGAAAGCAGAGGGGACAGAGTCTGGGTCACTAGCCAGTGACCAGGAAGGCGATGAGCAGATGCCCACCGATGTCGAGTGCTTCAGGTAGGTTGACGGTCATCTTGACTCTTCAGCCACGAGGTCCAGGAGGCGTCGACGACAAACAGGAGCTGGATTCGAGCTGTCCCACGACGTCTGTCGATTGCAGGGGTGTCGGCGACCGGATTGGACCCAACAAGCATTGGCAACGGCAAGTCTTGTGGAAATAGAAGAAGGACGGTGGTGCAGACCAGCAAGGTCTGAGGGACTCACGCAGCGAAAGTAAGTCATGGCACACCTGGAGCAATGAGGGAAGCCCAAGAAAAAGAAGAGTTGCCTTCGGGAGGGCCCACTAGCCAACGGACTAGCGACCACAAAGGAGCCTCGAGTGGACGCACTTGGAGCTGGCTCACAGGACACTCGTGGAGTGGAGGCCAGTGATCTTCAGTGCTGGGGCTGGGGCTACTTGGAGCCCAAAGCACAACTTCGTGGGAGACCCAGAAGAGGATGCACTTGCAAAAGTACTCGGTGCCCAGGGGTCACGGTTCCACATTACCCACGACAGCTACGGGCCTCAGCTTTGCTGGGGACTCAGGGCAGCCTCGGGGAAGTTTGGAAATCTACCTCTGGTGATGCAAAGACTTTGGCGTCCGGCGGGAGCTTCAGCGATGCAGACCGGACAATTGCTTCTTAGGTGCCTGCCAAGCAGGGGAGTCACTCCTTGACCCCAAGGGAGATTCCTCAGTCCTCCAATCTTGAAGTAGAGCGTCGAAGGTCCAGGATTCTGTATCAGAGTTTCGTCCAGGTAAATCTAAAGTCCTAAGGACTGGGGTCCCAGACTTTTACCAAGTTAGGGGGTTGGACATACTCTGGGGACCCACCTATGGGAGGGTCAGGGCAGAGGGGTGGTTACACCCCTTTCCCTTTGTCCAGTTTCATGCCAGAGCAGGGGCTGGAAGCCCCTGAGCCGGTTTGAACTGGGGTATGCACAGGGACCCCAAATGTGCCCCCAGTGAAGGACTTCAAAGCACCAGAGAGTGCTCCCGCCCAGCCCCAATACACACTATCCTGTCTGGGGAGGTGGTTACACCTCCCTGGGACAGGAAACCTATTGTCCAGGCCTCCCCTGCCGGAGTTTCAGTCAGCAGCAGGAGGGCAGACTCGTGTCTGTGGCAGCGGCATCCATTTTGTGATGCCAGGGCTCTGGAAAGAAGTTACCGGGTATGCCGGTGGGTACATGTCTCTCCCTCTAGAAGGGTGGAATGCTACCCCGCCACCAGAACTGGCAGGGGGTAGTATTCCAAGATGTTTGACACCAAACTCGACATGTTTTGGTGCAGCCAGTCCAAAGTTAGCATTCTACCGCGAGGATATAATGCACTTAAGAGTATATGGTCAG
Source organism: Calotriton arnoldi (assembly GCA_963921515.1). Lineage (NCBI taxonomy): Eukaryota > Metazoa > Chordata > Amphibia > Caudata > Salamandridae > Calotriton > Calotriton arnoldi. Next base: position 513,571 of record CAWUFW010012606.1, read on the forward strand.
GCTGCACTGCAAACAGCATCAGAGGAGGTACTCCGAATGCTGCAGAGGGACTCTTCTCATGCAGGGGCACCCTCTCACATAAAAACCAAGCACTCTGCCTTCAGGATTGTCAAGGCCTGCCATAGGAGTGACTTATAGGTTTATATGTGTGTGCAGTGGTAGTGATATAGGTAGCCTATACCACTGTAAGGGGTGCATGCACCACCTTACTCAGGCTGCAGTAGCAGACCTGTGGTGTCATTTTGGCTGGCCTTCCAGGGGTGGCATAATACATGCTTCAGCCCCTGGCAGGCCTCTGAGGTACCTATGCCCTGGGTACATAGTATACCATATACTAGGGACTTATAAGGGCACTCCAGATTCCAATCAGAGATGTGCCTAAGGCACATGGAAACCATTTTAGAGAGGAAGCAGCTAGGCTGGGGTTCTGATTAGCAGGGCCCCAGCCAGACTAAAGTCGAAAAACAGTGAAGCATCAGCAAAAAGTGGGGGTACCCATGTGAAGCAGATCCTACTCTCCTACACCCCTCGTGCCTCTATCAGCACCTCTGTTGCTTCTTTCTGCATTCCTCTTCCTTCTTTCTACACCCCTCGTGCCTCCTTCTGCACCTCTGTTGCCTCTTTCAGCACCTCTGTTGGTTCTTTCTGCACTTCTCTTGCTTCTTTCTGCACCTCACTTGTCTCTTTCTGCACTTCTCTTGCTTCTTTCGAAAATCTCTGTTGCTTCTTTCAGCAAATTCTCTTGCCTCCTTCTGCACTTCTCTTGCATGTTTCTGCACCTTTCTTGCATCTTTCTGCACCTCTGTTGCCTCTTTCTGCACTTCACTTGCTTCTTTCTGCACCTCCCTTGCCTCTTTCGGCACCTCCGTTAATTCTTTCTGCACCCCTCCTGCCTCTTTCTGCACCCCTCTTCCCTATTTGTGCAACTCTCTTGCCTCTTTCTACACCTCTCTTCCCTCTTTCTGTACCACACTTGCCTCTTTCTGTACCTCTGTTGCTTCTTTCTGCACTTCTCTTGCCTCTTTCTGCACCCTTCGTGCCTCTTTCAGCACCTCTGTTGCTTCTTTCTGCACTTCTCTTCCTTCTTTCTGCACCCCTCGTGCCTCCTTCTGCACCTCTGTTGCCTCTTTCAGCACCTCTGTTGGTTTTTTCTGCACTGCTCTTGCTTCTTTCTGCACCTCACTTGCCTCTTTCTGCACTTCTCTTGCTTCTTTCTAAACCTCTGTTGCTTCTTTCAGCAATTCTCTTGCCTCCTTCTGCACTTCTCTTGCTTGTTTCTGCACCTCTCTTGTGTCTTTCTGCACCTCTGTTGCCTCTTTCTGCACTTCACTTGCTTCTTTCTGCACCTCTCTTGCCTCTTTCGGCACCTCTGTTGCTTCTTTCTGCACCCCTCCTGCCTCTTTCTGCACCCCTCTTCCCTATTTGTCCAACTCTCTTGCCTCTTTCTACACCTCTCTTCCCTCTTTCTGCACCACTCTTGCCTCTTTCTGTACCTCTGTTGCTTCTTTCTGCACTTCTCTTGCCTCTTTCTGCACCCTTCGTGCCTCTTTCAGCACCTCTGTTGCTTCTTTCTGTACTTCTCTTCCTTCTTTCTGAACCCCTCATGCCTCCTTCTGCACCTCCGTTGCTTCTTTCTGCACTTCTCTTGGTTCTTTCTGCACTGCTCTTGCCTCTTTCTGCATCCCTCTTGCCTCTTTGAGCATCTCTTTTGCTTCTTTCTGCACTTCTCTTGCCTTTTTCTGCACCCTTCGTGCCTCTTTCAGCACCTCTGTTGCTTCTTTCTGCACTTCTCTTTCTTCTTTCTGCACCCCTCTTGCCTCTTTCTGCACCTTTGTTGCTTCTTTCTGCACTTCTATTGCCTCTTTCTGTACCTCTCTTGCTTCTTTCTGCACCTCACTTGCCTCTTTCAGCACCTCTGTTGCTTTTTTCTGCAGATCTCTTGCCTCTTTCTGCACCTCACTTGCCTCTTTCAGCACCTCTGTTGCTTTTTTCTGCAGATCTCTTGCCTCTTTCTGCACCCCTCTTTTCTCTTTCTGTACCTCTCTTGCCTCTTTCTGTACCCCTGTTCCCTGTTTCTGCACCTTTTCTGCCTCTTTCTGTACCTCTGTTGTCTCTTTCTGCACTTCTCTTGCTCTTTCTGTACCCTTCACACCTCTTTCAGCACCTCTGTTGGTTTTCTGCACTGCTCTTGCTTTTTTCTGCACCTCTCTTGCCTCTTTTTGCACTTCTCTTGCTTCTTTCTACACCTCTGTTGCTTCTTTTAGCAATTCTCTTGCCTCTTTCTGCACTTCTCTTCTTTCTTTCTGCACCCCTCCTGCCTCTTTCTGTACCTCTCTTGCCTCTTTGTGCACCCCCCTACCTTTTTCTGCACCCCTCTTGCCTTTTTGCACCTCTGTTGGTACTTTCTGCACTGCTCTTGCTTCTTTCTGCACCTCACTTGCCTCTTTCTGCACCCCTGTGCCCTGTTTCTGCATCTTTCCTGCCTGTGTATGCACCTCTCTTGCCTCTTTCTGCACCTCTGAGTTAGAGGTAGTTTTAATCCCCCTGCCCTATTATGTACTAGGGCCTTACAGGGGAGGTCATGCCAATCACTGGGGTACCCCAACCCATAGTGTACCCTAGTGTATGTAGGTGTTTTCACTGTATTCTAAGTGTCTTTCAGCATAGCACTGGCTCCAGGCCTGGTTAGTCAGAGTCAGTTACCACCAGTACCAGTCAGTAAAAAGTTGGGGGCACAGGATGACTTTGCAACAAGGCCTTTTTCTGCACCTCTGTTGGTTCTTTCTGCACGTCTCTTGCTTCTTTCTGCACTTTTCTTCGTCTTTCTGGACTTCTGTTGCCTCTTTCTGCATTTCTCTTGCTTCTTTCTGCGCCTTTCTTCCTCTTTCTTCACATGTCCTACCTCTGTAGGCATAGTTAGAAATTAGCATTTAAAAAACCTTAGAAATTCACTGAAAAAGCAATAGGTTTCTAGGACGTTATAGTTAGAAATTATCATTCAAAAAACCTTTGAAATTCACTGAAAAAACCATAGATTTCAGGGACGTTATAGTTAGAAATTAGCATTTAAAAAACCATAGAAATTCACTGAAAAAACCATAGGTTTCAGGGACGTTATAGCTAGTTGGACATTTCACTCGTACAAAACCAGAGAAATTCGGCCGTTATAGTTTGTTCAGCTAACTATAACTTGCACCCCGCAATGCACTGCTGATGACATCACATATTACATCATTCATGACATGGTCAGTGACATCACTGATGACATCTCAAATGACATCACTGATGACATCACTGATGACATCATCCACGTGGTAATCTGATGCACCTCCTCACACCCTAATATAACCTTTGATACACCCACTCTAAAATACAGTCTACCATTTTCGAAACCATAGACACACCAATACCAGTTACTACATACCCACTCACTGATTCCTAGGTCTACACACACGTCTACTCATTCACCCATACAGTCACTCATACATGCAGTCACTTATCAATACACCACTATCATTTGCACTCATACACCTATACAGACACTCACACATCGCCACTCATCCATAGAGTTACTCACACACCTAGTCAATCATGCAAAGAATCATTCACACTCCCACTTACTCACCTATACAGTTATACACACACCACCTCACTAATTCATACAGATACTAACACATACTTACTCTCTTATACAATCATTGATGCAAGCACACACTCATCCATACAGCCACTCTCACAATCACTCACTCTCACATATAGTCATTTATATACTCCAACACACACATATAGTGCCTTTCACATATGTAGTTACTCACACATGTACCACTGAGACATCAATTCACTCACCAACACACCCATACACACACTCACCCATCCATACAGCCCTTCACAGATGCACTTTTGAACCCATACACCCAGTGAACCACCCACTCACATATCTATACACAGAGTCACATCCCCCCACCCACCCACACAGACACTCAGGCACCCATACAGAAACTCAGACAACCAATCAATAACCCATATAGACACTCATGTAGCTACTCACCAACCCATGCAGCCGCTTACACACCAACTGACAGACTTATTCAGACATTCACACAGTTTAGTCACTAACCCATGCATTCAGTAAGACACGTTTAATCACTCTTATACAGTCAGTCATACACCTACTAAATCATGCATTCAGACACTTATACACCCACTCTTTCTTCAATACACCTTGGCATATATATATATATATAAAATATATTTAAACTTTATAGAAACACACAGTCACTGGATGATGTCATCAGTGATGTCATTTGAGATGTCATCAGTGATGTCATCAGTGGTGTCACTGACCATGTCATGAATGATGTAATATGTGACGTCTTCAGCTGGGCATTGCAGGGGCGCGAGTTATAGTTAGCTCAACTAATTATAACGGCCGAATTTCTCTGGTTTTGTACGAGTGAAATGTGCAACTAACTATAACGTCCCTGAAACCTATGGTTTTTTCAGTGAATATATATATATATATATATATATATATATATATATATATATATATATATATATAATTCAACAAACTGCCCGAAGCATTTGAGAGGCACTCAACAGTCCTCTGCCCTCCGGGCTTCCAGCTCAGCATGCCTTTCCGCTTCACAAATCTTTAAAACGCCCAACGTGTTTCAGGGAACCACCCCCTTCCTCATGGGCTGCTATGAAAGACACTCAATGCTGCACCATTTATATTTCTGACCTTTTATTAAAACAAGCCCTCCAGTGGGCATGTGCTGAGTGCACCATCGAGCAAGGTTCGCTGGGACTTGTGGTCCAATATGATGCAGATAAAATATCCCCTTTTAGTAAGGTCGAGTGTTCAAACATAAGTAGTGCATTGTCCTTAATTGTCTTTAGTAGGCTGTGTTGCGGTCAGGCACGCTGTATTAAATGTAGAGTCCTGTGCTCCCAAAGTTCCAAACTGTTCGGAAATTAAAGCCTTGTTCTGCTGACAAAACCATCCTTATATCAGCAGGCGATGGTGCCTCTCAAATGCTTCGGGCATTTTGTTGAATTATATATATATATATATATATATATATATATATATATATATATATATATATATATATATATATATATATATATATATATTATATTACCTACTGGCGGTCGCCAGTAGGTAGTTATAGTTAGAACCTAGTTTCCATAGGAAAAGCCTTTTTGATTTGCTAATAACTTTGGCGTCGTTTGACGAATCTTCCTGAAATTCTCCCAAACAAAAGTCTATCCAGGTCAGCTCCTATCCTGAAAGGTTGGGGGTGATTCGTGAAGCGGGGGCTGAGAAAAAAGGGGGGTTCCAAAACTCGTTTTCTCCATGTTAATTTCCATAGGAAATTTTGCGGCGAGCTACAGCCCGAAATGCTGAACGGAATTACCCCAAATTTAGCAAACAGGTAGAGCTTGGTTCAGAAAGTGACCTTTTTAGGTCTCGCCTAGCGATGCAGCGCAAAGCGCTGCTCGCTATGCGAGATCTATTGTTGCCGACTTTTGCTCCGATGCGGGACACGAGATGTGCACGCGCTTGGTGCGAGCAGGAATTGTAATAGCGCCGCAAGCCGTACGCGTGCACATCAACTGTCTGTGCCGAAACTTAAACAGACAGGAGATATGCACGCGTACGGCTCGCGGCGTTATCACAACGCCTGCTCGCACCATACGCGTGCACATCTCCTGTCCAGGCAGCCGATGCGCACGCTCACGGCGTGTCTTCAGCTTAACTTCCCGCTGGTTCCGAGGAGTCAACATGGCTGCGCCCTGTGAGTCGGATCTGCAATCCGATCCCACTCCGCCGCCACTGAAGATTCCAAAGCGCGAGGCTATGTCCCCTACTTCACCTGGGCTGAGCGATGGACGCCCATCGTTGTCGGCGCCTTCTACCCCAAGCCATTCGTCGCCTCTAGAGGGATGCGCTGGTGGTCCTGGCCTTGCCTCGTCGCCCTCAGTCTCCTTTTCCACGTCGGCCGCTTGTCGCGGCATGTCCTGGACCCCAGCAGAAACTAACGCGCTTATAGCCGTATGGGGCAACGAGCGATTGGTGGAGGCGCACTACCAGCAACTGGAGGGCTCAGGCACCCTATTTGCCAGCTGTTTCTAGTAAGTGCACTCCTTGTTTGATTTTGAAACTGTGCTCCAAATAGGAAAGTTCAGATTTAATTTTTTGTGTTTACACCCTATGTAACAGAAAGGAACTCCAGCATTTAAAAATCTGTTCACACTGAGGTCACTCAAACTGCGAGCTCTCCTTCTATAGCTCTTGCGTGTTGTCCCGCGTTTTGCTGTTTCCCTCTCCTTCCTCAGAGAGCTTCACACTGGGCGTAGTTATGTTTTCACATATTATTTCTCCCTCCTGTCACTACCCTCCTCTAACTCTGCCTCATGTTACTGTCCTCTCTCCTTTCACTTCCCATGTCCCCTCTCCAATTACTGCTCATCTCTCCGTTATACAACATGTCTCTGCCACTGCCCATCCTGCCGTCGGCATTGCCCTAAATTCTGTAATCATACACTGTCCACCCTCTTCTGTCACTGCCTCACTACAGTATATAATCGCCTTTCTATTGTCATTCCATTTCCTCCTGTCACTGCTTATCTTTCTCTCCTATAACCAGGGCCAATGGAATTATGCAATTATGTGGCTGCAGCAATTTTCGCATAATTATAGATTTGCCGCATTCAGCCACATAATCCATCATCTGCTGCAACTGCAGATTTTGACAAAAATGTTTTTGTTTCCAGCTCAAACTGTTCAAAAGTTACTAAAATGCTGCTTGCTTACAGCAGTTTTAATATCTTAGAGTTTCTTGTAGCTCAAATAGGTGTAATTTCTATGATTTATATATGTTTCCCTTGTCTATATTGCTTGATTTTGCTTGTAAGATAGTGTCACTCATAATCTTTTATGCATGCCCATTTAAAGTTGGTGCTGTATAAAAATGCACAAATTCTACTTGCCACAGCTGTAGAGGCAGTGGTTGTGTAGGACGGGACAGTGTACTTCAGCTGTATCCACGCATATAAATTACAAGACATTTAAAGGAGCACTTGTTGTAGGTTTAGTGACCTACCTAATCCAGTGAGATATTTCACTGAGCAGTTCAAAGCCGCAGCAGACATCACAAAATAATTCTACTATGTCTGTTGTTGGTGGTTGTTAGAGGTTGCGGACTGGGAAACAGGACTATGTGTTTTTCTCTGCCCCTTTATATCTAGTGCTTCACAGACCGTGCATATATGTGTGCATTAATTGCTTATCCTATAAAATACTATTTATGTATGGACGACATATTTTCAAAAGGGACATTTTTGCATTACATTTGTTTAAGGTGTTTCTAATACAACATATGTTTTTAAGTTTGAAAAGCAGAAGCATCAATTGCTGATCAGAGATCGAGTATTTTTGGTATTTACACGAGTTTGAGCTATTGGTATTGTAAATGCCAATGCGTTTTATTTATGTTTCTTTTTTAAAAACATGGATAAAAGGCATTGTCATTTACAATGCCAGAGTTTAAGCTATTGGCATTGTAAATGACAATGCCATTTATTTATCTGTTTTCAAAACCAACACATGGATGAAGGGTTTGTCATTTACAATGCCAATGGCTCAAACTTTTGCGAATGCGAGACCTATTGCATTGCAAATGCTTGTTTTTAAATGGTGTAAATCCGTTCAGTAGTTTTTGATAAATTCAAAAAATAAGAGTCAAAAATCAATTTCCCATAGGAAACTTTGTGCAAGGCTACAGCCGAAACTACTGAACGGAATTACTTCAAATTTGGCAGAAAGGTAGTGCTTGGGTCAGAAAGCGACCTTTTTAAAATGGTGTAAATCCGTTCAGTAGTTGCTGAGAAATTAGAAAAATAAAAGTTTTGATATCTGGGCGGAGCCTAAGTCGCGTGCGCGAGCTTCCCTGTGATTGGCTGCTAGTAGTCCAAACCAGGAAGTGTTGGCAGCCATCTTGTGGCTCGGTAGAAGCGAGTTACCCGAAAACAGAGAAACAAAGGTATAAAACAAGAGAAGGGGGAAGGGTAGAAAAACCCTGACCCCCTAGGCCTGCTCAGGAGGTCCCAGAAGGAGCCCCAGGGCCCAAAAAATCATTTAAATAAAAAATCGGCAACAATTTGCGCTGGGGTCGCGGGTTCTCGCGTTTCATTTTAATGAGGCCCTTGGGTGGGCTAGGTTCCGGGGAATTTCTTAAAAATAATAGCAGGGGCTCGCAGGGGTTGCGGGGGTGCGCTGGGGTCCGCGCAGCCCCGGGCTCCACTCATGTTGGGAGGGGGTTGTGCGGCCCCCTTCTGGAGCCTTCTATGTGCTTGTAACTTTGGCATCGTTTGACGAATCTTTATGAAATTATCCAAAAAGTTTCTCTTTTTTGATTAGCTCTTATATTGAAAGTTTGGGGGTGAATGGTGTAGGAGGGGCTGAGAAAAAAGAGGGTCCTAAAACGTGTTTTCTGCATGCAATTTCCATACGAAAGTTTACAGAAGACTACAGGTGAAACTGCTGAACGGAATTACGCCAAATTTGGCAGGGAGAAAGGTGATGGTCCAGAAAGCACGCTTTTGTTTAAATGGTGTAAATCCGTTCAGTAGTTTTTGAGAAATATCAAATTTTACAGATATTGATATTTGAGAATTCTAACATGTGATTGGCTGAGGGGTTACAAGCACCAGCTTGCGGCTTATTGGCAGTGAATGGTTGAAACCAGGAAGTGTTGGCAGCTATTTTGTGATTTACTCCGTCAGCTCGCATCTCTCCGTGTAGAAGCCATCGGGTTCGTAGTTTTACCTCTGTGAGGCAACACTGGCATCTGTGTCTGTGTGAGATATGCCTTTCACGCTGCCTCTCTTCATATCACCAGGTCGCGGCTATGCCTTTAGAAGCCCGTCCGTCGGCTCGGAGCTCTGTGAGTCAGTCTGTCGGTACGATCCCCTACACTACCCAAAGACTACCCAAACACCACTTAACTGTCGTAAACTCTAAACCACTACCCCCAGCACGATCCCCTACACTACCCAAACACCACTGCACTACCCTAAACCCTAAATCTACCCCCAGCACGACCCCCTACCCAAACACCACTGCACTACCCTAAACCCTAAAATACTACCCCCAGCACAACCCCTACACCACCCAAACACCACTGCATTGTCGTAAACCCTAAAACACTACCCCTAGCAGGACCCCCTACACTACGAAAACACCACTGCAGTACCCTAAATCCTAAAACACTATCCCCAGCACGACCCCCTACACTACCCAAAGACCACTAGACTACCCAAAACCCTAAAACACTACTCCCAACATGACTCGCTACACTACACAAACACCACTGCACTACCCTAAACCCTAAAACACTACCCCCAGCACGACCCCCTATACTACCCAAACACCACTGTTCTACCCTAAGCCCTAAAAGACTACCCCAGCACGACCCCCTACAGTACACAAACACCACTGCAGTACCGTAAACACTAAAACACTACTCCGAGGACGACCCCCTACACTACACAAACACCACTGCGCTACCCTAAACCCTAAAACACTACTGCCAGCATGACCCCTTACACTACCCAAACACCACCTCATTTTCGTAAACTCTAAAACACTACCTCCAGCACGATTCTTACACTACCCAAACACCACTGCACTACCTTAAACCCTAAAACGCTACCCCCAGCATGAACCCCCAAACAGTACACAAACACCACTGCACTACTCTAAATCCTAAAACAGTACTCGCTGCATGACTTCCCACACTACAGAAACACCACTGTGCTACCCTAAATCCTAAAACACTACTCTCAGCACGACCCCCTACACTACACAAACACCACTGCACTGCCGTAAACCCTAAAACACTACTCCCAGCATGACCCCCTACACTACCCAAACACCACTGCACTGCCCAAAACCCCAAAACAGTACTCCCAGCATGACCCCTTACACTACCCAAACATTACTGCATTGTCGTAAACTCTAAAACACTACCTCCAGCACGATTCTTACACTACCCAAACAGCAGTGCACTACCTTAAACCCTAAAACGCTACCTCCAGCACGAACACCCTACAGTACACAAACACCACTGTACTACCCTAAAGCATAAAACAGTACCAGTCCGTCGGTTCGCAGGTCTGCGTCTGCGAGCCGTTGTGTCCCTAGCTGTACATGTGCGAGCCAGTCCGTTAGGTGATAGGTATGTCTCTGCTAGCAGGGCCGTTGGCCCGTTGGTGTCCCCTTGCGAGTTAGACCCGAGCTCTCCCTCTGCGAGCCAGCACGCTGGTGTGCGTTTGCGAGCCAACGGCCTGTAGCACTCCCTGTGCGAGCCAAGCCGACGGGCCGCAGCTGTCCCTCTGCGAGCCTGCCGGACGGCCCGCAGGTCTCCCTGTGCTAGCCGGATCACAGCTGTCACTCTGCGAACCGATATTGGGAATATAAGGCAGCTCTAAAAAGAGCCCTTGTGTTTATTAGTTGGAGCTACATATAAGTGCGGATGCACAGCTTCAGGTTATTCAGAAAAACTCGATTTCCCTGATGTGTGAAGTGTACTCCATCACTTCTGTAGATATCAGCCATATCAAAACGTATGTTGTTGTTGTAGATCGACCCCATTCTATGGTCTCTGAGGTATGCAGACACAGCTTTGTTGACATTCTTCCTAGATTTTTCAATCTGAGGACAAAATTGGTTTGACCATTTCCACTTCTGTCTTTGGCATATTTTGGAATATACAAAGACAGTTTGAGGCAAAAGCGACATCAATTGTCGAAAGGTGTCTTTCATTAGCATTTCCAAACCTACACCATTCAATGTGTCTAGGTCGTTTCCACCACAGTGCACAATCATGAGGTCAGGGTGTTGGAGATGCAAACAGGTTTTAACCAAAGGCAACAATTGGTGCCACTTCAATCCTCTCTGTCCAAACCATTTAATGTCCACATTTTGTAAACCTAGGTCTAAGTCAATACGTTTCTGTTCTGCATACCTCTTGCACCAGAAAACATAGCTATGTCCTACGATCCACACCAGCATTTTGAAGGTATGGCTGGGAAGTATGGATAGATGTCTGTAGCTCATGCAGTCCGTTCGTAGAATAAGAGATATGTTTAAAGGTGGGGAACTACTTTTTTTCTCATTCAAAACGATAACTGATTGGGAGATGAAAAGCATAGTTTTTTAAAAGTAGGGTGCACATTCGTTTTGTGGAAAAGCATCTTTGTGATTGGTTAAGAAAAAGCAGTTTAAACGTGGAGTACATATGATAGGATAAAATTTGGTCAACTCAACCACACCTGCTACTTGCAATTGGAAGGCACTGTTCGAACTTAAAACAATCGTGAACTTTTAACCTGCACGTGCCGTTAAATGTTCGAGAAAATGTTGCAAAAAAATATCGTTAGGTTTAAAAAAATTATGAACTTTTAACCTGCACGTGTTGTAGAATGTTCTAGAAAGTGTGTTGATAGAATACGTTGCACTTCTGACTTCTATGTGTCCTTGAATATTAAAAAAACTGTTTATATGGAAAATTCAAAAATAACCAATAGAGAGAAGTTTTGCAATCTAAAAGAATCAAGGAACTATTCTAATTTGTTCTTTACATGTATTTATGTGTGGAGTAACAAAATTACAGACAGAACAGCACCAGGAAGAGCAACAAGCAGGGAGTGGGGGGACGGGGGGAGATGGGCACAATGGCACACATGCACAATTAAGTACAGCACAACTACAGACAAACCATGGCTAAAATGAAACACACCAACAAGGAGCACAAGTCACACAACCCGCCAACATCACACCACTGAACAAGCACAGAAGTGAAAACCACACTGCCTGAAAGGGAGAAGGGTGAACAATACCTCACATGAAGGGACATCTCACACAGAATGCAGCACACACACATAGGAAGCAGAGCACACCAACACAATGTTGTCCAAACACAAACATTCGCACAATCGAACACAGGACACAAATGCACTCGCCTGTGGCAGATAAACGTCCAAAAGCGTCAGTACGAAACAGGCACATGAGACCGCATAAGTACAAACCCACAGTCCGGATGGGGTAGCAATTCACGTATGGCAGACAGCCAGAGAGTCCGTGACACACACATTGGCATACAAATGAAGACACAACACATTTGGAGACAAGTAAAAATGTGGAAACTTTATAAAAATAAGTGCGTGTCAGTACTGCCAAGAGTAGTGCCACGATATGCAGACAAATGCAGCAGTGTGCCTGAATAAGGAACGTAGGAAAACGTCCATGTTCACCTCAGGGTAGTCCATCACCAACACACGTCAGTGTCAAGCAGCATTGGTTGTCCGCGCCTCGGACCTGAATCGACACCAATGCAGCCATGTCCACTGTCGTCTTGGGACATGTGACCAGATGCACAACGTGCAATGATTAGGGGTGGGCGGCAAATTCCGTTCCGCTCGCGGAACTTGCGAAATTTCGGCATTTCCGCGTTCCGCGCGGAACGCGGAAATGTCGAAACATCCGCGATCCGCGGCGGAACGGAATTCGGGTGCATGAAGCACTTACAGATTTCATAAAGCAGGTGCCCGAGTTGAAGCTCAAATTCTGTAACGCATTAATCAGCACACAAAATTTGTGAGCAAGGTCGAGGCTAAGCAGGAGTGCTTTCTGCCCAGATCGACCGCCAAACATTAGCTGTAATCCCTGATGGAGGTCTTTGCATCCTTGATTTTCTCGAGCGCAAACCCCGTGTAGGTCCAGTGGCCAGGAGGTTCTTTCTCCTCATCTGCTGCTCAGATCGTGCTCTGACCCTTTATAAACAAGATGCATGTGAACTCGCATGGATGCCCCGCCCGTTTTGCCCCGCCCCACATACACTAGCGGTATGCAACGTCTTCCCGCCCTTTCCCCACTATGATGGACAGCTTACTCAAAGGACCCCGGCGCCTTTCCGGCGCGGTGGCAAAGTTACAGACACACAAGGTCACTGGAGACAATTCTTCTGGTCCTTTACGCAGCTGCAGTGTAGGAAAGGCACTATACATTTACCCAACGAGGTTGCACTTACTGATTAGCCAGTAGAAAGTACTCCAGTTGAGTAGAGGTAGTGCACAAAACGGTGGCATCTTCGTGGATAAATATGCAGGGCAGGATTCATTCTGGGACGATGCTCGTCTGCCCCTGAGAGTGACCCTGCATAGATCACAACGGGCGCAGCAAAATCTCCGCGAGCACGTGAAATTCCGCGTGCTCGCGGAGATTTCTTGCCGTTTCGCGGAATTTTGCGGAACGCAACTCCGCAAATTCCGCCCACCCCTAGCAATGATGCGGCGGGACACGTGCAATGTGGAACATCGAGTCGTGGTTGCAGGTACCTTGTCACTCGTCCATGAACGCGAGTGCAGCTGCGTAAGCCACTATCTCTAATGAGTGATGGTTGGCCACAATATTTGACATGTCGTCAACGTAATCCATCAGCTGACCGGGACAGATGTGCTGACTCCAACCACTGTACCCAATGTGCACCAAAGCAGAATCGGGAAGTGGGTCAATTTGCTCACTGCATACTACGACACGTGCAATGTCCCAGGCCCAGTTCCCAACATGCATGCCAAACATCCATGCATGCCATAAACGGGCATCACCATGACACTCCTGGTCGTGGGCCAACAGGGGGCGCACACACCCGTCGTAATCCATGTCAGCTACGCACACGTTGGAGAGGCACATGTCCATGCACCACTCGGATAGGCACGTGCGACATTGCAATACAGGTTGAATGCAGGTGACGTCCGCAATGCGGAAGCTCAGCCGGTAAGTGATCCACAGCACTGCCAAAGGCAGTGCACACAGGACATGCAGCAGACGTGCAAGGTATAGGTGGACATGAATGGAGTCGACCATGTGTTCGGGATGACCTGCCATTGCGTCAGTGGCTCTGCTTCTAGCTGCACTGGCTTGCCGTGTGCCAGTCTTGTGGATTAAATGGCACAGCTTGGTGCAATGAGCCCGGTCTGTGTGCAATGGGTGCAGGGCAGGGGTGTGGTGGGAGTACGTGTGAAGGCCATTTCACGCACGCTAACTATGACGAAGGACTTTTGAGTGTGGGATGTGTACTCGTTGTTCTCAAATCGGGCAGTGCGTAGTGTGGGAGACAGATGCAAATATTATCGTATCTGTCAGGGGGGGCTGGCCACTTGCAAGTTCCTTCTCAGAGCAGCAGATGTGTTAGCGCAATATAGCTCAGACAAAGAACCTTTCATCCCTACAGTAACTTCTCCAGCTGTATTCATACAGGATGTGTACAAAGGCCGGTCGTGGGTGTTGTGGGATGTCTGCGACCCTGGTCATCATGGATGAGATGCCCAGCACGTGGCACATGGGCGGGTTCACTGTGTGTTACGTTGCCAAACAGCTGCTCCTCCCTCCCACGAGCCCCCACACTTTTGTGCGCTGCGCTGTTGTATCCCGTGCACTCCTACGACACACCATTGTAATGCCTATTCGTGCATGTCCTGCAGCATTCCAATCACACCGTGACACTGCCGTTTGGAGGTGGTGCATGACACTTTACAACATCGACTGCTGCAGCCCTTGTGGCGGCCACACCAGAACACAGAGACACACTTACCGCACTTCTTGCACACGGACATGTCCGAGACACCCCGTTCCCCTTGCCGGATAGGCACACCCCTGCGCCGATCTGTGTACACCGGACCAGCACACGCCGCTTGTGCATGCAGGAGGATGCGTGCGTAGCTACATGTAGGCTCACTGCCAACGCTGAGGTGACATGGTAACGTCCGCTGAAGACAGCACACTGTGATGTTGCAGGGCCCGTGCCCATCATGCTAACACAATGACCACACGGAGACACTTGCTCAGATGCGGGTTCGGGGGCGTTGGCGGTCCTGGGGTTGTTGCGATGAGTGTTGTGGCCCTCATGGGTATCCGTGTATCATGCTCATTGACTCTATGGCACCTGTGGGTGTTCCGGTGTGGCTCTTGGCTGTGTTCCCTTTCATGCTGCAGGTAGTCATCCTGCTTAACACCAGCAGAAAGCAGGTGTAAAATCCCTGGTGCTAACGCGGCTTATCGCCAGAATTTGTTTCGCATCGCAGTTTTTGCCTTTCGTTGTGAAAGTTGTGATGTGGTTTTTTCGTGTACAGAAAAATAAACGAACTGGGCAGTGTATCCCGTCAAGATTCAGCACCTGACCCACTATTCCCAATCAATATAAATACAATGAGATTTCTTCATTGATTTTGTGTGTACACTGTAAATGCACTCACTACCACAGTGCAATTCAATACAGGATTTTAGTATTTAGAATAAACCGCAAAGGTGCACCTCGTGTGTTTTTGCACGGGAACGCCTACTCTGCATCTCATTATCAGCACTTTAATGCAACTAAAGTTGAGATAAATCTAACACACTATTCAGAAGCTGGTGCAAGCTGCAGACATCACCAGTATTCCCGCGATAACTGCCCCAAAATTTAACACCATGGTGGACACCACTAAATAACAGTAATAAGAAAGAGTCACACAGCACTTAAGTAACAACCAAAAACTTTATTGAAATCTTTTTTTTTCAAAACTTTATTTTTCCGTACATATAGAGGATAAACTAAATTTAACAAACTGAACACAAAACAACAAGGCGGAAGACTCCTGTCGGGTCCATTAATGTCGACGACACAGCCTGGAAAATAAAGCACAAAATAAGGACGTGTGTAATGCGCATATCAAAGGAGTGAGACACAGAGAAAGAGAGAAGGAAAAAAAAGCCAGAGAGGGAAGGAAAGAAAGGGAGTGAGAAAGGGAGAAGGGAGAGAGAGTGAGAGAGATAGAAGGAAAGGAAGGAAGAGAGTGAGAGAGAGAGTGAAGAGAGGGAAGTGAGAGAGAGAGAGAGAGAGAGACACTGCCGCCCCTGCGCATCCATGACCAAATAATTCCTGCTGCCACCGGAGTGTCTACCAGTGGGCACTCCACGTGCCCGTGAAAGCTCCAGGGCCCGGTCCCGCCACCATGGCTTGGTGGACATTATGTGGACCCGCTCCGCGGCCCAGCAGATCCCACACATGTCGCTGAGTCCTGAGTCATCAATGGCGGAGACCACATCAGCTTTTGGTGCCGCTAACCCTGTGCAACGCAAGTCAGCGCCTCGTGGTGGTAGGCCGCTGACGGCCATACAACTTAGGGTGCGACTAACCCTGTGCAACTCAAGTCCGCGCCATGTGGTGGTAGGCCCCTGACGGCCACATCAGCTTCGGGTGGCACTAACCCTGTGCAACTCAAGTCCACGCCACGTGGCGATAGGCCCCTGACGGCCACATCAGCTTCAGGTGGCACTAACCCTGTGCAACTCAAGTCCGCGCCACGTGGTGGTAGGCCCCTGACGGCCACATCATCTTCGGGTGGCACTAACCCTGTGTAACTCAAGTCCGCGCCACGTGGTGGTAGGCCCCTGACGGCCACATCAGCTTCGGGTGGCAGTAACCCTGTGCAACTCAAGTCCGCGCCACGTGGTAGTAGGCCCCTGACGGCCATACAGCTCAGGGTACGACTAACCCTCTGCGCAAGCTTTCTCGCATCGAGTGAAAATATAAAAGAAAGGTCCCGGGGGCAATTTAATATACCGGAGCTCTGTCTGTG